>JAQGDQ010000556.1:10000-142515 GCA_030141605.1 Tubiluchus corallicola | reverse complement strand
TATATATATATATATATATATATAAATAAATGGATGATAATTGCTATCATTATACCTATTAGCCTGAACTAAAATTATGCAATGATGTAAAAGTAGGAGAGACTTAAAGAGAGAGAGAGAGAGAGAGAGAGAGAGAGAGAGAGAGAGAGAGAGAGAGAGAGAGAGGGAGAGAGAGAGGGAGAGAGATAGAGAGAGGGAGAGAGGGAAAGAGAGGGAGAGAGAGAGAGAGGGGGGGGAGAGAGAGAGAGAGAGGGAGGGAGGGAGGGAGGGAGGGAGAGAGAGAGAGAGAGAGAGAGAGAGAGAGAGAGAGAGAGAGGGGGGAAAGAGAGATGGGGAAAGAGAGAGAGAGAGAATGAGAGAGAGCATGAGCAAGATGCAGAGAGAAAGAGAGACAGAGATAGAGAAGGAGAGGAGAGAGAAAGAGAAAGGGAGAGAGAGAGAGAGAGAGAGAGAGAGAGAGAGAGAGAGAGAGAGAGAGAGAGGAGAGAGAGAGAAAGAGAGAGACAGAGAGAGAGAGAGAGGGAGAGAGAGAGAGAGAGAGAGACAGAGATAGAGAAAGAGAGAGAGAGAGAGAGAGAGAAAGAGAGGGAGAGAGAGAGTTATACTATAAACACAACTGTACAGTATGGAAAAAACAAAAAAATGTTTATTATTCTCTTTATTGACAAACACTGAGCTTACATGTTACTCTACAGTGTAAAACACGACCAACTGGTCACATCATCAAATGAAAACGAAGATAATGTCAACGACCTTGCATTTTCTCAAAGAAATAACCACTTTTAATTATTTCTTTGTCTGTTTTTTACTGTTTTTTAATAAATGCAAAAATAACTAATTATTTCCGAGTAAATAAAAATAGAACATCAGTTCCTTTTTTCTTATATTTGTTCCTTATTTATTTCGTTCCTCGATCCTTTCACATTACCTATTACATTCCATGACGATGATTATAATTTTGCTTAAAGTACAAACAATTTTCATATTTCTTGTGGAAACTGACAATGTAATATTTCAATCAGTCAGTTACTGTATCGGCAAGGAGGTCTTGAACTGTTATTTTAGATTTTATAGATTTATTTCGCAGTAAACATATACATATACATTACATGTGCATCGATAATCAGTTTTTGTTAATACAAAATCATGATACAATTCATGAATTCTGCGCTAGAGACCTAAGAAGCTAGCTTATGGTAGGCCACTAGAATTAGTTACGAAAAAAATTACAATATATACAGATACACTATTACAATATATACATATACACTATTACAATATATACAGATACACTATTACAATATATACAGATACAATATTACAAATACAGTATTACAAATATAAATACGGGTGGGAAGTAATAAAAATATTATTATACTAGAGGGGAAGTTTTTGAAAATGAAAAACAACAAATCATGATTGAGTGATCAGTTATATGTTTCAAGTGAGTTTAATTTATATATTTTTTTAAATATGGACAGCAATTTGGCATTTTTAATAGCTGGAGCAATTGAATTCCATATGTAAGGGCCATTGTATTTAATAGAAAATTTTCTAACATTTGTGTTGCACTGTATGTAGTGATAGTTCAGTCTATAACGTGTACCGTAATTATGTATCTCAGCATTCAAACAAAAATAATCAGTAAATAAGGGAGGCAGTAATTTATGAGAGAATTTGTACGTGACAATGGCAGAGTGCATTACAGTGACTGTAGCACATACATAAGGAGAACGAAAGAGAACCGAAAGAAAGAGAGCGAGTGAGAGAGAGAGAAGAGGAGAGAGAGAGAAAAAGAGAGAAAAAGGGAGAGAGATGAGAGAAAGAGAGAGAGAGAGGAGAGAAAGAAAGAGAGAGAGGAGAGAAAGAAAGAGAGAGAGAGAAAGGGAGAGAGAGAGAAAAAGAGAGAAAGAGGGAGAGAGATGAGAGAAAGAGAACGAGAGGAGAGAAAGACAGAGAGAGAGAGGAGAGAAAGAGAGAGAGGAGAGAAAGAGAGAGAGAGAGAAAGGGAGAGAGAGAGAAAAAGAGAGAAGAGGAGAGAGAGAGGGGGAGGAGAGAGAGAGAGAGAGAGAGAGAGAGAGAGAGAGAGAGAGAGAGAGAGAGAGAGAGAGAGAGAGAGAGAGAGAGAGAGAGAGAGAGAGAATTTGTACACGAAAATGGCAGAGTGCATTACAGTGACTGTAGCACATACATAAGGAGAACGAAAAAGAACCGAAAGAAAGAGAGAGAGAGAGAGAGAGAGAAGAGAGAGAGAGAGAAAAAGAGAAAAAAGGAGAGAGATGAGAGAAAGAGAGAGAGAGAGAGAAAGAAAGAGAGAGAGAGAGAGAGAGAAAGAGAGAGAGAGAAAGAGAGAGAGAGAAAAAGAGAGAAAGGGAGAGAGAGAGAGAGACAGAGAGAGACAGAGAGAGAAAGAGAGAGAAGAGAGAGAGAGAGAGAGAGAGAGAGAGAGAGAGAGAGAGAGAGAGAGAGGAGAGAGAGAGAGAGAGAGAGAGAGAGAGAGAGAGAGAATTTGTACATGAAAATGGCAGAGTGCATTACAGTGACTGTAGCACATGCTATTCAGCAAATCTTCATTCAGCCCTTAACGTTCATTCACATTTGTATTCTGTGGCGCGGGTCAGTATTAAATAGCCTCTAATAGGAGACCAACTTCACTCTATTACCATCCAATCATTGCTACAATCTTGCTGGTATTGTTGTACAATTCCAAGTTGAAATCTGATTTCAACTTGCTGAGTTCACTTCACTGAGAACAAATTAAGCGCGAGATCCCAATAAAGCCACTTCTGGCCTGTCGAATTAACACCGGAACCGGAACCGGAACTCGACCGGAGCTAGGGGACCATCTGGCGGCGAGGGTTGACGAAGAGTTTAGCGCTGGCTAATTGCGCTAATTTGCAGGCAGGTTGCGTGGTGTTAATTGAACTCTAATGAGGTTTTAATTATGTCAAGATTGCAACACGGATTTTCAGCAGACTGTACACATGATGAAAGGCTTCTTAATAAAAACTAGAAGGTTGCCGATTATTAGAGGTGCAAAAACCCGCCCTGAGTTCCTCCTCACATGAAGTAACAATAAAGGAAAAGATACGCTATTTAGGATGATTGTTTAGACTCAATCTCATTTTAATTTACTGTCCAAAACTCTTTTTGTGTATATATACATACACTAGACAGTCAATTAAAGATCGCCATTTTTGCAAGCGCTGCAAGAACTAAAAGAGCAGACATCTTTTGCACTCTTACCAACTCTTTGCTTGGTGTAGACTCTCATGCAGTCGCAATATATGGCCTCCAATCAATTATAATGCTATTTTAATATACCTCTATGTAAAGTAAACATACACTGTGGTCGTTTCTTCTCCTCTTTTCCTTCTTCCTATCCCTAATCTTACTATTTTTTCCATTTCATCATTTCTACTAACCCTAACCATTCTTTCATTCACTCATTTCTGCCACCTTAACAAGCCAAGCTTTCAAGGTGTCATACAGCAACTCTTTTACTTGGTTAATTTGACTTCATCAACGTTTTTTTACCTATACTGTTTCTTTTCGTTTCAATAATGTTGTATGTTGATGTATTGTATATGTATTGCTGGAGTGAAATAAATTGATTGATTGATTGATTTTTATGCCTATATATACGCAGAATTTAAACTAGCAGTAATCGGATTTTCCGGCTCAGATTTCTCTTATTTCTGCGCGTTATTGTAATACAAACATCTGTTCGTAAGAACTTATCTGATCTGTAGTAATAATAATGACAATAACGTTGCTTGAATATTGATGAGCTCTCTGGGATAAAAACAAATGCCGCACTCTGAGCGGATTTGAACAAAACCACAGATATGAACAAAACATTACTCAAGCGCCGCCAGTTGTTAATCTACCAGGCGTCACTAACGATAATCACCTTTTATAGTCGTCGTTTTTTGTGAGCAATCTATATGGTAGGCGTTATTATGGGTATTAAAATTCATATTAGCGTACCCTCTGTGACTGCCGTATGCATAGATCTATGGTTGTATGACTAATATGGTCATAGATGTTGTAAGCCCTTATTATCCGGGATTTTGCATGTTTATTGTACTGCCTTATCCAGCCATAACTAACACTATGGACTAGTAAAATCAAAATCACAGGATTGAATCATATAGGTTGAGTTCAAATCTTGTACGTTGTGTTAGATTGTGTTGTGTATTGTGCTTTGTTGTTAAAGATAGAAATTAAAGATAGATAATGTTACGAAAAGCAGAGGAAAACATCAGACATAAACATGGGAGAGCGAAAAAGAATTAGGAATAAGAAGCCATATAACAAGGAGAACGAAAGAGAACCGAGAGAAAGAGAGCGAGTGAGAGAGAAAGAGAAGAGGAGAGAAAGTGAAAAAGAGAGAAAGGGGGAAAGAGATGAGACAAAGAGAGAGAATGAGAGGAGAGGAGAGAGAGAGAGAAAGGGAGAGAGAGAGAAAAAGAGAGAAAGAGGGAGAGAGATGAGAGAAAGAGAGAGAGAGAGGAGAGAAAGACAGAGAGAGAGAGAGAGAGAGAGAGAGAGAGAGAGAGAGAGAGAGAGAGAGAGGGAGAGAGAGAGAGAAGAGGGAGAGAGAGAGAGAGAGAGAGAGAAGGGAAAAGAAAGAGAACGAGAAAGAGAGGGAGAGAGAGAGAGAGAGAAATATAGAGAGAGAGAGAGAGAGAGAGAGAGAGAGAGAGAGAGAAAGAGAGGGAGAGAGCGAGGGGAGAGAGAGAGAGATACTATAAACACAACTGTACAGTATGGAAAAATCAAATAATGTTTATTACAAACACTAAGCTTACAGATAGAGGGAGAGAGAGAAAGAACGAACGAGAGAGAGAGAGAGAGAGAGAGATCCTCATGATAATTTCTGAAACCATCAAATCAAAACACTACATTGTCAAAGTAAGCTTAGCAGAACGTACTGCCCCTTAAGAAGATCAACCTTACAAATGCGACTTCGCTATATTTAGTGTACTACATGAACTATTTCATTAATCAATGCATGATTATAGGTCTTAATGACTCGTATAAGACGTCTATTTCTTCTAGGACCTATAAATGCCTTGATTAATGACATTTATTTAGAATGGGGGTTGTCCACTAGCCTAACATGCAAGTAATTAGGCTATTACTATATGAGACTGTACTAAATAACCTGTCGTAAAGTTATAATCAAAATTTACTGATTGTTACTGCAAGTCTCTTCATTGTTACTACAGGCTTCTTGAGTCATTGTTACTGGAAAGCTTTGAAGCCAGTATTACTGCAAGTCTGCAAGCTTCTGATGTCATTGTTACAACAAGCCTCTGATGTCACAGTTAGTGCAGGCCTCTAAATTTCATTGTTACTGCAAGCCTATGAAACCTCTATTAGTGAAGGCCCTTGATGTCATTGTTACTGTACGACCCTGAATTCACTGTTACTTCAAGCTGAACGACATTGGCAATGAAAACTGTTTTTGATAAAGACACTAATCCAATCTTTATTGATTACAAGTGAAAATGAACCTCTCGCACGTTACAACAATACCGCAATGACTAAATTGTTAATTCTTCTCTAATCTCAAATTCAATTCCGTATATATACTAACAACGTGCTATTAATCTAGCGCCATTGTGTTCGCGACAAAAATTAAGCAAAAACGGAAGCATTTAGTAGAGTAACGCTCACAATTTCCCGCCATTGAAAATTTGCATAATGAGAATAACAAAGTTAGCTGAATATATCAATAACATAATTTGATGCTCTCTCACGCGGGATTTGCTTGTTTCGTAAAAATGTAATTAATCTATAGCAGACGACATGATTGTGGAGAATTCAATAGAAACGCTTCGGGCAGTTAGTTAGGAGGTACACGAAACCTCTAGGGATGGTTAGAGAAGCCGCAGATTCTGTGAAGCCAGAATTATTGTTCAATCAGGAGTTGAAAATGATCAGTATTAAACTGAGGAAGAGATTGAAAAAAGTAGTCATAGATCTTATAAAAGTTTCACAAAAAACTGCATTATTTTTGCAAATGATTATTAGAACTCAAAGCACAATCTTAGTACTAGATTTCAAAATCAAATGTTTTGCTTTGGCTGCTGCAACTGGTCGCTTAATTATTACACAATTAAACGCAAGACTACGTAAAGTAGTTTCACACCATTTTGTTCACACCATCATTGTTCACGTTATAAGACGTATAGGAAAACCTACAACACGTATAGAAAAACATGGAATAATAAACTCACACACATATATATATATATATATATGTGTGTGTTTATTATATATTTTATATGTTTTTCGATACATATATTATTGGATACATATATATTATTCGATATATATATATATATATTAAAAAGTTGACACGTTGAGACAAAGATAAGAAAACTGTCGTTTCACTACATAATCATCTCTGGAACAATTTTTTATAAGAAACCATATAAAAATGATCATTTTGGCTTCTTAATTCTTTCGTAACTTGTCCTGGATGTTACTACAAAACATAGGGAGAACTATTAATTTGTCAATTAATTAAGTGAACGCAACACAATTAATGAAAAAAATCCCTGAAATGCATGTTTTCCTTTGCGTGTTTAATTTTCTCATCACCACTATTCTTGCCTGTAAGAATTAAGTTTGCGTTAAAACTTTACGAATTTTCTTTTGGTACTAAACTGCGTTTTCATGTTTTAGCGACGTGTGCTTTTCGTACTGTTATAAAATACATTGTTGAGTATGCCTACATCTTCAATATGGGAAATCTACATAAATTACATAACTAATTATTGTGATACTTATTCATCATCTTCATTTATTATTATTCTTTTTTTTCACTTATGCTATTGTTGTTATGTTTGTTTTTATATTTTTGCTTTTTTTATTGCTTTATTTTGATTAGCTTATTTAAGTAATTAACAATAATTGCATCCTGTGTCATGTTCTATGTCTATATGTCTATCTGCAGCATTACCGTTAATTTTTAATAGACTAATCTACTTATAAGAAAGGGCAGAAGACTAGATGACCCTATGGTACTTCCCTGCCCTGCTCCATGATTATAATTACTTCATATTTAAAAAACTTTTGATGTTAAACTAATTGGAGAAAATAAAAAATGTTCTAAAAAAATGTTCTACACGTGCACTTTGGTATTGTAAATGAATAAATGAATCAAGCCATGGGTCGAACTACAGAATCCCTGATAAATAACTAACAGCAATCGCTAAAGCGTGTTAAATGCAGACGCATGTTTTCAATTTCAGTAAATGAAGTGACTTATTACTCAGGATTAATCAATTTCATTCGCGAGAACAGAATTGGTAAATGTACACTTACCGAAGAGTAGATATCAATATTCGTGAAGCTTTCAGACACTTGATTCCGATATTCCTATAAACGCACAAATATTCTGTATGCTAAAACCGGTAGATATAGTATTCTTCTGAAGTGAACTCAATTTTTTTAATTCAGTATTGGTAGCAACAACACACACACAGTAACAAGTGTAACTTTTTTCAGATACCTTCACAGAAACAAGATCTTGTCTTTAAAAATCTATGGTATGTGCTTTTCAACCAGCAAAAAATTGAAAAACTCTGTACAGTCAGCAGCGTGAACCCACCAAATGTATCAAAATTTCTTATGTCTCACAAACAAAAGTGTTAACTTCAGCGTTACGTAACCAATTCGACTTTCACAAAACTCACATGCCTCGAAGTCAGTGCCTCTAAAACCTGAATAACTAACAAATGTTTCCGGTTATTAACACTGGGTAGAACTAATAATTGCGATTGGAGTCAGACACTCTGCACAAGTCACAGGTGTTGCACGCACAATTCAACAGAAGTCATCGCTTCTGGCATTGCAGACAACTGAGACCATTATTATACGCATTTCATTCTGTTGTGACTCGTCGCGCATATCAGAGACTTTGCGCAAACACTTGCGCGTGCTGCCATCGTGCGGCGAATAAGTAAAACATCAGGTCGCAGTTACACAAATTCATGTTCACTGTGAAAATAAAGACATAGAGCGTTGACTTGAAGACTTTAGTAAAAAAACATGTAGCTTAGTGAGACTCTGTTAACTAGAATGTAATAGTAAATTTCTTCAATGTATAATTATGGCTAAATTAGTCAATTATGTATGCAGGTTACAATTAATGATTCTTTTTCTGTAATTTTATTTTGCACTTATGTTCAAGTTATGTACAGTCCATTGTTGGATTATTGTTTCGATTATTGATGTTCATTGATTTGCAACATGTCGTATAACATGAAAACTCAATAAATTATTAAACCGTCAATAACTACATTAGCATAAACTATAGATAAAAATTTGGCATACCAGAATTTCTAGTATTATAGGAATTCTGATAGATTTTGAATGTATAGCGAAGTTTGAAGACAAATATGGTATTGTGTCAATTAAAAAAACGTTTACAATCGATTTTTATTAGTTTGTTCATTTATGTCGGCAGAGTCACAATAAACCTCGAAAAATCCAGTTTGTCCACAACCGCTGCACAGGTTCTGCATTTTCTGGAAATCATTGTGCACTGGGTACGTTGCGCCATCTATTGCAAGGTAATGAAATTAAAATGAAGAAACCAGAAGTGTTAGACTGTGTGCTATCTCATTTTTAATTACTCTATTGCAATTTTAATAATTTTCTTAACACTCTGAACAAAATAAAAGAAAATATTGAAACACTTGAATAGAAATTTAGGGAGTTAAACCCGGCTAATTAAAAATAAACGTTTTCTTCTACTAATAACGATTTATGGGTTGAAAAAAGAGTATTGCTAGCGGTACATATATTAATTTATTCGTGTGAAATTGCTAATCTTGTTGGATTCACGTAATTTTAAATGTCGGCCGAAGTTAGATAATTAAGAATATTGCCAGTCGAATGTTCCAGAAGGTTTATTTACTCTTTTTTCTAGAACAGTTTATTAGGTTAGTACTAGACTTGTGCTAGCACAGTCTATCTGTTATATGTCTACGTAACTATTTTACACCGTCTTCAAGTCCCGGTTTATCTAAAAAATCTGGACTTTAAATATGACACGAAAAAACCACAACTAACAGCAAAATTATTAAATTCATTGCAATTTATTATAACAGCGTCCCGGAGGATGACTTCAAGTTATCCAGGAATATCCAGGTTAAACTTAAAAAATGTAACAAACAAATTTGGAAAACTGTCAAAAAAATATAGTAATCATTTAATGGAGGAAGTGGACTGAGTGGTATTGATGGAGGAGGAATAGGGGTCATTGGGAGAGGAGGCGGACTGGATGGTATTAGTGGTGGTAATAGTTTCAGAGGAGGTGGTGGATTGAGGGTATTGGCAGAGGTGTGGACAGGGAAGCTATTGGAGGTGGTAATAAAGTGGGATTAGGAGGAATTGGTGGAGAAATCCTAGGAGGGGGTGGTGGATTAGGTGGTATTGACGGAGGAAGAGGATTGGGAGAAATACTGCCGCAAATAGAAATTTCATTCCAGGGGGCAGCTACCATTCATTTGAAACTTCACCAAATTCGTGACTTTTTGCAAGGGCATTGTGGCTTTCTGAAAGCATGGGCTGCTTAACCTGTTTGAAACTTCTGCAGCTTACTTCATGTAAAAATATCGCTAAATTAACCGTCTAATTTTTGTAAATACGTATTATGCTTTTATAGAGAATTGCTTTTCTTCCACCGATAAACTACGTCATTGGTGGAAAAATGGGCATTCAAAATGGAAGCACCAGAGTGTCTATGATCGTGACTTTAAAATGATTTTACTAATTACACGAGGTGCTTATTGCACTTTTATTACAAAATCCTTCTTTCCTTGAATGGTTTCTGTTAAAGGATTGATATCAAAAGCAGCGATTCAGATGCAATTAACATGAAGTCTGTAACTGGTCTGCAACACAACGAAAATTATCAGTAAAGAATTCGGCTGTTAACAGCAGATATGAAACGAAATGAATTTATATGAGTCTTGCGTTTAAAGGTAATTCGTTTCATAGAAGGAACTAGCACTTTTTTCCTTTTTACCTCTTTTTTGTGGTTTACCTAATTCGCATCCTCACCCTTTGTTGGTGATTATACAGGTTGGCAGTTACATTTCCGAATTTGCATAAAGAGGCGGTAATTGTTCAACCAGTTTTTTGAAGGGCACACGAGTATCCCTTCAGCAAGTATTGCTGAATAAAATGTGAAATTTACATTATAGTGGAAGACAGTGTATGAATCTTTCATAAAACTGAATACGTCCTTTTCTGCTTCAGTGTAACTCAAGTTAACAAATGAGAACTTCATTATATCCGGGAGAGTATGATTTGAAGCTTCGTATTTTATTTTGCGTTTATTACTGTTTTTTGCATTAGCTGCATGTTTCACACCGCAGTTTGCACACGTTGGCTGACAGTTGTCACAGTCTCCAACTGATGCTTGCCGTCGCCGTCTGGTAGGTGTTGTAGTCGTTCTGTATCTTTCTATGCAATTTTGTTCGCAGATGGTCTTGCACGTTTCTGGATCCTTGACAGCATAACACAGAGACCTACACTCACTCTGGCACTGAACAACTATTATAGGCAGTGTTGTTGTTGTTGTTGTTGCAGTAGTGGTAGTAGTAGTAGTAGTAGTAGTAGTAGTAGTAGTAGTAGTAGTAGTAGTAGTAGTAGTAGTAGTAGTAGTAGTAGTAGTAGTAGTAGTAGTAGTAGTAGTAGTAGTAGTAGTAGTAGTAGTAGTAGCAGTAGTAGTAGTAGTAGTGGTTGCTGTTGTTGTTGTTGTTGTTGCAAACGTCTGGTTACAGAAAGCTACACTATCATGATAGCATTTCTCTGATGTCTTAGGATCATGATATGCACATCCTGAATTACACGCATAATAATCATTGTGCTTTCTACATTTTTTCTTACATTCAGGGCATTCCCTCTTGCGCTCCAATACGCAAGCACAGAAATCTTGACAGCCTTTCGTACACCAGAAAACATCGCCACACTTACTATCACACTCACAGACGCACATTGCACGCACTTTACAGGCCCTTGAGCACCAATTCCTACATTTCTCCTTCTCCTTCTCCGTCTCCTTCTTCGTCTCACACTTGTTGTGACAATGGTTCTTACAACCAATAAACTGTTTACAAGATTCGTCAGCAAGATTCCGTCTCTCTCTACCAGTTTCTCCGTCACGTCGTTTTATTCTCTTTGCCGTTCTAACCGCGTTAATATTTTGCCTCTCAGATGCTGAACTTCTTTGTTGAACAAGATGAGTATCTTCCAATACTTTCAGGTAGACTGAGGCAACACGACATCGTGTTAGCTTCTCATCGTCATTGAAAATCTCCAGAAGGCAAAATGGTTTCCTGATTTCGATACCACAGTCTTTCAATTCATTCCATCCTACATACCGGGAAGATTCCAGATTAAGATCAGACTGTTCTTCCACAAAGTAGAACTTACCGCAGTCTTCCTTGCAGATTGTTTCTGAACCAACGGGACACGTTTCATGTGAACCACGATCAACGAATCTTCCTCTATCAATTCCAAATTCCATCTGAACTTTGTCAATTGGACGGGCAAAAGCACAAACGTTTGGAGAAATTTCACCAGATTTTTCCGCATCGGATGAACTAAACCCGTAAGTTTCAATGTAAAGCAGAAGAAAGTTCAGCCACATTAGAGCCCAAAATTTAGAATCACGTCTAGGGTTGATATAAATTAATAAAACCCCCATTGTTGAAATAGCTTTTTGATTACAATGTTTAATTGCACTAGATTTTCTATTTCACAATCATCATATTTTGATTACTAGGGATTTTTAACCTGCCTAGTGCATATTCTTTACTATACCAGACTCTTGGTCATTCTAGACTTGACTCACTAAACGTTACAGCTACATTAGTGAAATTGTTCTCTTAACAATTGAACCAATTTGAAAACAATCGCTAATGTAGTTCCATTTTCATTATTTTTATGAACTTTCTAAGTTTGAATAATAAACCAAACTTAAATGAAAGTTCTAGAGAATAAACAAACCATTGCTGATAGGGTAACTCTTTAAAGTCAAATTTAACATAAAAGTAAGTTTTTTTCATTGGTTAATTAAGATTTTACTATAGAAATTATCCTACTGTTTTACATTGAGATATTTATTATTTATTCTCCGCTACTTTAACGCTTAATAGCTCGTAAGCCTTGCCAGCTAGGGTCACCAAACTCGCAGGGTTGGTAGCCCTGGGTGGACGTACAATCGTACAGCAACCTCTGACCACTGGTCAAGGGTGGAAAGACAGTGGGCGTTGATCAGTTTTTCCATTCCTTGACTCGTATAAGACGTCTATTTCTTCTAGGACCTATAAATGCTTTGATTAATGACATCTATTTAGAATGGGGTTGTCCACTAGCCTAGCATGGAAGTAATTAGGCTAGTACTGTATGAGACTGTACTAAATAACCTGTGGTAAACTTATAATCAAAATTTACTGATTGTTACTGCAAGCCTCTGAAGTAATTGTTACTGAAAACCTTTGAAGCCACTATTACTGCAAGTCTGCAAGCTTCTGGTGCCATTGTTACAGCCGGCCTCGTGAAAACTCAATAAATTATTAAACTGTCAATAACTACATTAGCATAAATTATAGATAAAAATTTGGCATACCAGAATTTCTAGTATTATAGGAATTCTGATAGATTTTGAAAGTATAGCGAATTTTAAAGACAAATATGGTATTGTGTCGATTAAAAAAATGTTTACAATCGATTTTTATTTGTTTGTTCATTTATGTCGACAGAGTCACAATAAACCTGGAAATCTCCAGTTTGTCCACAGCTGTTAACTATGTTCTGCGTTTTCTTGCGCCATTGTACACTGGGGACGTTGCGCCATCTATTGCAACGTGATGAAATTAAAATGTAAGAAACCAGAAGTGTTAGACTGTGTGCTATCTCATTTTTAATTACCCTATTGCAATCTTAATAATTTTCTTAACATTCTGAACAAAATAAAAGAAAATATTGAAATGCTTGAATGGAAATTTAGGGAGCAAACCCGGCTAATTAAAAATAAACGTTTTCTTCTACTAATAACGATTTATGGGTTGAAAAAGTGTATTGCTAACGGTACGTATATTAATTTATTCGTGTGAAATTGCTAATCTTGTTGGATTCACGTAATTTGAAATGTCGGCCGAAGTTAGATAATTAAGAATATTGCCAGTCGAGTGTTCCAGAAGGTTTATTGACTCTTTTTTATAGCACAGTCTATTAAGTTAGTACAAGACTTGTGCTAGCACAGTCTATCTGTTATGTGGCTACGTAACTATTTTATACCATCTTCAAGTCCCGGTTTATCTAAAAAATCTTTAAATATGGCAAGAAAAACCACAACCAACAGCAAAATTATTAAATTCAATGCAATTTATTATAACAATGTCCCGGAGGATGACTTCAAGTTATCCAGGAATATCCGGGTTAAACTTAAAAAATGTAACAAACAAATTTGGAAAACTGTCAAAAAATATAGTAATCATTTAATGGAGGAAGTGGACTGAGTGGTATTGATGGAGGAGGAATAGGGGTCATTGGGAGAGGAGGTGGACTGGATGGTATTAGTGGTGGTAATAGTTTCGGAGGAGGTGGTGGATTGAGAGTATTGGCAGAGGTGTGGACAGGGAAGCTATTGGAGGTGGTAATAAAGTGGGATTAGGAGGAATTGGTGGAGAAAGCCTAGGAGGGGTGATGGATTAGGTGGTATTGACGGAGGAAGAGGATTGGGAGAAATACTGCCGCAAATAGAAATTTCATTCCAGGTGGCAGCTACCATTCATTTGAAACTCCGCCAGTTTCTTTATGTGACTCGTGAATTTTGTGACTTTTAGCAAGAGCATTGTGGCTTTCTGTAAGCATGGGCTGCTTAACCTGTTTGAAACTTCACCAGTTTCCTTATGACGTGACAAGTGAACTTCGTGACTTTTTGCAAGGGCGTTGTGGCTTTGTGTAACCATGGGCTGCTTAACGTATTTGAGACTTCTGCAGCTTACTTCATGCGAAAATATCACTAAATTAACCGTCTAATTTTTGTAAATACTTATTATGCTTTTATAGAGAATTGCTTTTCTTCAGCCGATAAAACTACGTCATTGGTGGAAAAATGGGCATTCAAAATGGAAGCATCCGAGTGTCTATGATCGTGACTTTAAAATGATTTTACTAATTACACGAGGTGCTTATTGCACTTTTATTACAAAATCTTTCTTTCCTTGAATGGTTTCTGTTAAAGGATTGATATCAAAGACAGCGATTCAGATGCAATTAACATGAAGTCTGTAACTGGTCTGCAACACAACGAAAGTTATCAGTAAAGAATTAGGCTGTTAACAGCAGATATGAAACGAAATGAATTTATATGAGTATTGCGTTTAAAGGTAATTCGTTTCATAGAAGGAACTAGCACTTTTTTTTTTTACCTCTTTTTTGTGGTTTACCTAATTCGCTTCCTCACCCTTTGTTGGTGATTATACAGGTTGGCAGTTACATTTCCGAATTTGCATAAAGAGGCGGTAATTGTTCAACCAGTTTTTTGAAGGGCACACGAGTATCCCTTCAGCAAGTATTGCTGAATGAAATGTGAAATTTACATTATAGTGGAAGACAGTGTATGAATCTTTTATAAAACTGAATACGTCCTTTTCTGCTTCAGTGTAACTCAAGTTAACAAATGAGAACTTCATTATATCCGGGAGAGTATGATTTGAAGCTTCGTATTTTATTTTGCGTTTATTACTGTTTTTTGCATTAGCTGCATGTTTCACACCGCAGTTTGCACACGTTGGCTGACAGTTGTCACAGTCTCCAACTGATGCTTGCCGTCGCCGTCTGGTAGGTGTTGTAGTCGTTCTGTATCTTTCTATGCAATTTTGCTCGCAGATGGTCTTGCACGTTTGCGGGTCCTTGACAGCAAAACACAGAGATCTACACTCACTCTGGCACCGAACAACATATATAGGCAGTGTTGTTGTTGTTGTTGTAGTTGTTGTTGTTGTTGTTGTTGCAAACATCTCGTTGCAGAAAGCTACACTATTATTATAGCATTTCCCTGATGTCTTATCATCATGATGTGCACAACCTTGAATACATCCATGATGATTCTCGTGGTCTTTACATTTTTCCTTACATTCAGGGCATTGCATCTTGCGCTCCAATACGCAAGCACAGAAATCTTGACAGCCTTTCGTACATGAGAGAACATTGCCACACTTACTATCACACTCACAGACGCACCTTTCACGGACTTTGCAGGCTCTTGGGCACCAATTCCTACATTGTTCCTTCTCCTTCTGCGTCTCCCTCTTCGTCCCACAATTGTGGTCACACATGTTCTTACAAACAGTAAAATGTTTACAAGGTTTGTAAGTAGTAGTAGTAGTAGTAGTAGTAGTAGTAGTAGTAGTAGTAGTTGTTGTTGTTGTTGTTGTTGCAAACATCTCGTTGCAGAAAGCTACACTATTATTATAGCATTTCCCTGATGTCTTATCATCATGATGTGCACAACCTTGAATACATCCATGATGATTCTCGTGGTCTTTACATTTTTCCTTACATTCAGGGCATTGCATCTTGCGCTCCAATACGCAAGCACAGAAATCTTGACAGCCTTTCGTACATGAGAGAACATCGCCACACTTACTATCACACTCACAGATGCACCTTTTACGGACTTTGCAGGCTCTTGGGCACCAATTCCTACATTGTTCCTTCTCCTTCTGCGTCTCCCTCTTCGTCTCACAATTGTGGTCACACATGTTCTTACAAACAGTAAAATGTTTACAGGATTCGTCTGCAAGATTCCATCTCTCTCTACCAGTTTCTCCACCACGTCGTTTTATTCTCTTTGCCCCTTTAAACGCGTTAATATTTTGCCTCTCAGATGCTGAACTTCTTTGTTGAACAAGACGAGTATCTTCCAATACTTTCAGGTAGACTGAGGCAACACGACATCGCGTTAGCTTCTCATCGTCATTGAAAATCTCCAGAAGGCAAAATGGTTTCTTGATTTCGATACCACAGTCTTTCAATTCATTCCATCCTACATACCGGGAAGATTCCAGATTAAGATCAGACTGTTCTTCCACAAAGTAGAACTTACCGCAGTCTTCCTTGCAGATTGTTTCTGTACCAACGGGACACGTTTCATGTGAACCACGATCAACGAATCTTCCTCTATCAATTTCAAATTCCATCTGAACTTTGTCAATTGGACGGGCAAAAGCACAAACGTTTGGAGAAATTTCACCAGATTTTTCCGCATCGGATGAACTAAACCCGTAAGTTTCAATGTAAAGCAGAAGAAAGTTCAGCCACATTAGAGCCCAAAATTTAGAATCACATCTAGGGTTAATAGAATTTAATAAAGCCCCCATTGTAGAAATAGCTATTTCATTACAACGTGTAACTGCAGTAGACTTTCTATTTCGCAATCATAATATTTTGAGCCTGTGAAGTACATGTTCTTCGCTATACCACATACTTTTCTCTTGGTCATTCTGGACTTACCTCACTAAACTTTACCACTGCATTAGTGAAATTGTTCTCTTAACATTTGAAACAATCGCTAATGAAGTCCATTTTCCATTATTTTCAAACTTAAACGAACGTTCTAGAGAATAAACAAAGCAGTGCTGATGGGGCAACTGTTTAAATTCAAATTTAACATAAAAGCGAGGGTTTTTTCATTATAATGGTTAATTTTGCCATAGCAAAATCTTACTGTTTTTCATTGAGATATTTAATTATTCATTCTCTGCCACTTAATAACGCTTAATAACTCCGCTGTTTTGCAAGCTTGGGTCACCAAACTCGCAGGGTTGGTAGCCCTAGGCGGTGGACGTACAATTGTATAACAATCGCTGACCACTAGTCAAGGGGGAAAGGACAGTGGGCGTTGGTCAGTTTTTCCTTCTCCAGTATAATTCAACTCCTCCTAGGAATTTCGTTTTTTTCCATATTTTGGTACTGTGGGGCAGACGTGCACCTGGGGTTTTAAAAAACTGACAAGCTTTAAACGCCCGAGTGAGGGGCCAAAATGCAAAATTTGGGGTCCCCCAATTTGTGACTTTTTACAGGCTGAGTGATAGGGACGCAAAACTCACAGGGCACACTCTCTGGTCAAAGTTATATACGTATACACGGTTTGTAGCACGTTTATCTCCAGTATTGGAGCAGTGTTAATCAATACGTGTAAAAAGACGAGTGAGACAAGGTATAATATCGTTACCATGTTTTACGCTCCTCCCCGCCGGAAATTCAGTTTGCTTCTCCTACGATTCCATAATTATCGCTAATTCAAGATTTTCTTTGAACCCGTCAGAGAATGTGTAACGTTGGTGGGTTTACTGCACTGTATGAACGTGCACTTAGTCATGAAATATCCACGTTATCAGAATGAGTGACAGTAAAGAGAACCTGTTAAACTATGTTAAAAGCGTTAGATTATGATAGATAATTATGTTGATGAATGCTGGTATGAAGCCAGTTAAGGAGTGGTGTCACGTGAGCAAGTGATTCAGAATCGAGGCGTCGAAGCTCGGCACACGAGATATAAGCCTTGTGATGCGCCCAGCTCAGGGGATTGAGTCTGGGAGCTGAAGGAGAGCACGCTAGATCAGGGGATTGAGTCTGGGAGCTGAAGGAAAGCAGGATAGATCAGGGGGCTTGGCATTACTATCTGTTATATTTATTGTGTTTGATGTTTAATAAACGCGTAGTTTTGTAATCTGACCTCCTCATAGTTTTGCCATTCCTAAAACACTAATAATCAGCTATACACAACCAATACAACGAATTATTTTTACTTTGACACTTCTTAATAATTTTAATTTTTTTTATCAAAATTCGTTCTCTGTCATACCAAACGACAATGCGGATAAATTTGTCTCGTTTTAACGAGATAAACGATAAGACAAGATATCTAATTATGTAAGAATATTGTACTTTTTCTGGAGTCAGCCTCATAAAAAATTGAATGGAATTGGAATTTGAGTTATTATTACTCCTATGTGCAACATGGTTGTGATAATTATTTTTATCACTTCTGTTTGGGTTTTCAAAACCAAACAGAAATTCGAAGCTTCGATTAAATTTGACTCTTTCTTTGCTCTTTATTACCCGGAACATATTATTCCAACTAAACATAATAAGAAATTAGTGCCAAAAAATAGCAAATAAACAAATAACGAAAAAATAACATTAGCCAAAAGTCAATTTTACATAATTAAGAGTCATACGCTACACTATCGTATTAATTAATACCTAGCTGTTATTTTAAACTAAATTTAAGTTTTTTTTAAGTAATTCAGGATATACATACGTTGTTAGCCCCAAATCATGAGCAATTGTAAACAGATAACGACAATATCTTATTAACTTATCATGACACGTCTTCACTTCACAATAGGCCTCTGATCCAGATCAAATTGATCACGTGATTAGGCCAAAAATCACCACAAGGTGGCCAAAGCCAACAACAAGCGAAGGCCGCCAAGTACGCTAATGCAAGATTTCCAGTACATCTTGTATGAATTAACTGCAACGTCTTATAATCTCGAGCCACAATGTTCCTTTTTAAGAGGATTTTGTTTGCAGTAAACGACTCTCACTGTTGATTTAATATGCTATGTTTATTCGCAGCTGACACGTTATTTGTTTCTATTGTACTTCAGGGCTAAGATTGAGGAAATGAAATGTAATGTTGGCAAGGAAATCCAGTAGACTTCTCCGTTGTGCATGTGAACGTGGCTTCATCTATCACAGACTCATATTCTGACCTTGTGTTAGTAAAGGTCACTAGTCACGTGCATCCTTGAGCTTTTAAAAATGGAAGGTCTGCTGTAGACCCTTGTCAGTGGTCGTGTCTTTCGTAGCATGTGCAGCTCTGTTCACATTTCTCTGGCTTTTGTCGCAAACTTTGTTCCTGTAGGTAAGCTGGTCATTCCCTATTTAAAGTGTAATATTCAATAATAAATTTTCATTTCGTATTTCGACTGACTCTATTATTCAATTTTTGTTTAAGGGTGAGGAGTTGAATGACGTAATTAAGATATGCCGTACGGTGTGGGCCGCGGTGCCATCCGTCCTGCCTCTGCTATCAGCGGACGGCAGCCCAACATCTAATGGTGTTTCAATAAACAAATATATAATCACATAAAAATTGTGTGGATAATAATAACAACAACAACAACAGCAACAACAACAGCAGCAACAACAACAACAACAACAACAACAATTTTAATGCCTAAAATCCATTTAAAAATGCTTTTTGCTGTACAAACACTTGAAATTTACAGGAAATCTTTGTAAACAACAAGAAAATTTACATCCATAATATTTTTAACGACTACAATTACGTATAAACTTCAAAGACTAACTCTACTACTTTATTCAGACACAAATTAAAAAAAACAAAAAACTGAAAAAAAAGCTTTTAAGAATAAAAACGTTTTAAATTCACGTTTAGAAGCAGCAATACTGGGAGTCTTCGACCTCATCTGAATGCACATTCCAAAAACGAGATGGCAGCACTGGTAAAAGATCTACTTCCAGCTGAAACAAGAGTAGTTCTAGGTTGTAACGATAAGTACCAGATGATCTTAGACGGCGTGAAAGTGTGTACGTTTGTGTGAATCTTGACAAATATCACGTGTGTGCGGCGCCTCCAATACAAAGACTGGACTTTTCATCTATGAAACATTCCAGAATTTAATTTCTTCCAAAGTTTGAGTTTGGATTTACCCGGTTTTAATTAAAACATGCATCAGTGTACGTCCTTACAGCATCCCATGTGTAATAATACATCAAAATACACAATTAATACATATGTGTATAATACATTAAAATAGTCCATTAATATCTGCAGGACCTTACAAGATTTCATATGTAATACAACAAAACAGTCCATAATGCACCAAAATAAATTAAGGAATTCATCATCAGTGCAGGCCCTTACAGTGTCTTACACGTAATTATCAAAACAGTCCATCATTGTAGGACCTTACAGTGTCTTACATGTAATCATCAAAACAGACCATCAATGTAGGCCCTTACAGTGTCTTACATGTAATCATCAAAACAGTCCATCAATGTAGGCCCTTACAGTGTCTTACATGTAATCATCAAAACAGTCCATCATTGTAGGCCCTTACAGTGTCTTACACGTAATCATCAAAACAGTCCATCAATGTAGGCCCTTACAGTGTCTTACATGTAATCATCAAAACAGTCCATCATTGTAGGCCCTTACAGTGTCTTACATGTAACCATCAAAACAGTCCATCATTGTAGGCCCTTACTGTGTCTTACACGTAATCATCAAAACAGTCCATCATTGTAGGCCCTTACAGTGTCTTACACGTAATCATCAAAACAGTCCATCATTGTAGGCCCTTACAGTGTCTCACACGTAACCATCAAAACAGTCCATCATTGTAGGCCCTTACAGTGTCTTACACGTAATCATCAAAACAGTCCATCATTGTAGGCCCTTACAGTGTCTTACACGTAACCATCAAAACAGTCCATCAATGTAGGCCCTTACAGTGTCTTACACATAATCATCAAAACAGTCCATCATTGTAGGCCCTTACTGTGTCTTACATGTAACCATCAAAACAGTCCATCATTGTAGGCCCTTACTGTGTCTTACATGTAATCATCAAAACAGTCCATCATTGTAGGCCCTTACAGTGTCTTACACATAATCATCAAAACAGTCCATCAGTGTAGGCCCTTACAGTGTCTCACACGTAACCATCAAAACAGTCCATCATTGTAGGCCCTTACAGTGTCTCACACGTAATCATCAAAACAGTCCATCATTGTAGGCCCTTACAGTGTCTTACATGTAACCATCAAAACAGTCCATCATTGTAGGCCCGTACCACATCTTACACAATACATTTCAACCACTGGAACGAGCAGCATTCTACCTACAACCAGTTTGGGTTGAACAACCTCTGCCGCCCGGCCATGCGTGGTGATAGTTTGCACATCATTTTTGCATCTGAACTCCAAGCAATAATGCTTCAGGAACACAGTTCTTTATCCTTTTCTCGAACAAGGAAATGTAGTTATTGCCATGCGTAACTATGTGCTGCTAATTTGCTGCTGTGATTAATTGGCAGGCTTAATTAAGGCAAGTCGACGGTAAAAGACAGGCAAACACTTGCCAATATGCAAACACAGATCCGTAGATTCTGGATACGGGCAAGTTCGAGAGGTAGGTCAAGTTGTTACAGAATTTATTTTTATTTATTTTATTTTCTTTATCTATAATACATCTATGAACTGAAGTCGAGGCTTATATGTCCATTAAAGACACCGTAAAACATATCGACAATGTACAGAAAGTAAAATTACTGCTGAAAGTAATTTAAGGTAACTAATCTACTATGATACTGTTCGGCCTGCATTATGTAATTCTTTTTAATCGATAAACGATCAATTAATCATCAATCTACTGGCAATATTGAAAATTTAATAAGTTTACGTAAATTGTAATCATTTAGGCCTACTGTTTTACTGGATATGCATAAGAGCTAAAACGTCCTCTGTATCTGTCTAGTGCAGTGGTCTTCAACCTTTTTTAATGTCGTCCACCCCTAGTGCTGATTAAGTAGAAGCTGCCCCCCCCCACCCCGAAAAACTCTGATTAAAAATCTCAGGTTTTTAATATTTAAAATCTAAGTTTCATATCTCATTTCTATGACTATGTAAACAGAAAAAAGCAGTTTCTTTTATTTTTTATTTAACTTTTACATATTCATCCATATATTTACACACCTCATCTCAAACTAAGACGCTCAAAATACACAAGATGGCATTAAACATGCCATTCTCTCGCGATGCTGTACTATCGGGGTCTTGCGAGTAGGCGAGGTTGCAATAGGCAAATATGTATTTGTAGTATGTATTTTAAGAGAGAGAGAGAGAGAGAGAGAGAGAGAGAGAGAGAGAGAGAGACAGAGACAGAGAGACAGAGAGACAGAGAGACAGAGAGACAGAGAGACAGAGAGACAGAGAGACAGAGAGACAGAGAGACAGAGAGACAGACAGACAGACAGACAGACAGACAGACAGACAGACAGACAGACAGACAGACAGACAGACAGACAGACAGACAGACAGACAGACAGACAGACAACAGACAACAGACACAGACAGACAGAGAAGAAGAGAGAGAGAGAAGAAGAAGAAAAAAGAAGAAGAAAGAAGAGAGAGACAGACAGACAGACAGACAGACAGACAGACAGACAGACAGACAGACAGACAGACAGACAGACAGACAGACAGACAGACAGACAGACAGACAGACAGACAGACAGACAGACAGACAGACAGACAGACAGACAGACAGACAGACAGAGAGAGAGAGAGAGAGAGAGAGAGAGAGAGAGAGAGAGAGAGAGAGAGAGAGAGAGAGAGAGAGAGAGAGAGAGAGAGAGAGAGAGAGAGAGTCTCTTGTATATTATACAGTCACGTGCAGGTGAGGATCTCGTCCACCCTAGACAGCTGTCCACCCCTCACTCAATCTCGTCCACTATAAGGTAGAGTGTCCACACAGGTTCAATACCACTGGTCTAGTTCATACGTTTTGGTTTCAAGTTGTGAAATTTTAATATATATTTCAGACTGAATCAAATAAGTAAACATAGCACAAAGATTTAGCCAAATGAAGGCCAATCGCACATTATTTATACTACATGTCCATATACTACTGTCCATATCTATACTATGAACACGCATAATTTAACCCTTATAGGGTCACGATTTTTTACAACGGATTTTGGTAACGGGGGGGGGGGGACTACCCACCGTAATTCGTAAATTACTTTTGATAAACCGGCGTGTTTTATTAGTAAACATAACAGCATAATTTGTGGTTATGCTGACCACCATAGGATACATTATACCTCTGCTTAAACACATGTGACTTACTAGTAATACGAAATTTAAATTCACTTAGTTACGTTCCCTTATCTATGCTGGAATAACTGTAGACAACCGACATTGCTAACGCGTGTGCAAAAATCATTGTTATTTTGAATTTATTGTCTACAGCTTTCTTCTATTAGGTGAATTAATTTGAGTAACTGATAAAAAATTTGGCCACAAAACAACCACGCCGATTTTCAGCACAGCTTGCCACCTAACAAGGCAAGCGAAGCAAAGTTTCGACAATTTTAAAAAATCGACATATTGCATTTTCACTTTTATATCGTGGTGAGACAATGCGCTTAAAATAAATAACTGAAAGTATTTTGTGCACAAAACATATTTAGAAAAAGTCATAGAAAAGGTTTACTTGGATGTCTATGGTAAAAGGGTAAAATGCAAAAAGCCGGTCTGGGGGTAATTTTTTACCCCTCGGTGACCCTATAAGGGTTAATATATCTTAGACTTCATGCGTGAAAATAATAACGGTTTCTTCTAATATGCAGGGAGAATTAACACCAGGGCAGCTTTGAATTACCGTATTTTCCCATGTATAAGAGACCCTTGTGTATAAGAGACCCCTTCAATTTTTAGGCAAAAATTCTGGAAAAAAGTTTTTTTGGTAATGAATATCATTATTCATCATCAACTTTATTCACACGCCTTGCTTAGGCTGACTCATCTCGTTGACCTCTGCCGACGTATCAATGACGTCGACGGGCATGCAGAGAGCTTATGCAGATGCGTTGATTGGCTGCAGGACAATCGATTTCTCTCCAATACCAAAGAGACATTTAAAAAAAATAATAACTTACCCGGTACATTAATTTTATCATTAGAATTTAGCCATGGAGAAGATTTATTGAAAGGAAACTATAATTATTCGAAATAAAACAGTTGTAGAGCACTTATTTCTTTAAAATCATTAGTGTCACAATTTATGCATCTTATTGAAAAGACTTACTCCCATGTATAAGAGACTCCCTATTTTTACAGTGAAAATTCTGAGCAAAAAAGGGTCTCTTATACATGGGAAAATACGGTACATGTCGCCATGTTGTAGTGTGGGTCCATGATGTGCTCCAGGAACGGGGCTGAGTGACACGGTCACGTGGTTTGTGGGTCAGCCTTTGTGATGGATTTTGAGTGCCCTTTAACATTATTTATAATCTTGAAATAAAAATTACAATGATTTCATAGAGAGTGGTGGCTCGTGTATAAGTACTTTGTTGCTGCAGCACCCCCTGTTGTCACTCATTATTATCGACAATATTCAATATAAGTCGTTTCCTTTAACTAGTTTTCTTTATACTTGTGTGGAACCGGTGTACGTGAGGGAAGTACAATTTGCTTCATAGCTCAAGCAACGTGATGTTTGGCTGTTATGCGCATGCGGCCATGCGCACATGTCTGAGATAACACGCTGTACGCTAGCGTCTGCTGCTAGGTAAAAAAGTGCTGTCTCTATCACAGTAAGAATAGCCATGTCATACGTCATATTCTTTGATGTGATGAAATGTAAACTTAGCGTGTGTACTTAGAACATAAATTATTTAATAATGGACGCCTTGCATCCCCAAGAAATGCAAGTTCAGTGACTGTAAGCGAATTACAACAGCTTAATTTTTCACAGTTGTCTCTCCATGAGAAAGTTGCAGCTAAGAAAAGAGACCGTTCAACATCTGATCTTCAAATATAACTACAATATTCAAATTACATGTTTGTTACGTTTCCTATACAATATCCTTCCAATATTTCCTATTCTGTTTTTCAATTACAAGCATTTCACAACACTCTGATTTGTGTAACAGCCAGTGTTTTTCAGAACTTTATATTACCTGAGGTGCAAGACTGAGGTCACAAAGTGATTGAATTATGAAACCAAATTTGAAAAGCGGGAATCGCGAAAATGTTTAAGCACAACCTGGATTTGAACCAATGATCTTTTGCTTGCTGGGCAGGTATCACAGAGTAATTAGATCAATTTTAATCACTTAAGGGAAATTCTGGCTCAAAATTAATCTAATTAGTTAGAACACTTACCATCATAATTGACCTAACATTGGAAATGATAAACTCACTGGCTAGCCATACAAGCGAATTTTGAACGGCCATGATTGCTGAGGAACATGGTAGTCCAGTGGTTATGGCATGTACCTTGTAGCAAGTTCCTGGTTCAAATCCCGATTGTATTCTAAATCACATTGGCCGGCATCATTATTTTATAACAATCTTGATATTAAGATAAAATACTCATATCACGTGAGCCTTGTCTTATTTTTGTTTTTCAGACAAGCTGTTTTTCATTGTGATTGCCTCGGTGTTTGCATTACACATGCTCTCAAGAGTAAGCAATCGTGACAAAACTAAGGCAACGGTCGACGTCGTCAAGAGGAGCATTGATAGCAAGCAAGAAGCAGAACACCGTGAATCAGCCAAAGAACATCCGGATGTGAAAAATTGGAAGGTGGAATATTACACTAAAGATGAAGCCAGTCGGCAACAGGAAAAAAACAGGAAAAGAGAAGCCACCACAGATTTTGGCAAAACTACAAAAGAAGATAATGACGAGTTCTCTGAATACAAACAAGACAAAGGGTATGAGAAATACCAGAAGCAAGACAGCAACCAGCCATGGATATACCATGGCCAACAGAGCAATCAAAATTTAAATCCTCATATCGGTGCTGATGGGAGACAAGCAAATGACTTTGCAGATGGAGATGAGCCACACCGGAGCACTGAACCACGAGAAAGGATGTTTGAAAACGTGAATAGTGACTTTGCAGGTGGTGGTAATCACATGACAAGTGAAAGGGATGATGACGAGTTTGAGGAAAATTCAAGGGATGATTTTGAAAATGACGATGCAAGACAAGCTATAAGATCTTACAAAGAAGAAAATGAAGATATAAGGCATAGAAACGGCTACTTCATGACAAACCTAGACAAGTATGGTAGGTATGATACTCAAGAACTCGGTGGTGCATTTCAATACAATAAACAGCCAGATATAGATGAACAAGTTGGTTATGGTGCGTACAGTCCACCGAGGATTAGTTCACAATATGGTGGTTCTAGCTATCACCCGGAGTATGCAGGGAGCTCGTCCTCCCAAAATGTAATTGCATCAAATGCCGTGCCTCCTTTTCAAATGAATAATAATGACAATGCTGAGCAAGATGCAGATTCGTACAGAAACCAACAATATGGAACTGGAATTGGGAACAATCACTACTTGCACGATGACTCTGACAGACGACGATCTTCTGAAGGTGAAAATAACTCACTCTATTACGCATCCGAAGAAAATAATGCAAATCAGCACATTGCAATAGGAGGACATCAACCCAGTTATTACACCCATGTAGATGTCGACAGAAAGGCATCATATGCAAGAGGAAACAGACCCGATTATTCCTTGGATAGCAATTCCAACAGAAAGGAATTATATGCAGAAGCAAGAAAATCTAGCCAACCTTCACATGAAGATACCAACAGTCGTCAACAATATGCAGAACATGATATAATCATTGACTCGTATGGAAACAATGACAAAAACAAACAATATGTAGGAGAAGATAACTATTACTCCCAATCAGCAAATCAGCACGCAGGAGACAATAGTTATTATTCCCAACCAGCAGGTTCTAACCCCATGTTGTACACAAATAATTTAAAGGATGTGCCAAGAAGCAAACCCTTCGTAAGTCCTTCATTTTCCCCTCTGAAAGATCTTCGAAATCAACCCGTCAAATATCCTGCGACCAGCTACGGTTTTGCAAATACGCACCAAGGATTTGCGCAAGTTCCTGATCCGTACCGAAATCACGAGAACCTCTACAAGACCAACAACCAAAACTACTACAGCAACCCAGATGTTGGCAATCAGGAAACACAGAAGTATCAGCTTGATTATTATCCAAACAGTCAATATATCAGCAACCAATATCAAGCTTCAAACCAACAGGCAATCGAAAACCGAGAAAGCTCTCAGGATTGGTCTTCTAACTACTATCAGCATCAAGCAAGTAATATTAATAATAATAATGATAATAATAATAATGATCAGTATGAAACAGATAATGGAAGTAATGACGACACACAACAACGAGACAGTGAGCTATTAGATAGATTATACTCAGGCAATCAGAAAGCGAATTATCAACACCAGGTATACAACCATGACACGAAAGAACAAAAAGAAAGAAGTAGTGAATCAAATGCCCAACTTGTCAGAATACCATATTTAGGCAGACAATATAATTCAGAAGCATTCGGGGCACAGCCAGCATTAAGGAACGCGTATTACTCAAGCCAGATTAGGAGAGATAGTGAAAAACAACAAGACAGTGGAACAATAAACAACAATAGTTTGTACTCAGTAAATCAAAATATGGATTATCAACATCAAGTTTTCAAACAAAAACAAAATGAAGATCAAAGAGAAAGAGAAAGTAGTGTCTATGCAGAACAAGGAATCGCGGAACTAGGGAGAAAATACGGCTCAGACATGACACAGCAGAAACAAACTTTACACGATAAATATTATTCAGACAGTAATCAGCCATATGCATCATTTCCCAATACACATGCTACCAAATATGAAATGTACAGCCAATACAGTAGCCACAGAAACCAAGCCGATATCCAAAATGAGCCAAATTACCGACAAACCAAATATCTGCCAACTAGTAATGAAAAACAAGCTAACATTTTTCAGGAAAAAGGTAGTCCATATCAGCCAAACCATTTCTATCAAACTCAGCATCAGTATCAAACAAACAATTGGCCTGAAATGCCAGTTGATCAAACAAACGAACAGTTAGAAGGCAATCTCCATAGCAATTTACCTACTGGAGAAAGTCAACAAAAGCAGAATTACAAAATTGTGGGAATGTTTGACCACAGAGAGCCTGCACCTCAAAGGAACATTTTTAACTTAGTGTCAAATCAGGAGAAATCATTTGAACCAGAAGCATATAGCCAAAACAGGGAAACATACAGAAGTGCAGCTAGTTTTGACACCAACAACAGCAATACAATGTCAAGGTATGGCAGTCCTGTAGTTAATTCAGTAAGATCAAACATACAAAACCCACAAATAGCAAAATACAATCCGTCAGCAAGCGAAGTGGCCAAGCATCTTGGTGTGGCACAAAAGAGTACTGAGAATCATTTACAAGTTAAGCCAATGGTTCCACCATCTGTGCAAAAGATAAGCACTGAAAGTAATCAGGGGCAGAGAGGCATGGCACAAAATCTAAATGAAGTTATCACTTCAAATAAGAATACAGAAAGAGCAACTGCAACATATAATCTCACTGTAGCTTTTCGACCGAATGCCGGTTTAGGTAATCTTCTGTTTCAGTATGCCTCCCTACTAGGTGTAGCGCGCCAAAATAATCGCAATATTATAATTTCCAATGAGGCTCGTCTCTTGGAGTTCTTTGATTTGCCATCTGCTCTGCGCATCCCGGGGCCTCCTACGTTACCTGTTACTGACTATCAGATAATGTCACTTCCGGAAGCTTCTAGATACGAATCAGTTACAGAACAGCTACCAGGACGCAACATTGCACTGAGCGGTTATCTTCAGTCATACAAATATTTTAATAGATACATTGATCAATTGAAAAACGAGTTCTCCTTCAACGAGCACATACAAAAAAGAGCCGACAATATATGGCTAGACAAGGTTTATCCCGTTCTCAAGCAGCGTCAAGCAGGCTCAGTAATCGGTGTCCACGTTCGAAGAGGAAACATTCTCGAAGCATCCAAAGTGCAACAGGGATACGTTGCTGCTGGCGCAGAATATTTACAAAAAGCAATGGACGAGTACAAACAAAGGTACGGTGATGTGGCATTTGTTGTGTGCAGTAATGAAATCCAATGGTGCAAGGAAAACATCGCTGGTGACAATGTGATATTTATGGACGGGAATGAACCGCCCGAAGTGGATATGTTATTACTACAAAAGTGTGAACACATGGTGATTACCACCGGTACTTTTGGATGGTGGTCTGCATATATGACAGGCGGCGATGTGATATACTTTGCCGATGGGATGCAGGCAGGGAGTAAAATTCAACAACAATTTCATCCGGAAGATTATTATCCACCGAATTGGAAGCCCTTGTCATAATATTTTATGAGTGGTCAAGCCTCATAATGTGGACCAGAGGACTAATGTGATAATTGCTGCATTGTATATCTGTAATTTTGTATCTGTAAATAATCATGGCACTCCACACTTTGTAGCCAGATACCTGATCCTTGAGACGAGTGTTCCAGTGAGGTTTTAGCAATTCCTGTCTTGTTTAAGTGTGTAATTACTTCTGTTTTGTGAATTCTTATTTATTGGCTCAATAAAAAGATGTTACTATTATCACAAAATCAGTTTTTCCTTTGTTAATAAATAGTGAAGCCTTCAGGTGAGCATCGTGGCAGCTGGTTCGTTGACAACGTCCTGGGCTCATCACAGATAGCTTGTCTTTGGGTCAAGCGATTCCACATTTCAATTTCAATCCAAGGTGATTATCTCAAAGCTAAGAATCGCGTTAGCCTAATGTGATAGTGAAAATGCAACAGACGTGGTTATGACGCTCAGGCTTATTTTAGACCAGGTTAAGTAACTAGTTCCTACTGTTATAATTCCACCATTTATAAAAGAAGTTTAGTTAAGATGTTTAACGGTATAATGACAGAAGCCAACCTGTTCTGAAATCAGATTTCATCTGTACATTCATTGACACTGTTTATGCATTACTACTATATCATGTGATTGAAGCCACGTAGACAAAATTTTGGCTGTTCGGTTAGCCCAGGTATTCCGCTTTAAGTTGTCGAGTTACGCGGACGTTCTCATGTTATAAAATGATGGTTTAATAGTAACAGTGCTTGCTCGTAGAAAAGCGATCTGTCTACCTGGTTACGATAAGGACTAAAGGACAAAAAACTTGAAAAATATCAATGTCGAGGTATAAAAAAATTCATTTTATTGATAACAAGAAGAAACTAATGCGTCAGGCAATCAGAACAATTAGTTCCTATGACAAATGAATCAGATAGTAATTTTACAGCAGAAGCAATTATGATAAAGGCAATTTGCCTATTTAAAATACACAAGAGATTTTTTAAAATGACATGTCCACCTATCTATAGTTTGTAAATAAGTACTAAAGGCATGCAGAAAAAGGAGAAACAGCAACTAAATCAGTGACATAATTTACGTGTGTAAATACATAACACAACAGTTTTGAACTGGTGCCACCAAACTGACCCCTTTCTGCCGAAAGCGAATCTTGAGTTACGGTTCAAGCAGCAGCGAAACGGAAAACAGGCAACTTAAAGCGGTCACTCTTTCGCACAGTTTGGACTGTTTGCATGACCATTAAGTAAAAAGAGAAAAGAGCAAAATCTGAGACTAAACAATAGAGCGGTCAAAAGTACCCGCGTAAATTGTTTAGTATCATAATCATACAAAATGTGGTAACATGTTGCTAACCATACTGTGTCAATGATAGCTCACTGATAACGCTGTGAAGAGACAATTGTTTAATGCTTACTGCACTACGTTTTATTGTATGTCCACTTGGAGACATTTTTATTCTTACAATCTTAGCAAATTACTCTGCTGTTCTATTTCTTGTGATTAGCCAAATGTTGTTATTTGTTACCACTACGTTTAGTATGTTTTCAATTGGTCAGTATCGTGTGGACGTGTTATGTTTAGTTTGTTATGAATTGGTCAGTATCGTGTGGACATGTTATCATCAATGAAAAGTGAAGATGCAGAACACTAATTATAACTTCAGTTAGGAAAGCGTTAATTTCCACCGTCTCTGAACAAGTGCCGAAAAGTTATTCGAATTTGGAAATTAAAAGTGCGAAAAATGTTCGAGTTCTGACTTGACTGTCGTACATGGAAATTGTTTATTTGTAGAAACAAAAAAACACTGAATACCCTTTTGTGTCTCTCAATAATTTCCTATTTATCTCAAACCAATCAGGTACTTCTTATTGTTTATTCTCATTGTTTCCTATTTCTTTAACTAAGTTTTTTCTGGCGAAACCAGTTATATGGCGCTTGTTTATTTTCTTCTTAAGCAGTAAACTTTACTCTTTTTCTAACTACAATGCACCAAAAATTTGGTCAAATGTCAATTTTTGAGTTTAAAAAACAAATGCTAAATATATTGGACTTCAATATTTTAGCATCAAATTGTCAAGGAAATGTTTAAAAATTACTAAAAATCTAATTTTATAACACCCTACCCACTTCGCTAGCTAAAAACTTGTACTGCAATTGCAAAAACTTGTATTTGCAAACTCCGATTGTAGCTCGTGGAAGCAGCCATTTTGCTTCGGATTTTTTCTGTTTCCAAGCCTAGATCTCGGTCAGGAAGAGCCATCTATTGGATATAAACGTAACTTCAATTTGCTCTTGTAAAATCCATAGCAGCCACACTTTCGTACGGTTGCTAAGTGTTTTGAAGAAACGCGACAAAAAACAATGGCTGACTTTAACAGAGATTTTCTCAAGGTTGTTTTTCAGTGTGCAGCCTGCACCTCAACTTCAACATGGATTATCTCAGCTTAGAAATAACATAGTCACAGAGCAATGAGCTTGGTACCAAAATGATCCTCATGAAATAGAGATTCAGGATACGTAAATAAATATAAAAGCTTAATTGCCGACTTATGGACGATTTTGCTACGCAAAGCAAACACGTATATTTTCACTCAAATGATATTTAGCTACTAAATTTTCTTTTAATGTTCTTACTTCACACGGTACAAACTTTTTTACATTTTATCTGTAATTTTAAAGCTAATGAGGCAAATTGGAGTAAAAAACTCCTAGAATGAATAAATAATCATCGAGAGACCATAAAGGACATTCAATGTTTTTATGTTAAAGATGGCAGGTCACGGGAGAACTCGATCATATTTTGACGGTCGTTTTCTGTAATAAACCACCATTGTAGCTTCCCCGTGCCACGGCAAACGTGAGCATGCGCAAGAACTACTGAAAATCTAATCCAGCTAATTAAAACAAGATCTTTAATTCAAGAATCATTCTAAGGAGATCTTTAATTCAAGAATCATTCTAAGGAAATCTTTAATTCAAGAATCATTCTAAGGAAAAGGTCCTTCATGGCCTGCCTGATCATTACGTCCGAACCGCAGTCAAACTTGACCAGAAATTCATTCAGTAACCTGACGATCGATTGTAATTAACAGCACCTCTAAATTATATTACAAGAATTGTGTCTAAGAACCATTTAACTACACAAAATGCACAATTTTTGTCGAAACCGTGGAACTACGGCTAGCTATTTACAAAGGCTACATTGTACTGTACACTTACATGGCATCCCGGATAAATCGGTCGACTTCACGATCCTGCAAAAGAAAAATCAGGATTTACAAGTAAACAGGATGAAACTCGTCACTTCCGAACGGACACAAGAGGTGAGCATTCTCCACCCAAAAAGAAATTTGAATCGAATTGAATTTGTGAATTTTGGTATGAGAATCGAAACAAGCTTTAGTATTTCGAATCGAATTCGAATCGAGTTTGAAAGATTTTTTTCGGATAAGCTTTCGAACCACCAGTAAAAAGTGATCTTACAAAGATCATGCATATTGCTCGATTTTGCTCTGCAGTATAACCGCTGACACTCGGAAGTGGTGCTGACAAGCCACTGGCGTAGCAGTGTCTAGTTTTTTTTTGCTGGATTACTGCTGCGTTTACCTGTCTGAAGGCAGATTTCTTTTATTTTAGAATTCCGCCTGTCCAACGTCTACAATAGACGTGACGGGCATATGATGATGATGATGATGATGATGATGACGATGAACCGCTGATAATTTATTTAAAAATCGCAGCTAAATTGTGCTAATTGAACGACGTTTCGAGCATTTTAATGATGAAGAACATATGCGGTTGAAGAGCTAAATTTTAGGTTTGAATCGAATTCGAACTAAAAAACTGGTTCGAACCCGAACTCGAACGCTCACCCCTAACGGACACAAAACGACTGACAGGCGATCAGGAAAATAAGCAATATACAACGGCGTTGGTTAGAGCATTCCCCGCTCGCCGAGGTACCTTGGCATGTCACCTAACCCATTCTCCCACCAACGAAAAATACATCATACACTTACGCCAATAAACCAAACGTTGACATTGTGTTTATGGCCAAAGTAAAAAAAAATTAACTGCAATACTACCGTACTGGACACGGTAATTTGTTTTTTTTCAATTTTTGCTTTAAATTAACTTAATTGAAGAAAAAAAGGACAAAAAATAACTGACGGAAAACTGAATTCTGTTATTTTTTCTTTCCACTGAAGTTTCTATAGAAGCCAACAAAAATTTTTATCACTCTTAGCAAATTGCGAGACAAATTTGCGGAGAAATGCAAAAAACGCTGATCTGTGAAGAAACGCACATACCGCTGCGCTTCAAAAAACTACGATACTTATAGACTAGCTTTGAATTTTAACGAAGAAGAAGGCGAAGATATCAATACGTATCACGTAAAACATACGCTGCACTTTTGGAAAAAATGTCTGACGCAGGAGAACAAAAAACGAAGTAAACATTACAGTACCGTTGTCCATTGTCGAAATTTTCTGAAATGCAGTTCACGTTTTCGTGAAAAGTCAATCCGTCACACGTTTTCGATTTCTTACCACGCTGACAAAATGATAACTTTTTAACCGAGCATTAAACAACAAGTGCTGCCCCCTGGACTTCTCTAATCTAACTATGCCACCAACACAATATGAACACAAAGCTTCTACATTTCGCATGTCGCATACGACAAAGACTGGATACTTACGCGAGGATTTTGACTTGTGTTTTCGACTCGACCGCTTACCCGACTGCACGCTGCTGCTGTCGTCGTCGTCATCGTCGTCATCATCATCGGATACAGACCTATTAGGCGACTTTTCCGAAGTCGAAGAGCTGCTGGAGCTGCTAGAAGATTTCCTCTTCGAGCGCTTCGAGCGTTTTTCTACGCTTGAGCTCTTTCTCTTCATCTTCTTCTTCGCCGAGCGTTCTTTCGAATTACTCGTCTGGCTCTCGGAACTCGGCTCTCTCTCTCGCTTCTTCTTAGAGCCACGATTTTTACTTGCGCTAGAGCTAAGCGTCCGATGCGACCGGTGTCGACTTTTTTCACTGTCATCATCCCTATCCCTATGCGACCTTGAGTATTTGTCCTTATCTCTACTTCTATAACGCCTGTTGTCCTCTCTACTTTTATGCCTCACGTATTCCTCCTCTCTAGTTTTACGGTGTCGTGAATCGTCGTCTCGACTTTTACGCCTCTCAGAAGTGCTCTCTTTCCTCCTACGCCTCTCCCTATCCTTCTCTCGTTCCTTACTGTACGACCTACTCCTACGCTCTTTTCGCCTCTCGTCTGACTTATGGCTACGTCTTCTTCTTTCTCTACTCCTACTTCTACTCCTTTCTACTTGTCTATACTGCTTAGGGTACCGGTCTTCGCTGTCTCTATGCTTGTGCCTATCAGATTCTCTTCTCCTTGTCTTCTCCTCGCTTCGCTTTCTACCACGATCACCGCTTGACAAATGCCGGCCGTGTGTTTTGCTCTGCGATTCACGATGTTCACTATGTTTGCTGCTCTTCTGGCCGTGCAATAGACTGCCAGCTTTTCGCTTCACGCTGGCGTCACTATCGCTGTCCGAATCGGAACTGGAATCGTCGCTGTCGCTCTCCTTCTTAGCGTCCAGTCCAGGAATGCCCTTGTGTCGCCTGCTCTCCTTAAACACTGGATTTGAATCCACGTTCTCCGAATCAACTCCGGATTCATCTTGCTGGGGTCGTCTTGCAACTAAGAGACGCACAAAAAAAATTTAATCAGAATCTCCGTATGTCATGGTTCCTTTTTAATAAAACAATAATGGTATTTATCTTGAAGTATTTGAAGCACAGAAAATAGCCTACATAAGCAAAGCTTAAAACATCCGTTTTCAAACTTTGTACCGCTTACACACTGTCTTATTGCATAAAGGGCTTGCATTAGCAGTAACACATAAGCAAAGCTTAAAACATCCATTTTCAAACTTCTTACCACTTACACACTGTCTTATTGCATAATGGGCTTGCATTAGCAGTAACACATAAGCAAAGCTTAAAACATCCATTTTCAAACTTCTTACCGCTTACACACTGTCTTATTGCATAATGGGCTTGCATTAGCAGTAACACATAAGCAAAGCTTAAAACATTCATTTTCAAACTTCGTACCGCTTACACACTGTCTTATTGCATAAAGGGCTTGCATTAGCAGTAACACATAAGCGAAGCTTAAAACATCTGTTTTCAAACTTTGTACCACTTACACACTGTCTTATTGCATAATGGGCTTGCATTAGCAGTAACACATAAGCAAAGCTTAAAACATCTGTTTTCAAACTTTGTACCACTTACACACTGTCTTATTGCATAAAGGGTTTGCATTAGCAGTAACACATAAGCGAAGCTTAAAACATCTGTTTTCAAACTTTGTATCACTTACACACTGTCTTATTGCATAAAGCGCTTGCATTAGCAGTAACACAATATAAAACTTGTAGATATAAACTCCTGCGATGGCAATTACATGTAGCCATTTTAATGGTAAGTCGTTTGAAACAAGTTTAGCTAACTTTGCCTAAAATAATCAGAGCACGTGTATTTTTTGCTAAACATACACTTTTTGCTACAAAGTAAGCTAAAGTATGAATTACTTCATGCTGTCAGTAAACCTGAACTCCAGCGACGACTGTTAGGCGCAGCCATTTTGACATTTCAAGTCATTTGAAACAAGTTTAGGCAACATTGTGCATAGTTTGAAAAAATGATCAGAGCGTTCGTTGCATAGCATAGCTTTGTTAACTAAGGAAAAGTTTAAATGACATTATATGGTCAAAAAGATTAACTACAGTAGTACCTCTGTTTTTGACCATAATTCGTTCCTAAAAAGTGTTTGTAAACCCATTTGGTTGAGTACCAAATCATTTATTCCCATAAGAAATAATTTAATAGCAAATAATCCGTTCTCAAGCACCAAATGAACAGTAAAGTATTACTAAAACGAAATATAATAATGCAAAAATGTTTTTTCAAACAGTAGCTATGATATAATTGATAAGAAAATCATAATAGAATTACTTTGAAAGAAAAACATAATTGTTCCTGCATGAAAAGCGGAGAAAAATAAGCGTAGAAAGCACTTAGCGATGTTAGGCAATTCAAATCTTGTGCGTGACTACTCTCGGGCGCGGTCGGTTACGCTCGGCTCTACTCGGCTCGCCGCGCATGCATTCATCACGTGTTTGGCGGTTGGTCGAGTACCGAAATTCTGGTCGAGAGCGGAGAGAATTTCAACTCGAATTTTCTGGTCGAAAACCGATTTCTACGAATACGGAGACGTTCGACAACGGAGGTATGACTGCATGTACTTTATGGTGAATCAGTAGTACAACTGGATGGCGATGCAAAGCCACTTTACCAGGTGGTGCAAGTGTTTTAAATTACTAAAAAAAATTCTCTGCCAATTATGTAAATTTTTCAAACAGGTAACCATAATTCTAAGCAATATAACTTAATATGAAAGGTTTTATGCAGTACACCTTAGAATACAGTGTTCCCTCACTTATCGCGGTTGTTCCGTTCCAGGCCCACCCACGATAAGCGAAATTCTGCGAAGCTATACTTATTTTAGTACTTATACATTATTTTACATTCCATCAATCAACCAATCGTGTGTTGCGTACAATCTCACGTCTGCAAGTAGCATCTCAAGCGGGCGCAAGTACTACATTTCGTTTTTGGTGTGTATTCATCCGCCGAATAAATACACTTCTTCTTCTTCTTCTTCCCAGCTTTTCCCTATGCGGGGTCGCCGTTGTGAATGAGTCTTCTCCATGCATTCCTGTTGTTGACCATCTATTCATTTATGTCTTCCCTTTCCACATGATCTTCACCGACTTCTTTTCAGGTGTTCATACCATCGCAATCTTTCGATGCTTCCACTACTTTTACTGTTCCTCTGATATTATTATTTCTAATTTTATCTCTTCTTGTTATTTCCACCATCCATCTCAACATCCTCATCTCCACCACACCCATTTTCTTCTCTTCGGTCTTCTTTAGAGAAGCTGCTTCCAGCCCATAGATTAGAGCGGGTCTGACCACTTCTTTGTGGACTTTACCTTCAAGTCTCACCGACTCATTCATAGAAGGTTTTGGCGCAGTTTTTACAGGCGGATGCCCTTCCTGACCCTAACCCTCCCTATTTATCCGGGCTTGGGACCGGCACTGAGTTGGGCTGGCTTGCCCCCCCCCCCAGTGACTAGGTTCCGCCGAATAAATACACTATTTACTGCAAATGGTAATTTTTTATGATTTATAATAATCTTTTAATGTTAGAATTATTATTTTTAATATATTTTTATACATTTTGCGATTTTTTTTATGCAAAATTCATCAAATCTATACATTACTGTAGAATACGTACTACGCATGTGCAAAATACTTTAGACGGACTACAGCGAAAATACCACGATAAATATTTTACATTAATATTTTTGAAAACCCTCGAACCAGCGAGTCCGCAATACACAAAGTAGCGAGGGAACACTGTACCCCTTTTCTTCCCCTTTCAGTATTTATTTATAATTTATTTATTTATTTAATTAACGTATCTAATTACCATCCTCATCATTTTCTTGTGTTTCAGAAGCTTTTTCTTTCTCCGAATCGCCACTGTTTACTCTTTCTTCTTCCTCTCTGCGCGCAGCCATTTTCTTTTCGAATGCTAGCCTGCGCCTCCTAATCTGCGCCTCTAGCTCGGCGTCGCTGTCGCTGTCTCCGTCGTCGCCGACGCGATCCTCCGCCGCACTCACTGATCCCTGCCGGCTCGCTTCTTCGTCCGACTCGGAGCCGTAACCGCCGAGACCTGCAAATACACACAAACTGGTTAAACCGTGCCGTGATTTCAAAGATAACTTAATCATTACTACGGCTGAGACATGAGACAGTTAGGTTTTTTAGCTAATCGTTTAAACGTTATTAATTGCGATCGGTTCACCGTTCAACCGTTCCGGATGACGTCTAACATATAACAAAATATCGAATGCACGTGACGAACTAATATGAAGAAATTGCCTGTCTCTAAACCTATTATATAGTGACCTGCTGGATAGAGGATAAGTAATTGTATCCATGAGAAGTTAATGTAAGTTAAGAGTAATTGTATCCGTGAGAAGTTAATGTAAGTTAAGAGTAATTGTATCCGTGAGAAGTTAATGTAAGTTAAGAGTAGTCGTGTCCGTGACAAGTTAATGTAAGTTAAGGATAATTGCGTCAGTGACAAGTTAATGTAAGTTAAGAGTAATTGCGACCGTGAGAAGTTAATGTAAGTTAAGAATAGTTGTGTCAGTGAGAAGTTAATGTAAGTTAAGAGTAGTTGTGTCCGTGACAAGTTAATGCAAGTTAAGAGTAGTTGCGTCCGTGAGAGGTTAATGCAAGTTAAGAGTAAATGTATCCGTGAGAAGTTAATGTAAGTTAAGAGTAAATGTATCCGTGAGAAGTTAATGTAAGTTAAGAGTAAATGTATCCGTGAGAAGTTAATGTAAGTTATGAGTAGTCGTGTCCGTGACAAGTTAATGTAAGTTAAGGATAATTGCGTCAGTGACAAGTTAATGTAAGTTAAGAGTAATTGCGACCGTGAGAAGTTAATGTAAGTTAAGAGTAGTTGTGTCAGTGAGAAGTTAATGTAAGTTAAGAGTAGTTGTGTCAGTGAGAAGTTAATGTAAGTTAAGGATAGTTGCGTCCGTGACAAGTTAATGTAAGTTAAGAGTAATTGCGTCCGTGAGAAGTTAATGTAAGTTAAGGATAGTTGCGTCCGTGACAAGTTAATGTAAGTTAAGAGTAATTGTGTCTATGAGAAGTTAATGTAAGTTAAGAGTAGTTGTGTCAGTGACAAGTTAATGTAAGTTAAGAGTAATTGCGTCCGTGAGAAGTTAATGTAAGTTAAGAGTAAATGTATCCGTGAGAAGTTAATGTAAGTTAAGAGTAAATGTATCCGTGAGAAGTTAATGTAAGTTAAGAGTAATTGTATCCGTGAGAAGTTAATGTAAGTTATGAGTAGTCGTGTCCGTGACAAGTTAATGTAAGTTAAGGATAATTGCGTCAGTGACAAGTTAATGTAAGTTAAGAGTAATTGCGACCGTGAGAAGTTAATGTAAGTTAAGAGTAGTTGTGTCAGTGAGAAGTTAATGTAAGTTAAGAGTAGTTGTGTCAGTGAGAAGTTAATGTAAGTTAAGGATAGTTGCGTCCGTGACAAGTTAATGTAAGTTAAGAGTAATTGCGTCCGTGAGAAGTTAATGTAAGTTAAGGATAGTTGCGTCCGTGACAAGTTAATGTAAGTTAAGAGTAATTGTGTCCATGAGAAGTTAATGTAAGTTAAGAGTAGTTGTGTCCGTGAGAAGTTAATGTAAGTTAAGAGTAATTGCGTCCGTGAGAAGTTAATGTAAGTTAAGAGTAATTACGTACGTGAGAAGTTAATGTAAGTTAAGAGTAGTCGTGTCCGTGAGAAGTTAATGTAAGTTAAGAGTAATTGTGTCCGTGAGAAGTTAATGTAAGTTAAGAGTAATTGTGTCTATGACAAGTTAATGTAAGTTAAGAGTAATTGCGTCCGTGAGAAGTTAATGTAAGTTAACAGTTGTCGTGTCCATGAGAAGTTAATGTAAGTTAAGAGTAGTTGTGTCCATGAGAAGTTAATGTAAGTTAAGAGTAATTGCGTCCGTGAGAAGTTAATGTAAGTTAACAGTAGTCGTGTCCGTGAGAAGTTAATGTAAGTTAAGAGTAGTTGTGCCCATGTGAAGTTAATGTAAGTTAAGAGTAGTGGTGTCCGTGAGAGGTTAATGTAAGTTAACAGTAGTCGTGTCCGTGAGAGGTTAATGTAAGTTAAGAGTAGTTATGTCCGTGAGAAGTTAATGTAAGTTAAGAGTAATTGTGTCCGTGAGAAGTTAATGTAAGTTAAGAGTAGTTATGTCCGTGAGAAGTTAATGTAAGTTAAGAGTAATTGTGCTCGTGTGAAGTTAATGTAAGTTAAGCGTAGTTGTGTTCGTGAGAAGTTAATGTAAGTTATTTCTTATGCAGTCTGTTATTCTGTTATTTCTTATGTAAATGTCATCAAATCTCATCGTTTATGTACAGAAGGGTTGACTTTCTGCCATCTATTTAGCTCGCCATCTGGAGGAGGGGTTTAGAGTCTCTAAGCTGGAAATTGCTCAACATCGTCCAACTTAAAACATCGCCCACTGAAAGTTCTTTTTTCGGTCCAGTTGGATTTCAGTTAAGCGGAGTTTATTGTACAAAGAGTGAAGAAACTAGAATAACAGCAGTACAGTTCTATCTAAACTTTGGTTGTTAGTACGAACATTTCATACACCATACAAGCTAGCACCGTTTACTTACAATATTAAAAACTACTATATAATTCTTAAAATATTATTTGCCATCTAAATAAAGGTAAGTTGAAATGACATGTTTTGTTTAGTATGCAATAACAGATTTGTAGCACAAGACATTTTAATCAAAGCAAAAAATATCTCACAATGGCTTAAAAGCAATCTAATTTGCCAGTAACAACATAATTCAATTTGCGAACAGTTCATTATCCAATGACCTGAGCACTTTTTCAAATTCAAAACTTTTTAGTAGAACATTGAGCACATTTATCATTTCAATGTGTGCTCGCTAAACGCAAGTGCCTGACACCACAAACTAACCAAAATAAAAGCAAAAACGACGAAGTTGAATACTGATAGCAATTACGTTCGCATTGCAAATTAAGACATTACTGTCTACTATCAGCAATGATCCGACAGATGTCTATTGGCATTTCTGAGTCTGAAAAGTCAGGTATCTCCGTAGCGTGATGATTAGCAAACGTGTTCGGGAAGCAGAAAGTCTTGAGTTCAAGTCCCAACAAAGTTGCAAAATTTTTCGGCGTTTTTAATTTAGAATTCCTTTTGTGCTTTTGACGGAATACACAAGCCAATAAGCCAAGTTAAGCAAAAAAATATATTTATCAAAAGATAGGCACTCACATGCAAAGTATACACATCTGCTTATTTAAAGGAAGAACCAACCCTCGAACAACATTTATTGCATTTTAATGTACAATTAAAAATATTGAAATCACCACACCAAATATGTGAGTAAAATGCTCTGCTTACAAATGTAAAAGAAATTTAAATATTTTTAATCTCCCACCAAACGAACGTCGCTGCCGGCATATTTAAAAAAAATGACGTAAACTGGTGTCTGCTGGGCAGCGTGAATGCCGTGAAGGCAAGCTGTGATGAAGGTACGCGTTGAGAAGTTTCTACAGTTTGCTTAGAAGTTCAGTTATTCTAATGTTATGTTTCTTAACTGTCGTTATCTAGAAATTAGTCATCAATTAGATCAAATTTAAAGTGGTTACATTACTTTAATATACAAGATTACACCTTAAAATGTGTAAGTAATTAACATTAATTGTGTAAATAAGTAATTTATAGATGTTTGTTGACTTTTAGATACACATGTAAACTTGCCAGCACGCAGTAGATGCCGGGCTGGTTACTTAGTTTAGAGAGTTCGCTCTATAAGTTAAAAAGAAGATTCTGAAGTACCTGGTGGGATAAGTGTTCATATTGCACGGCAACCGGACGACGCCATTTTTCGTCTAAAATGAGCGCGCCCTAGCGTGAAGTGACGGCGACTTTAAATTAATTTTACTAATTACACGAGATGCTATCACAATTTCATTGCTGAAACTGTCTAACACATTTTTCCCAAATATTAAATCGAGTTCCGCTTCCCGAGAGACTTGGCTTTTGCTTTAAATAAATTTCCGAGCCGGCAATGTGATGCGATTGCGATTATTGCTACCAGTTTTCAACTCACGCGCCGCGAGAAACACTCACCTATGGCGCCAGTGATCGACGTCAAAGCAGAGGTGTGAGCGAGCTGCTTTGCCGGAACTTTATATACAACAACAACAAACTTTATTAATTTCCAGAGCAAAGGGTTTCTAAACAATCCTTCGGCTGAAAAACTTGCAAAATCTAAAAAAGAGCTGTAACGGCACAGACGTACTGCAAGAGAACATGTACAGCATACTTATCAATGTGCTTTTCCTTTAACCAAAGTGCTGACAGCTGGTGGCAACTGTCAACAACTCTCGGAAAAACTTCTTACCATACTACCGGGGATAAGAAAATATCCAAAAATACACAAGAAAATCACCAGAACGTTAAACTGTTTTGCAAGATAAAGATTGTAGGCAGATTCTCGAATGTGTTTGCAAACGTTATTCCAAAAAATTCACTGAAACAGATATTTTGGGGCCCACTCGGGGCCAAAATTTCGACTCGAGTCCCGGAACCTATTTGCCTAAACATTTGCACAATGCCCGTTACCGCAAATCTAATTAGATAATTATATTCTAATTAGATTAGAGCAGGTTTTACTTGAATGCTGAAAAAATACAGAAATGCTAGCACTAATATGACATTTTCTCTCTCTGGCGTGTGCAAGCATGTATGCGGCCATTTTGCATTTGCCAGTTTACTTAGTTACTTCCCAAGCGTTGTTTGACACTGCGCTTTCCATTCAGAGTTGCACATAAAAATGTAGGGATCTACCCTCGTTGCCAAGCCAACGAGAATGCAAACTCCCAGGCAGACGGCGTAAAGTTTGGAAACGACTGTTTCGCATAAATTTAGAGCAAATCTTGTCTCAAATGCATGTGATACACTTCTTGACGAACAGTGTCAAATGCATGTGATACACTTCTTGACGAACAGTGTCAAATGCATGTGATACACTTCTTGACGAACAGTGTCAAATGCATGAGATACACTTCTTGACGAACAGTGTCAAATGCATGTGATACACTTCTTGACGAACAGTGTCAAATGCATGTGATACACTTCTTGACGAACAGTGTCAAATGCATGTGATACACTTCTTGACGAACAGTGTCAAATGCATGGATACACTTCTTGACGCACTTCTTGACGAACAGTGTCAAATGCATGTGATCACTTCTTGACGAACAGTGTCAAATGCATGTGATACACTTCTTGACAACAGTGTCAAATGCATGAGATACACTTCTTGACGAACAGTGTCAAATGCATGTGATACACTTCTTGACGAACAGTGTCAAATGCATGTGATACACTTCTTGACGAACAGTGTCAAATGCATGTGATACACTTCTTGACGAACAGTGTCAAATGCATGAGATGCACTTCTTGACGAACAGTGTCAAATGCATGTGATGCACTTCTTGACGAACAGTGTCAAATGCATGTGATACACTTCTTGACAAACAGTGTCAAATGCATGTGATACACTTCTTGACGAACAGTGTCAAATGCATGTGATACACTTCTTGACAAACAGTGTCAAATGCATGTGATACACTTCTTGACGAACAGTGTCAAATGCATGTGATACACTGCTTGACGAACCAATTTGTCAAGTTATCAGTAAAATTTTTCCTGTTTCACGTAAATTTAGAGCAATTCTTGTGATGCATGTGATACACCTCCTGATAAACAGTGTCAAATGCATGTGATACACTGCTTGACAAACAGTGTCAAATGCATGTGATACACTTCTTGACGAACAGTGTCAAATGCATGCGACACACTTCTTGACGAACAGTGTCAAATGCATGTGATACACTGCTTGACGAACCAATTTGTCAAGTTATCAGTAAAATTTTTCCTGTTTCAAATAAATTTAGAGCAATTCTTGTGATGCACCTCTTGACGGACCGATTTGTCAAGTTATCAGTAAAATTTTCCCCGTTTCATGTAAATTTAGAGCAATTCTTGCCTCAAAGACTTCTTGATGACGGAAATGATGATTCTAGTTCACTGGCAAAAATAAGAATCAACAAAATTCTAAATGGCTCAGAAACCGAATCGGGAAATGTTACGCCTCGCTCTCAAAAATGACATTAGTACTGATAGTGATTAATTCTCATAATCTTCACTGTTTCAATAACTATAATTCACTGTTCTTGAACTAGACAGTGAATTCTGAAAATGTCGCAACGAGAATCTGTCTAGATCCTGGTGAAATGTAACAAAAGTTTGGCCCGGCATTATGGACTACTTCCTCATAGAAATGGAAACACATCTCTAAACCTGCCTAAAATCTTCATCGTGGATGATAACGAGCGGCTAACCACATATGTGATCTCTTCTGTGATCACTTAAAATCTCTTCTGTGACCACTTAAAATCTCTTAAGTGATCACCACTTTTCTACATAACGTATTAGATAAAGAACGCAAACCATATATTGGACAGAATAACAGTGAACATGTCAACAACTTTGTACAAAGCAGAAACAGCTACAAGATTTATAAATAACTTAAAGACGTGAACATGCAAAATGGCGTCGAAGTGAAAAATAATGATACAAACCAAAACAAAGGCAAATATTACATCTGATATCACAATTTTTAGCACATCCTTTATTGTACGTAAAAGTTAAAATTCACGTAATGATTTTAATACCTACCCAAGAGTTTAATCAATAAGCTGACTCAAACATTCTTTGATTGAAAAGTGGATCAACGATCCAGGCATATAATTATCATCATACAGGTATTGTTATCGGAGGTGGATCAAGGATCCAGGCGTATCATTATCATCATACAGGTATTGGTATCAGAGGTGTATCAAGTATCCAGGCGTTCATTATCATCATACAGGTATTGTTATCACAGGTGGATCAAGGATCCAGGTGTATCATTATCATCATACAGGTATTGTTATCAGAGGTGGATCAAGGATCCAGGTGTATCATTATCATCATACAGGTATTGTTATCACAGGTGGATCAAGGATCCAGGTGTATCATTATCATCATACAGGTATTGTTATCAGAGGTGGATCAAGGATCCAGGTGTATCATTATCATCATACAGGTATTGTTATCACAGGTGGATCAAGGATCCAGGTGTATCATTATCATCATACAGGTATTGTTATCAGAGGTGGATCAAGGATCCAGGTGTATCATTATCATCATACAGGTATTGTTATCAGAGGTGGATCAAGGATCCAGGCATATCATTATCATCATACAGGTATTGTTATCAGAGGTGGATCAAGGATCCAGGCATATCATTATCATCATACAGGTATTGTTATCAGAGGTGGATCAAGATTTTACGCTACCCTAGGCTGATTGTTTTGTCCCGCCCAACTCTATTGTGAATTCATCGTTATTTATGTAATGAGCAGATTTTAAACAATTATTTGTGGTGTATTAGAAACAGTATTAACCTAGTTCCTACGTGGTCATTATTAATTACATGTATTTGCATAGTATTCGTTTATATTCAAATAAAGCTATACAACTGCTGGTTGTGTAATACCTTGCACCTGTTCGTTATGTGGCACTTCCATACAACCTGCTCTCATTAACTGCCTGTGGTGTGTTATAAAATGCACCCTTCACAAGAATATGGAATTGTACAAATTTTATGAGGAGAATAAGATTTTTTTCTAAAATATGTCCCCCTAAAAATTCGCGCCCTAGGCTACAGCCTAGTCAGTCTATAGGTTAATACGCCCCTGACTGTTATCCCTATCATTATACAAGTACATATTAGTATGTGTAGATCTAATATTTGGAAACAATGGTTCTGAGAGGCATAATTTAGCTGGCGGTCAAATAGATCATTATAACAAAACACATAGGGAATAGACGAACGCTTACCTTTCGTCAGCGCTCGCTTATATACTTCCCTAGAGATATCATGAATTAATTCTTCTGTTACAGTCAATAATACTTCGGTCATCATTCGACGCGTCTTCATTATCTGACAAAGAAAAACTCTTCAAATTTCGCTTCTTTATGACGCATTTCACATAACGAGTTTCTTTTTTAATGAACCGTACTGAAACAGTGGCAAAAAAATTAATGTGCCTCTTGGACAGAAGAAAATCATTTTAATTACTCTAAATTTGAATTTATGTTGCATTGTCATCATACTTTTTTGAGTTTTGCATAGTGCTGCCACCTTCAGGCGTTCTTGTTAAAATTGCTAAATCTTTCTCTTTACGGTTTAAATTTTCATTGGCTTCTACAGTCTTTATGAATGCATAATCTCTAAACCTGTTTTCACACCTAAATGATTTCACCTGTAGTTCTGGTCACTTGGTTTTCTGCTTTTCAGCATGACACTACTTCACAGTTTATGTACACATTTCAGAATAAAATCTTGAAACTAAATTTCAAACCACCTCTATAGTTTACCTATCTTGTTATATGCTTGTGAAATTGGTGCTATTAGCAGGTCAGACTTACATATCGCGGAACACTGTTTTTAGAAAAAATTTTAAAGCAAAACCGGACTCAATCTTAAAATATAGGTCAAATCAATCTACTGTTTAAAATATTGAAAGAAAATATACTATTTTCTTAATGAAAATTTGTGAAATGACTTTTGTGAAAGAATTGTTACCACACAAACACAATTTCGCATTCGCACCACTAGTTCTTCGCTGTTACATGCATTTCGTCATTAGTTAGACATGACGCTGCACAAAAAACAGGTGCTGTACCTCTCAGTTCGGAGTGTTAGTTGTGATGAGCCACACACGTTCGACAGCTCATGAGTGAGCACAGCAGTAAAATTGAAATCTGAATTTTTTATCTTAAAACTTGCCTAGTTTTAGTACAACACACCGAATGTCTTACAGTAGCAGTGTACTTCAATTTTCGCTTTCGCAAACACGTGCAACACGCTCGTAGAAAATTATGTTAGTTTGTGATATCATCAATAGTTAGGCTCGCCAGCCGTTAATTAAGTTTTAATCAATTATTTAATTATCAGAAACGCTATTGCGGGATTAATCGTGTTAAAATGCATACTTTTTATCGGACTTGACAATACGATAGTATAAGAAAAATCATCCTGTCTTCCTTTAAGTGTAGACAAAGTGAAAATATCAAACTACTCATATATTACTGTGGGACTCTGCTGTCAAATTTCATAATCTACAGTCGAAGGCTTAACTTTTCGAGAAAACTACAGAATTCGAGTCAGATATTTATACCAAAATTGTTGCATTTATTTAACACAGCGATTTTAACTTAAGATCGAAATACGGTTGCACTTTGTACATTTAATTGCAACATGAGGCGTCCTATCAAGAAATCATTTTATGATCTTGCAGGGATAAGAATGACAAATTGCAAAAAACCCTGAAACAGGCCGCGGTTTGGGGGCCGCACAGCCAGCAACAAATTGCAATTTTATGACCACATAGAGCCTCTAAGTGGACTTAAAATATCAACTACCTTGTTTCACGCATAATTTCAAATACCCAACTATGAAGGATACATGATACCTAATTGTCTCAAAAACGCCTAAGTACTGGCCGCTTCTATGCAAAAGTATATAAAAACTGTCTGCAATTGACTCAAATAACTCCGCACAATTGATTCTATATTTTTATACATAGAGATATACACGTGGTTACACTGATGTACGTGATGTAAACAAAGTGATGGCCTGCCAACTAGCGGTCAGCTTGTGAAATAATGTACTGGGTCCGTAAAAATTTTCTCAACGAATTTATGCGATTTACAAAAATGACACTACTGGTCTTCCAAAAACTCGGAATTCCGCGTATACGTGGAAAATTCTCATCCCTGAACTTGTAAGAAACCACTACATGAAGCATTTTAATCATTTCATAATATTCCTAACTATTATCTTTGTGTATATATACTTGTTGTGTATGAACATCGTTGTACATGTGCCGTATCCATTTTAGATTCAAATAAAATACATAATAATAATAATATATTTCATATTACACATTTTCTGAACTCAGCGTGCATCGATCTAGATTAACCCTTTCACTACGTAGTTGCTTTTTAGCCAATGCCGATTTGGTTTTTGCACATTTGGCAATAACTTTTTGTGGTGTGTTACTAAAACAGAATGTTGTAATTAGTAGCTAAAGTCATAATACTAATCCACAATATGCAATTATTTTATAAGAATGCAGAACAATCAACTAAACACACGTTTCACCAAGTCTCAACAAGCAATTTTGCATGAGAACATACTATATAGTACAGTATTGCGGAATGCACCTGGCTTCAGACGCTGATTGGCTGGTTAGCATTACTTGTTGCAAACCAACCCCAATCCCACGGCTGTTAAACTTTTCTACAATGTTTTTGCATGGACGTAACAGCAAAATAAACAGACCTGGATGACTGCGCTTAGTGTTGAGCTCGGGCGGCAGTCTACCACCTCTCGTCCCTTGCATGAAAAACATAGGTGGCACTGTGCCGCCCTCCGTAGTGAAAGGGTTAATAAATGCAGGTACTGCATGCGTTCTACGTGGAAGTACAAACCAATTCTTGTTGCCTTTCCTCCTCCGTTTTTACGGGAGACGGAGATCGCGGCCTCGCAGATTTACTTTCGTCTACTTCGCTGTCGCCATGGTTACTTCTGCTTTCCTCATCCTCACTTTCCTATTCAAAATAATACTATACATATGCACTTATTGCCAAAACGACAATAAACGTAATGAATTTTATATAGAAAATGAAACATATAATAAAATATGAAGCTATTATTTATATTTTAGCTAGGTCCGCACTCAATGACTCACTGTTTAGCTGATTACTAAATGCTAGCCTTTACATCAAGTGAGACATGACAGCAAACTTTATACATGTAAACTGTTGCTACGGCAACCAAACTAAGTATCTAGCTAAAATTCCCAAGGTCACCCAGGGCTTGGCTTCGACTCTGCAGTGTTTACTGTTTAGGTCCTACTGTTCTTGCCTCCTTGTATGTGGCCCACAGGAAAGCTTAATGTGGTCCGGTAGGTCAGATGATTTGCAATTACACACCCCTGATATAAAGTGTCTTTTAAAACCTAATCAAATTCGAATCCCGTTTTTCCCAATAATTTTCCAGTCTGGAGCACATCCGAAACTCACAATATAAAGTGTCGTTTGAAACAAAATCCCGTTTTTCCCAATAATTTCCCAATCCGGAGCAAATCCGAAACTCACAATATATATTGTGTCTTTTGAAAGCGAATCAAATTTCAATCCCGTTTTTCCCAATAATTTTCCAATTAGGAGCGAATCCGAATCTCACAATATAAAGTGTATTTTGAAACAAAATCAAATTTGAATCCCGTTTTTCCCAATAATTTTCCAATCCAGAGCGAATCCGAATCTCACAATATAAAGTGTCTTTTGAAGCAGCATCAAGTTCGAATCCCGTTTTTCCTAATAATTTTCGAATCCGGAGCAAATCCGAATCTCACAATATACATATTTTTGGAAAGCGAATCAAACTCGAATCCCACTTTTTCCTAAAAAATCTCATCTGTTTACAAAACTTTTAGTGCCGACATCTAGCTGATTACTTACGAATCTGCTCTTCCTTTTCGTCTTCTCATCATCATGTTCGACTTCGTCGTCCGACATTTCCATGTCCTGGTGCTTCCTCTGTTCAAGTTCTTGTTTCTTTCTTTCTTTTTCTAGGGTCTTCCTCTTCTCTTCTTCCATCTTTTCCAAACCTTGCCTGATCCACAGTGGCAGCTGTTTCCGCTTTTGAGCATCTGGCGCAAACACAGAGACTCAGAAATACAAATTATAATAATAATGATTTCGTTTAGGCAGCGGTCCTGGCATAACAACCCAAGTAACTCAGTATTTATTTCCAAGGGGGTCCCAATTACTGCGATAAAACCTCGAAGAACCAGCGGTACCATTTTTTGTCTTTGGTATAGGTTTTACATGTCATGTAGAATTTTGTGACCATAGAGAGCCTCTAAGTGGACTTAAAATATCAATTACCTTGTTTCATGCATCATTTAAAATACCCAACTATCAAGGATACATGATACCTAATTGTATCAAAAACGCCTAAGTACTGGTCGCTCCTATGCAAAAGTATATAAAAACTGTCTGCAATTGACTCAAATAACTCCGCACAAGTGATTCTATAATTTTATACATAGAGACATACACGTGGTTACACTGATGTACGTGATGTAAACAAAGTGACGGCCTGCCACCTAGCAGTCAGCTTGCGAAATAATGTACCGTAAAAATTTTCTCAACAAATTTACGCAATTTACAAAAATGGCACTACTGGTCTTCCAAAAACTCGGAATTTCGCGTATCCGCGGAAAATTCTCATCGCTGATTGTGGTTGTAAAAGCCACAAAATATTAACAAAATAGGTTGCTTACCGATTACTGGCACGTCTGCAGGAAACTCAGGAACTTGAGAGTCACCAGAATTGGCGAAATGTGACTTGTCTCCTCTGCCATGCCGGAAATGTCTGCTATCCCTGCTCTTCTCTCGTTGGTGAATCGAGTCCTGAGATCCCCAATCATCGGGCGCATAATTCACAGAATCCGCAAAACCGTGCTAAAGATGTCGGCAAATTTACGTCAGTTCTGATGATGATGCATTGGTAGCAACTTATGATTGCAACACACAGGATCAATAAAAGCAAAGACAGCACTCACTTGGCTTGCTTTTCGAAAAGAATATGATTAACAAAAAATTTGTATAAACTCTGCACCTTCACTGTATGAATCTATATTTTACCAGTAACTTACCTGTATTTTGCTTGTATCTTACCTGTATTTTACCTGTAACTTACCTGTATTTTAAATGTATCTTACCTGTATTTTACCTGTATCTTACCTGTATTTTACTTGTCTCTTACCTGTATTTTACCAGTAACTTACCTGTATTTTGCTTGTATCTTACCTGTATTTTGCTTGTATCTTACCTGTATTTTACCTGTAACTTACCTGTATTTTGCTTGTATCTTACCTGTAACTTACCTGTATTTTAAATGTATCTTACTTGTCTCTTACCTGTATTTTACCTGTCTCTTACCTGTATTTTGCTTGTATCTTACCTGTATTTTACCTGTATCTTACCTGTATTTTGCCTGTCTCTTACCTGTATTTTGCTTGTATCTTACCCGTATTTTACCTGTCTCTTACCTGTATTTTGCTTGTATCTTACCTGTATTTTACCTGTATTTTGCCTGTATTTTGCTTGTATCTTACCTGTATTTTGACTGTATTTTACATGTATTCTACCTGTATCTTACCTGTACTTTACCTCTATCTTACCTGTATTTTAATTGTAACTTACCTGTATTTTGCCTGTATCTTACCTGTATTTTGCTTGTATCTTACCTGTATCTTACCTGTAGTTTACCTCTATCTTACCTGTATCTTACCTGTATCAACTCTATCTAGGGATATACAGTTAGTGAAAGGCAAAATACAGGACAGTCAATTTTTTACCTGGTGTTCATACTGGAATGCATCACTGCTGTTGCCATGGTTATAATCAATCGGCTCAGCGGGATGACTGAACTGGTTGCCGTGATCATGTTCAAACGTTTGAGTCGGCGTGTGTCCATAATCTATAACAGCTTTCTCAATGGGAGGCATGGGGGGTTGAACCACACTGGGCGGCACGTTCCACCCACCGGGTCCGCTCCAGTTACCGCCAGCCCATCCTCCGTAACCCATTGCACCATGTTGTATGAAATTCGGATCTGAAAGACAACAACAGTCAATATAGATAAGCTGCATGTATAAAATTTCTCGCAAATGCTTCTATAGTTTTCCAAAGCAAAACAAGAAGTTCTTTCACACAATATATCTTCAAGCGAAAAGCTACAAATATTAACCAAAGTTAGACCACAACACAGTCCACCAACATCAAAGTGAAGTCTTTTTGACAAGAACGGCTTTCAGTACCTGCACTGTAGTTGTATACAAAACCCTGAATACCAGAAGTTGCTGTCGGAGGGGGAGCCACGTGCGCATTTTCCTCGTGCAGTTCCGCGTTGATAGGCACAGTTGGGACACTTGCGGCTTCTTTCTGTGCGATCCACTGCTGTGCAAGTGCCGCCCAATCAACTACAATAATAAAACACATAAACGGCATCAGTTAGGAAACATTATGAATTGTGGGACGATACCGAAAATTAACTTGCCAATATCGACACTTAGAAACTAGGCTTAAAAGTATCAATTACTGTTGCTCCAGATATCTGATTTGCATTCGAAAATGGTGATATTCGCGAGATTTTCACATCACTAAACCGGAGTCTTAGGGTGGCAGTTCAGTCCTGCAAATATCTACTGCTGTATTGATTATTTATATATGAAGCACCGTATGCAATTACTTGTTGTGTATTAAGACGTTACGATGCCCTAGGCTGGCAGTTCAGTCCTGCTAATATCTACTGCTGTATTGATTATTTATATATGAAGCACCGTATGCAATTACTTGTTGTGTGTGTGCGAGCGTGTGACATACAAAGATTATTTATATACAATATTTATTTATTTATTAACAAGAAACATTATTTATATACAAACCTACATTATAATAAATGTGTAATTATATAGATTAATTGCAGGGCAAGTAGATGAGCGCAATTTTCGCTATCTCATATTGAAGTAAAAGGTAACATAACATAACACAACATGACAGCAGAACGCCATTCGTATTAGTGATAATTGTAGGAGCAAAAGCGCAATGAACACCCCGAGAAGTATAGAAGTAGCCCCCGTGACGCAGAAAAAATGTTCACATAGATGTGTGTGCAATACAGCAAATGAAACGTCCATTCATATAGATGATAAAATCATACTTGTTTTATAAATTAGATGAAAGATTACAGAGTAATGGCCATTTTAATCAAACCACATTTTTCTCCACTTCAGATCACAAAATTTAACACGTCCTGTTCAAATCAGGAAAACAGCCAATCTTACAAACTGTTAAAATGAGTTTCTTGTCAAAATTTTGCACAGTTTATTTTTCAGACAAGATTACTAGCTGCAACAGTGCTTCAGTGACCTGGAAATTAAGGTTATTTATGTGAAGTAACAATTTCAAACATGTTTGGTAATAATAACTCAAGAGATGTTTTGCCATCATTTATTTCTATCAATAAAAATCCAAAAAGGGTGTTGACTATGCTTTTACCCATAAGTAATTTTTGTAATTAATTATCACTTCAGCATGTATTTTTCCATTACAATTTGCATTATTATCTTTAACTATTATACCTTATAACTAGAAAATGAAATATAGTTACAATAATTGTAACAGAACTACATTAGTATACTATAGCATGATATAGTTAGGGAAAAATTCCAAATATAATTACAAAAATTTAACAGAAGTGTACTAACATAGTTACTAAAGTACATATAATAGTTTGTCAACAAGAAATAGATGCTGCATGGTGGTCAAGAAGCAAAGCTTGTAAGACCACCATGAAAAGTGAAAAAAACGACTTAATTTACAAGAGAGAGAATTATAGAAAAACAGGGAGTAGTTAGGATAAAATAATAGACAGAGATAGAGAAAAGAAATGAATTAGAAAGAAATTCAGTGAATTAGAAAGAAGTTCAGAAGTAAGTAATTTCACCTAATTACCTTGTTCATGCGGCACATTCTGATAAGTTTGAGCTTGTAAACTGAGAGGCCACTGGGTCCACTGTGCGTACATAACTGGATTTTGAGCTATTCAATGAAATTTTCTACAAAAAGAATAATCACTGAGTTTCTTTGAAAATAACCACCGTATTTCTAAACAGTTACAAAGAGCGAACAAACTTTGTGCGTAAAATGTTCGATAGTTGGAACAGTTGTACAATGTTATGCATAATTTCTTCGGAAGGTTCCGGGAAGGATTTTCACAGCAGTGCAATAAGGCTACGCACAAACTTGACCAATGCGTTCTGTTCTGCATGTTATCTATCTCCCCACGGTGACATGGAACTACTGTATACACGTGTGTACAAGCTGATCTTATGTACAAATTGATGTGCATTTTAAGACCAAAAATTGCATCATTTTATATATTACCTGTGTACAAGTCGACCTTATGTACACGCCGATGTGCATTTTAAGACCAAAAACCGCATAATTTTATATATTACCTGTGTACAAGCTGATGTGCATTTTAAGACCAAAAATTGCATCATTTTATATATTACCTGTGTACAAGTCGACTTTATGTACAAGTCGATGTGCATTTTAGGACCAAAAATTGCATCATTTTATATATTACCTGTGTACAAGTCGACCATAAAATATTAAAGATCTTCCAGAGTAAATGATGTCATATTTGAAGAAACTGACCGTCCCATTTGAAGAAAAAAATAATTTACTAAAATTAAAACCTCTGCGTAGTTGTGTTTTATATATGCTTGTATGCTGGTAATTGATATTTTGTCAATAAGACACGCGTATACAAGGCCAGTGTAAAACTTCCCACGGAAGCCGACAGGCGGCAGCACCTGCACAACATTGACGATTTCCATGTTCTGATCGAGTGTTTCGTCGCTAGTTTATTTACCGGTAATAGATAAATCTTAGCTTAATTTTCCATACATTAAAATAAATTACAGTAATATTTGTTAATTTTGTGATGTAATGTCAAGACGCGAACATTCTCTTATGTGAAGTATCACAGTATGAGTGTTCATTCAGTCCAGCGTATAATGAAGGATTATTTCTTTACATATTCGCATTGCAGACGTCTCTTTAGCGACATCTCCCAAAAATATGTCGTAAGTAAAAGTCGACTCCAAAAATTTCACCTTAAAATCGCCTCCCAAAAATTATCAATCAATAGGATGCAACTATTTCACGGAATGACATCTTTACTCAAAAGTCTACTGCATTCACTCAGACTCAGCTGTGCGGCACCGAGTTTAACAATAATTTATCCCATAGTTATAACTATCGTCGGCTTCGGTGATTATGCTGTCATTAGTAGCTGAATCATATCCTTGTACACAGGTCTCGCCTTTACATTTTCTCTGGGCAAGCGACTTCAAATCGCAAAAAAAATTAGGTATAAATGAACAAACACACGTTAATACAAATGCAACTTAATTAAATTCAATTTTATTTATCTCTTATATTAATATTCTTGGTATATATATATATATATATTTATTTATTTATATATATATATATATATATATAAGATTCGAGGCTACAGCTTCGACGAGGGCACCATTTGCGGCGATTTATACATCAAACGAAAGGTCTCAATCTAGTGTCATGCCATTGATGGTTTATTTTTCGAATCGGGCCCACTGGGAGGAACGGGGGGCGAAATCTCTATATAATACTACAATAAAACATGATAAATAAAATAATCAAAGTAATCACTAATACGTTTTGAAGAATGTTTAAAAAGAACAGATAGATCTAGAACCAAAGGATAGCGAAAAGACTATAAAGTCACCTATAATTTGCTACCCTTTACCGAATATAGCTAAAATGATCGTTAAACACTGGTGGGCATTAATGTTGTCAGTTTAATTTAGGAAACATTATCAATTTTTAAAATTATGACATTTGCTATATATGTAGCATTACAAACATGAGTGTTACATAAATATTACATCACATGAAGCAAGGCTGTTTAGACATCGGCATCCAGATGAAGCAAAAGCTTAAAAATCATCTACATAAATTCAATACAACTTTGTTTAATCAAGTCAAAAATTGCAAGAATCAATTAACACTTGACATAATTCACACATAAATTGGTAGACACAGGTCGAGAAGCCTGATGACAATTAAAAGCTGGACCACAGTTACAATCTAACAAATTTGAAAACATGGGTCCCTGTTCATAAGATCAGTATAACTAAGTTTTCACTTCAACGGTAATTTCACAGTGCCCTCTCTACGGCAGGCATTTTTGACAAAGGATCCACGTCAAGCAGACACATCTATGCACAATTAATCCAATAAACAGTTCCCCACAATAGACAGATTCTTTAAATAAATGTCTACACTTCAACTAATGCAACAACGCAGAGTAATGCAGATGACCATTTAATTTTAAATTTAGCAATTTAAAAAAAATCGCCTTGCATGTGTTTACCTTTCAACTTTAAGCTCAACTCAAGTTCAACTTTATAGCATAGAAGACTAGCCAGTAACCATACTCACGATACTGTTCTAAAGTTCAGCGAAGTTATATGTTAGTCTTTTTGCAATTCGGAAACTTTTCAATGTATGAGCACATTTACACAAATTAAATTATAAATTCGAAAACGGTAGAACTAATAAGATAGCAGTCAATAAAAAGAAACTTGCATTATGCGAACTACAAGTTGTCACTAGACATTTTACCCACAATTTGCAATTATACATGGCACCATATACATGCTAATGGCGCAGCCTTTCACTAGTTCTGTCAACCACGCGCACATTTCAGCTGCGTACATTGCCAATTAACCCCACTGTGATTTTGGCTCTTTGCAACTGACGGGAACGACGTATTCCATTAATTGCGAAGAACAAATCAATAATAATTATTAGTAATGTTAATTTTAATATAATTATGTTAACGTATGAATTGCTAAGTTCCTAGAACTGTTTGTAATTGTTACTGGTCTATTTAAAGTCGTCATAAAATCAGCACAAGTCATGAATCCATTTTTTATCACTGACTGTAAATAACTGACTACAACATCATAACAGAGTTTATTACCACACGCAATCATGCATCAAGCAAAATAACGACAGGTACCATTTCTAAAGTCTTGTGACATGAAATTCAAGACTTCCAGGTCAGAATACAGACACGTTACCCAATCACGTATTATCATGGTGTTTCATGTGTTCTGTTTTGCGTGTAAGTCGTTCTAAAAGTTTTTACTCTCAATAATGTGCAAACAAACGAAATGAAGTTTTTTAAATTTAACTCCAAACATTAGCTAGACTTTATTCTTATGCACCTTCATAATTCTTCATAATGCAGACTCGAGCACCTTTGATCTGGTGACCAAACCTAGAAAACTTGTTTCATCACGGTTTTGCTGCAGTTTTTGCTAGCCAGACTATGAGAAATCTCAACAATGAGTGAGCGAATGCTTACATGTAAATGGTAACTTTTGTTTTCTCTTGAACAATAGAATATTGTGTGATGAAGCTACTGTATAACAATGATTAACATTGAAGTCAAAATTCTGTCATTTCATTTATCAGAGAAGCATATCTCGTTAACACTTTAATGTTATTCCTGATTAAAAATTTGGAGATTTTTGGTACTAATTAGCTTTACAATAAATAATCTATGATGTCATTATGTTTGTTGTCATTACAATTTTTATATAATACAATAGCAATTAAATAATATTACTACATAGTATTTTTATACAGTATCCGCAATGTATGATGTAATGAGAATATGTAAATAAAACACATAATTTTATAAATATTTATAATAGTTTGAGAATATACCATTTGTGACGAAACGTCACAAAATTTCTGTTTTCACTGATCAGTTTTATTGACGACTTTATTGATTAAAACGACCAGGGAATTTCAGAAGAAAAGACCCATGACCTTCAGAAAGCTTATTGAATTATTAATTCAAAAAGCAAGGAAGAGCAGAATATAAAGCGTAATATGTTCAAATACAGTATTCGAAAAGACAAAACAATCTTCGGGTAGAGTGACACTATAACCGCGTAGCCTGTTATGTACCACTGAGTTATAAATACAATTCATATTATTTTCTAATATAATTGATAGATTCGTTTATCAATCGCTGTACTTGTTATTATTACATGTTTGTAGCTTCCTTTGCTTCGTGTTTTCATAATATTCTTTATATTAACAAATTCAACACAAACTGCTGTTAATAATGAACACTGCACAACGAAGCATTCGTAACAGCCTAGCTCTTATAGAACCAGTTAGTGATCTAAGGAAAACAGGATGATTTTTCATACTCTACCCCATTTTGAAATACAGTAAAGTATTATATTTTAACATCTATCATAATTACAAAGTGCCTCCGAGAGCTAAATAATGTGTTAAAAACTTAATCGAACGGCCGAGGGCCCAGCTAGTTATGATGTCACAAATGAACATCATTTTCAAGAGCACAAACATTCCACGAGCATGTTGCATGCATTTTGCGAAAGCGAAAAACTGAAGTATAGTTCTACTATACAAAATATTCAGTGTGATATACAATAAACTGGACAAATCTTGTTCAAAATTCAAATTTCAAGTTTACCGGTGTGGTCACGCATGAGCAGTCAGATGTGTGCACCTCGTCACAATTGAACCTCTCTGAAAAGAGTGGTACAGCACCTGTTTTGGTGCAACGTATTTCCGAGATGCAGATGTTAGTGTCCATCTAACTAGCAAATAGCAAAGTACGTGTAAGAGGGAAAACTAGTCTTGCGAACGTCAAATTACATTTCGGCAGTAATAATTCTTTCAGGTAAATCACTTTTGAAAAAAAGACAAGGTTCCCTTTCAATATTTTATGGGGTAGATTGTTAGGAGCAATAGTTTAAGAAGGAGCAGTATTCCTTTAAGTACATGTGTTTAAATTAAACTAGTTATTAATACCGACGTGCTTAATCATTAGTTCTCACTCTTTTCTTTGCAACACGGTAACAATTTTTTCAGCTGTTTGCTTTTAGCTGTTGTTTCCTCGACTCCTCTTTTGCTGTCTTGCACTTCGTCACTCGAATCTCTTGCTCCGTCTTGTGCAACAGCATCCTCTTCGTTTAGATCCGTTTTAGCAGTATCTGCATCGCCTTCCTTTGGATCTGTTTCAGCTGTGACTGTATCATCCTCCGCGTTATAGACAACAGCCTTTTTTTCCGTTTTTTCGTCTCGCTCGCGTGATGGCTCTCGAAACAAAGACTGTAGTCTCTCAATCAACGTCCGTCTTGGTTCTGGCTTGTTTACGTTTTCCTGGCTCTCTTCAGTTTGCTTTGCTTCTTCCACTACAACAATTTCAATGTCCTCCTCGACGAGAATATCTTTATCAGAGTCATCATGCTCGCTGGCAGCTTTTTCATCTTGTGTTTCTTGCTCGGGATTACCGGGCGCATTATCTTCTTGTTTATTGATGGCGAATGTCTCACTGAAAATGTTCAGCAATGAATCGAATAAACTTGGCCTTCTGTCTTTAAGGGCTTGATCTGCATCTGAGCTTTTTTCTTTTTCATTCTTCTCCCGTTCAGCATCCTTAATATCTTCCTTATCTTCCTCGTCGTTTAAGTTGATTTCTGTTTCAGCTTCTGCAGTTCTCTTATCAGGAGCATCTTCCATTTTGTCTTCGTTTTCATTGCCAGCATTAGAGGAGTCTGTCTTCTCTGCTTTGGCTTCTACTTCTTGACTTTCTTTTGTACTTTGAGCATCACCCATTATTTTCCTGTCAACACAAACAACGAAAGGTGACAAACTTCATTTAAAAATTCTCCATTATCAATGCCAATGACAATGCTAATATCAATGAAAATGACAATGCCACGATTGCCATCATTATCAACGCCTCCATCGCCGCCACCACCACCACCACCACCATCACCATCACCACCACTACCACCCACCACCGCCACCACCACTACTGCCACCACCACCATCACCACCACCACGACCACGACCACCACCACCATTACCACCACCACCGCCGCTATAACAACAACAACAACAACAACAACAACAACAACAACAACAACAACAACAGCAATAACCTGTAACTGTTTAACTGAAATATGTGCTTGCGTTTGATTTGGTTTTGTGTTACTGTTGGAAATTAGAATTAATTTGCATAATTAATTTACTACATAATCACACTATATTTTCACGGAGCAGCGTTCAACTTCACACTGTTGGCGATACTGCATGTTGAGTTTGTCTTTATTAAATTAATTATAATTCAAATGAAAAAGCAGTAAAAAAGACGACAAAACTGCAGTATTATAGGCAGTATTCCAAAGTAATTAATACTTACAATAATTCTTGGCTTTCGGTGATCCCAGATTATAAGCTACATGCTTCTAGTTCATTTTCTAAACCATGAACAACACCGTCATCCTGCTTGAAATCATAGTGGTATATTGTCTTGCTTGTTGTTTACCTAGATCTCTGCACAGCTGTTACATGAACAGGGCAGTACGATCAGACATTACTCATTTCCAAATTTTTGCAACATCTGATGTATAAATAATCTGTATGATATGCCGAGACGTGTTCTATTAACATGGAAACGTGAAGTGGGTATTTATGAATCACGTAAGACAGCTATACCGTGCCTGCAAAAGCTAACTGACTAAATTCATGACAATAATCAGTTAGGTAGTTCAGTATTTATTCAGCATAATAAAATCATACTAACATGTTGCTTTACTCTATTCTATACACCTGTTTTTTCTCTTGCTTTCCCTCTACAGTTGTAATATCACGAGGGGCAGGCCAAACGACACCTAGTGAGTGTCCAGGCTAGCAAACTCTGCTCTGTTACCATGGTTATAGAGCGTCTATCTGGTTAGCTCGCACACGACAGATCTCGAGCCCAGAAAGCTTCTGTCCTGATGAGTCCTAGTCCAATGAACCTACTCAATGAGCTCCCAATCTGCTAAGTTGCAAACCTAATGAGCTCTGCATGAGTTAGTGGTCCAATCCCCCAGCTCCAATTTGGTAAGCTGCTTCCCCAATGAACTACATCACTGCTCAATGAACTACAGACCTGTCCCAATTAACTACAGACCTGTCCCAATGAACTACAGACCTGTCGCAATGAACTACATCACTGGCTCAATGAACTACGGTCCTGTCCCAATGAACTACATCACTGGCTCAATGAACTAGAGTCCTGTCCCAATGAACTACATCACTGGCTCAATGAACTAGGGTCCTGTCCCTATGAACTACATCACTGGCTCAATGAACTGCGGTCCTGTTCCAATGAACTACATCACTGGCTCAATGAACTACGGACCTGTCCCAATGAGCTACATCACTGGCTCAATGAACTACAGACCTGTCACAATGAACTACATCACTGGCTCAATGAACTATGTACATCACTGGCTCAGTGATCTATGGACCTGTCCCAATGAACTACAGCACTGGCTCAATGAACTACAGACCTGTCCCAATGAACTACATCACTGTTCAATGAACTACGGTCCTGTCCCAATGAACTACAGCACTGGCTCAATGAACTACGGTCCTGTACCAATGAACTACATCACTGGCTCAATGAACTACGGTCCTGTCCCAATGAACTACATCACTGGCTCAATGAACTACGGTCCTGTCCCAATAAACTACATCAATGGCTCAGTGAACTACGGTCCTGTCCCAATGAACTACATCACTGGCTCAGTGAACTACAGACCTGTCCCAATGAATTACATCACTGGCTCAGTGAACTATGGATCTCTCCCAATGAATTACATCACTGGCTCAGTGAACTACAGTCCTGTCCCAATGAACTACATCACAGGCTCAATGAACTACGTTCCTGTCCCAATAAACTACATCACTGGCTCAGTGAACTATGGACCTCTCAAAATGAACTACATCAGTGGCTCAATGAACTACGGTCCTGTTCCAATGAACTACGTCGCTGGCTCAATGAAGTACGGCCCTGTTCCAATAAACTACATCAATGGCTCAGTGAACTACGGTCCTGTCTCAATGAACTACATCACTGGCTCAATGAACTACAGACCTGTCCCAATAAATTATATCACTGGCTCGGTGGACTATGGACCTCTCCCAATGAACTACATCAGTGGCTCAATGAACTACGGTCCTGTTCCAATGAACTACGTCATTGGCTCAATGAAGTACGGTCCTATTCCAATGAACTACATCACTGGCTCAATGAACTACAGACCTGTCCCAATGAACTACATCACTGGCTCAGTGAACTACAGACCTGTCCCAATGAGCTACATCACTGGCTCAATGAACTACAGATCTGTCCCAATGAACTACATCACTGGCTCAATGAACTACGGTCCTGTTCCAATGAACTACATCACTGCTCAATGAACTACGGTCCTGTTCCAATGAACTACATCACTGGCTCAGTGAACTACAGACCTGTCCCAATGAGCTACATCACTGGCTCAATGAACTACAGACCTGTCCCAGTGAACTACATCACTGGCTCAATGAACTACAGACCTGCCCCAGTGAACTACATCACTGGCTCAATGAACTACAGACCTGTTCCAATGAACTACATCACTGGCTCAGTGAACAACAGACCTGTCCCAATGAGCTACATCACTGGCTCAATGAACTACAGACCTGCCCCAGTGAACTACATCACTGGCTCAGTGAACTATGGACCTGCCCCAATAAATTACATCACTGGCTCAGTGAACTATGGACCTCTCCCAATGAACTACATCACAGGCTCAATGAACTACGCTCCTGTCCCAATAAACTACATTACTGGCTCAATGAACTACAGACCTGCCCCAGTGAACTACATCACTGGCTCAATGATCTATGGACCTGTCCCAATGAACTACATCACTGTTCAATGAACTGCAGACCTATCCCAATGAGCTACATCACTGGCTCAATGAACTACAGACCTGTCCCAATGAACTACATCACTGGCTCAATGAACTACGGTCCTGTTCCAATGAACTACATCACTGGCTCAGTGAACTACAGACCTGTCCCAATGAATTACATCACTGGCTCAGTGAACTACAGACCTGCCCCAATAAATTACATCACTGGCTCAGTGAACTATGGACCTGCCCCAATAAATTACATCACTGGCTCAGTGAACTATGGACCTCTCCCAATGAACTACATCACTGGCTCAATGAACTACGGTCCTGTCCCAATGAACTACATCAATGGCTCAGTGAACTACGGTCCTGTCTCAATGAACTACATCACTGGCTCAATGAACTACGGTCCTGTCTCAATGAACTACATCACTGGCTCAATGAACTACAGACCTGTCCCAATAAATTACATCACTGGCTCACTGAACTATGGACCTCTCCCAATGAACTGCATCACTGGCTCAATGAACTGCAGACCTGTGTCCCCAATGAATTACATCACTACATCAATGAATTACTCACTAAACACGCTTACAGAAGCCTCAGCAAACGTTAAATAATGTTTAGATAAATTTTCAAGTAATTATTTGTAGCGTCTCTACCAAATTTGCTGTAAACCAGTATGACGTGCCAAGGATGTGTTGAGTAGTTATAGCCATACGACGTGAGTAATACTTACTTTTGCTGCCTTAAGTTATTATAATATGAAGAAGTTCTGAAGGTAATTGCTAAGACATCAGAATGCAGGTAGAATTCAAGTAGAATACAGGCGAACTTTATTTATATAAATCATTAATAACACTATACATTGTCTCAGTTTGAGTCACATGCTTACTCAATGATCTCTGAAAGCCAACTGCCCAGGTAAGTTTTTTCCATGAAGCAAGGAAGCCAGCAATTCAATGAAGGTAAATGTTGTGCATACTAGCTCAAGGATGAAAGTTTAGACTGTATATAAAGAAATAGACTTATTTTATAGCTGAAATTTCTTGCGTTGGATTTTTAATGTTTTAACAAGAGAATGTAATAATATGACTAATGATCATAATTAGGAACTAATAAAAAATAAGATAAAGAAATCGTGAGCTTCACGACAAATAATTAGATGATTATACGTTTGTAAGCAGTGAAAGTAGTCAAATTTATTATTCTCATTTTTTTATATACAGAAATAAAGATTGCTGAGAACACCATATGCTATGAAGGAAATTCTTTTGTGTTCCCGTCGCAGCCACCCCCACCCCTATATTGTGATGGTTTGATCCATTACGAAGCCATTGCATATTAGCATCACATACCGGGTATAAAACCATAGAATGGCCTCGTTAATTCAGCTGGTAAGCGGGCAGGTGTTGTTACCATCAAAGCACCTGTTCCGAACACAGCCAGCATGAAACACACAGAAAAAATTCACTGAGGAATCATTTCAACAAATCTCTGTCTGTGTTTATAAAGTTTTCATCATCCTGGCATTGAACCCGGCCCACTTGGCCTCCGAAATTGGAGGGAACGAACTGACTAACTGAGCCACCAATCACACACCCTGGCGGTGACGTCCCAGGTTACAATAATTGAAAATCTTGAGACGTCATTAGCCGGCCTACGAATGTTTAAATTACTTTTTTCTTCTCCTCTCCTTCTTTGTTTTTCTTTTGCTTTCTTCTTCGGGAGTTTGAAACATTTACTAACGGATTTGACGGATGGTAAATGAGCGTTTCCTCTAATTGATCTACAAGGTTATATTTTTTCTTGTGTAAGCTTTCGAAATACCCGACTCCCACTTGGTTCCCCCTGTCTATCTTATTAGGGCGTATCTTTGTCGTGTATGCTTTGTGTGAGTGATTGTACAAGCGACCTAAAGTTAGCGCTATGGCTGACAGATCGTATCTATGACAGCAGTAATTGTTGGGCGCGGTCCAGTTGCACGGACCGCGATGAGAACCGGGCGGTGCTATGCAGTCTTTGACCAGTCCACACGTCACCCAGGGTAGAAGCACACAGTCGTAGACGAACTTCGTATTGTACATGATGACATTGCCAGCCGAGACTGACCTAACCCGTCTATACTGTACAATACTTTCGCCGAAGAAATCGTACATTCCCTTGTGAATCAAACATTGTATGTAACGACTTGTGGTCCAGAGCAAGAAACCAGCGCCATCTTTGGCCAGGTTCACGACCTTTACCTGGTCGGCTAATCTGTCGTAAAGAAGCCTGTAGGACGCATCAACCCACTGAATGAAGCCAAATTCTTGCAGCGCCTCCTGTGAAAGCGCAATAATAATAATCAATCCGCATTGTGACACACAAGTACATGTGTTTACTATAAATTATGATATTTTTATTTAAATACGCTTAAAAAAGCCCTACATGTTCCTGTATGCGTTGTTTACTTGTGATCTGTTGACAGTTTTATTTTTTACCTTTGTGAAATAAACCATTTATTAATATTGTTATTACTATTATTATCATTATCATTATCATTATCATTATCATATAGAGAATTTAAATCGTTTAAACAATCTCAACACTTACGATTAATCTATAGTTAATGGATTGTATTAATTATAACAATGCTAGAGATAGATATTTTTAAACTACAATGAGTATATATGTTGTCATTTTGCAAATAAACCCAACCCCAAACGAACAGTTTATATGCCTATGTAGCAGTTCTGATTCTGAAATACTAAAAGGAAACCCGAGCCTGAAATTATACGAAGAAATTCATTTTCCGTTTTAGCATCTCGTATTTTCTGTTTCAAGGAAACTGTTTTAAGAAATCTGGCGCAGTTTATCAACTACCCACTAACAGTCTATTATGCGCAGACGTTCAGCGTAGTATATTTATGAAGGAGAACTATCTTACCATGATTATAATAATTTTAAACGAGTAGGTGTGTAAGTCTTTTACATGAGGTGGATATTTGTCAAATTGGAACTTCCTATAGATGCATCCACAGTGTTCCTTCACCTACAAAAAATCAATAAAACATTAACGGCTGACACGTTTCAGTCTTACTATGTCTACTTCAATTCTAGAAATTTCGGGTAATAAAGAAACATGACAATATGCATGTCTGCACAGGTCAAGTTTTACACCTGTATACTGGCTGTGAAACAGGTTTTACTGACTGTTTTTGCTTTCTAGTTTTTGCTCAAAGTTCAGTACAACAGTTTTGCTACTCATGTTTTCTATAGTTCAATAAACACTTCAAATATTTGTGTATCATTTCCCTAATATCCTTAAAATAGCTTTTCTTTAGCCAGAAAAAGGTACGAAATGATAGCTCGTGATGTCCTATAAAAAATGTGATACTATACGATAAACATGTTTATAGTATTTTAAGAAACTTGCTTAGAAATAAGACAGATGATATCTAGTAAGAAGTTGTGAGGGTCTTGTATCTCAGTCATATGCCTGTATTGTTATGAGTTCTTTATGAAATTAATAATCCAGGTCAATACGTCTGTACAAAATGAGGAGACCAGATGAGTTCAGACATCACTGAACTTATATGGACACCAGATGAGTTCAGACATCACCGAACATATATGGACACCAGATGAGTTCAGACATCACAGAACTTATATGGGATACCAGATGAGTTCAGACATCACTGAACTTATATGGGATACCAGATGAGTTCAGACATCGCTGAACTTATATGGATACCAGATGAGTTCAGACATCACGGAACTTATATGGATATCAGATGAGTTCAGACATCACTGAACTTATACGGATACCAGATGAGTTCAGACATCACGGAACTTATATGGATATCAGATGAGTTCAGACATCACGGAACTTATACGGATACCAGATGAGTTCAGACATCACTGAACTTATATGGGATACCAGATGAGTTCAGACATCACGGAACTTATATGGATACCAGATGAGTTCAGACATCACGGAACTTATATGGAGACCAGATGAGTTCAGACGTCACTGAACTTATATGGACACCAGATGAGTTCAGACATCACCGAACTTATATGGGATACCAGATGAGTTCAGACATCACCGAACTTATATGGGATACCAGATGAGTTCAGACATCACTGAACTTATATGGGATACCAGATGAGTTCAGACATCGCTGAACTTATATGGATACCAGATGAGTTCAGACATCACGGAACTTATATGGATATCAGATGAGTTCAGACATCACTGAACTTATACGGATACCAGATGAGTTCAGACATCACGGAACTTATATGGATATCAGATGAGTTCAGACATCACGGAACTTATACGGATACCAGATGAGTTCAGACATCACTGAACTTATATGGGATACCAGATGAGTTCAGACATCACGGAACTTATATGGATATCAGATGAGTTCAGACATCACTGAACTTATATGGATACCAGATGAGTTCAGACATCACTGAACTTATATGGACACCAGATGAGTTCATACATCACCGAACATATATGGACACCAGATGAGTTCAGACATCACTGACCTTATATGGATACTGGATGAGTTCAGACGTCACTGAACTTAAACGGATACCAGATCAGTTCAGACATCACTGAACTTATATGGATACCAGATGAGTTCAGACATCACTGAACTTATATGGATACCAGATGAGTTCAGACATCACGGAACTTATATGGACACCAGATGAGTTCAGACATCACTGAACTTATATGGGATACCAGACGAGTTCAGACATCACTGAACTTATATGGATACCAGATGAGTTCATACATCACTGACCTTATATGGATACTGGATGAGTTCAGACGTCACTGCACTTAAACGGATACCAGATCAGTTCAGACATCACTGAACTTATACGGATACCAGATGAGTTCAGACGTCACTGAACTTATATGGATACCAGATGAGTTCAGACCTCACAGAACTTATGTGGGATACCAGATGAGTTCAGACGTCACTGAACTTATACGGATACCAGATGAGTTCAGACATCACTGAACTTATATGGGATACCAGACGAGTTCAGACATCACTGAACTTATATGGGATACCAGATGAGTTCAGACATCACTGAACTTATATGGGATACCAGACGAGTTCAGACATCACTGAACTTATATGGATACCAGACGAGTTCAGACATCACTGAACTTATATGGGATACCAGATGAGTTCAGACATCACTGAACTTATATGGATATCAGATGAGTTCAGACATCACTGAACTTATATGGGATATCAGATGAGTTCAGACGTCACTGAACTTATATAGATACCAGACGAGTTCAGACATCACTGAACTTATACGGATACCAGATGAGTTCAGACCTCACAGAACTTATACGGATACCAGATAAGTTCGGACATATAAATGCAGAAAACAAATTTATAAATTTTTGGGATACTAAATGGTACGTAGATACTTGCTATGAAATCTCAAAATTGTAAAAATTCAAAATTCTAGCATGTAATGTGTGTATTGTAATTTGATTGTAGTGTATTGTTATTATGTGCTACATCTCCGATATAAAGATAAATATATTACAGAATCTTGACTAAGTTTGTCGAGGAAAGCAAGAAAGTTTCATTGGACAAACGGGATATATGACCAGCGATTGATGCAAACTCACAACTCACCAGCGCAGCTTGTTCCTCTAGCAGACCAAGGTCGTAAAAAACGATTGTGAAATTCTGTCCCGGAGCTTCCCGCAAATCCCTGATGACCCCGCTGCCTTCCCTATAATGACTCTTGTCAAACGCCGTCACAAAGACAGGCCTGTTGATGCTGACAACAGTGTCGTTGAAGGGGACGATATAAGACCGGACGGCTGGAAGGACATTGTCCACTGGGTTGTCGAACGCACAAGAGCCGGCAGTTCCATCGTGAACTGTTCTTATTGAGGACTGTTCAGCCAGTTCTGTTAACTTTTGTTTCCTTTCTGACTTTCGCTGAGATTTTTTGTAACTCTGTAAGTTTTGATTCTTCCCAGAGGCAGCGTGGAAGTTTTGCGGCTGAGCCACTCGATGCACCGATTTCACTGACCATTGGTCATAGAATTTTGCTGCAAAAATAACCAAAACGTATTATTACTACAGCTTGCAATTTAGTGCAGTCATGTTAAGGGCTAACAGTTGTCTGCAAATCTGTTCTGTTTCATAGTTTTCACTACAATGCCATGGTCCGAGGCTGGAATGGACGCTCAAACAGCTCTGATGGAGTACTGCTCTTGGATCCAGTATTTTAAATAACCATATTCTTAATGTTTTCTAAGAGACAAAAAATAAAACCTTTGGCTACGGTAACCACTAATAAAGAGGCCTCAGGATGAAGAAATGGCATACAGATGGTGTAACTATTGCAGATCAAATACATAGAAATAGATTAATATACAGTGAAATAATATATATATATATATATATATATATATATATATATATATATATTAGTACAATCCTACGTATAATAGGCAAAGGCATAATATGCACCACACTAATAAGCAAATCGAACACTATTTTTAATATGTTTAAACAATATAAAATATACCTATATTTTGGTTATGGTTTAGAAGGGCACTACCATTTAAGAGTATACTAATTAGAGATTCAGTATCCAAAAGAAAAATGTCAAATCGAATAATATTATTTCAGTACAAATCGGTTAACCTGTGTATGAGTTGCTCTCCACTTACAGCTATAGAGGGCATTCGAGCATATAATGAGTAATAGATTCAATATAATAACCACAAGAACATTTTTATCAACAATCTAACCACTAGAGTTGTCGGAAACGACCCGATTTCAACAATCCGTAAACGTGAAATAACGAACACTGACATAACTTCCTTTTCAATAAATGGTTTAAAAAGCAACAACTGTTTATTATACACATATAATCGCAAAATTGGCAAAAATATACCGAAGACTGAAAACAGAAACACTCCATCTTCTCGTCTGTTAAAACTGGAACAAAAACTCTCCACGCGCCAAGTGCTCGTGGCCAATCAAAAACCTTCTTGGTGTCACGTGCCTCGTGTTCGAGGCAAAAATTTTTACAACCATGCGCCATGCGTGTTTGACTTTGAACGATGATTAGGCTGAGAAAAAACTATTCTTAAGCAAGTATGGTGTATACAGTACGGAATTTTACATGAGTTAAATATTTGTGCATGTTTACGAAACCGGAAAGGAATTTTTGTAACAAAATTGGGCAGGCTCTTAATAGCACCTGTAACTGCTTGTTAAGCCCTCAGTCTATACACCATTTATTATTTCAATGTACATTAGTAAACCAAGCCAAAAGAAATGATTTTATTAGAACTCTGCGTACGTTAGATTCGGACTATGTTTTCTCTAGCCGGGATAATAATGCTATAAATGCTTTTGCAAATCTTATCTCGGATGAATTGCTATCGTCTTTCGCCCGTATACAAACAGTCTGTTGGTGATGAAATTTTACAACTCTCGTCGTGTTTTCTATATGCTGTTTTGTTTTTATTTATGATTGTGTGAATTTAGATTAGAATTGGTAATTATGTTTATTATAATTGTACTTGCTGTTTTCATTGTGTATAATATAATGCGTGTAAATTTTTGTTACTAAGTATTAAAATATGTTCGTTATCTTATGTATCATATCTGTATGTATGTATGTATGTATGTAGTGTTGGATTATAATCTGTAGCTATGTCTATTGTATATGATCGTTGTCGTTCAATGTGTCTCATGCGTTGGATTCTAAATTATATATCTATGTGAATAGGTTTAATACGTTGTAAATGCTTCTATAAATTTTAAAGATATCCCTAAAAATAGAGGGAATGTATTCTGTACATGGTTTTTAAAAATAAAGAATTATAATAAAAACAATTACGAAACCGATTAGTATTGCTACAATTAGAATTGCTAGTACGATTACAAGACATTATAAAATTTGCAACTAAAGTTACATTTTTGCAGAGTTTTGTAATCATGCAAATTGCAATGATTACTTCGATGATAAAAAAAATTTTAAAAGTGAAAGTGTATCCATTTTAATGAAGTGGCTTCCTCTTTAGCATAAAGTGGAAATTTTCACTGTGATATTTAATTTAATTTTATTTATTAGCTCTAACAGCATTACGTGTAGCTACACATGGGCCTACCACATTTTAAAAAATTATACGTACGTATTAAAACCCAAAGTACAGATACGACCACAACCACTGCACAAACCAATGCCACTAAAACCTTCAAAATCTTGTCCATTTACTGAATGTACCAGACCAACTGCAAATTATGAGTTTTACTCAAATACATTCATCGTATCCAAAAATAAAACAGCGATCATGATGGTCAAAGGTATCAATGACTAGTTAAACATGCATTCGTACGTGATGTGTATTTTTCACACGTTAAATACAGTCTGTTTATTCATTACCTATTTGGTTTCTGTTAGCAGCAGCTTGTCGAAACGTTTGGCATGATTTTTACTTTTTAATATAAAATTTTTAATAAAGTTGTGCTGTTTTTAACTATAGATGTTTTTATGTGCCAGTATTAAAAATTGACTTACATTAATACATACATCATTGTGGTTGGCATCCTGTCTGAGAAGACAATGGAGTGTGCGCCAAGAGAGTCAGTTATTGATCACATTGATGGAGCTGCAGCGCCGACTGTGGCTGAACAGTGCGATCCTTGAACGTCTCCAGGGCGCTCGCCTGGGCAAGATGTATGGAGATCCTGAGTTGCCCAGACAACAGGAACCCCCTCTCTTCCTCGCTGGTGTAGTCTAAAGGAAAGTAGAGCGTTACGTTTGGCACCAGGTCGGCTGCAGGAGCTGCCGGAGTCAGTGAGCATGCTGCACTGGTCCGCCTTCGGGGCTCCACTCCTGATTTGGAAGGTTTACTCCTCTACACATTGTCGTTGAGTCACTTGACCTCCTCCGCCCTCTACCCATTGTACAGCTCCTCTGCCTAGTGTCGAGATACAGTGTGGACATCTCGCAAACCTACAGCACCGGGTATTCCTAGGCGGTCACCCATCCAAGTACTAACTAGATTCTACTTTGCTTAACTTCGGCGATCAGGCGAGAACCGGTGTTTTCAACGTGATTTGGCATTAGACGACATACATCATACATTAATGAAATATATGTAGTTAATTTTAAACTCTATGTAGGTTATTTAGTTTATAATGATACTGTTTCTTGAGCCTTGTGAAAGAGATGGTAACACCTAATACTTTGGAGTTAAAAATTCGTTCTTTGGCCCGTTTCTACTTGAACATGAAGCCCCGTTTGCATAAGGCGGGTGTCCTTTACAAAACGAACTACTAATGATTTGTTATGGAGCCGCCCTTTTTACAACTCCTCCTGTGTCATAATTGTGACTTTTTCCCTGCCTGTGCCAAAATTGTGACTCTTGTGTGCCAAAATTGTGACTGTTCCTGTGTCAAAATTGTGAGTTTTTTCCTGTGCCAAAATTGTGACTTTTCCTGTGACAAAATTGACTTTTTTCCTGTGCCAAAATTGTGACTCTTTTCCTGTGACAAAATTGTGACTTTTCTTGTGTCAAAATTGTGAGTTTTTTTTCCTGTGCCAAATTGTGACTCTTGTGTGCCAAAATTGTGACTGTTCCTGTGTCAAAATTGTGAGTTTTTTCCTGTGCCAAAATTGTGACTTTTCCTGTGCGAAAATTGATTTTTCCTGTGCCAAAATTGTGACTCTTTTCCTGTGCCAAAATTGTGACTTTTCCTGTGTCAAAATTGTGAGTTTTTTTTCCTGTGCCAAAATTGTGACTCTTGTGTGCCAAAATTGCGACTGTTCCTGTGTCAAAATTGTGAGTTTTTTCCTGTGCCAAAATTGTGACTTTTTTCCTGTGCCAAAATTGTGACTTTTCTTGTGTCAAAATTGTGATTTTTTGCCTGTGCCAAAATTGTGACTTTTTCCTGTGTCAAAATTGTGACTTTTTTACACCATACATTAATGAAATATATGTAGTTAATTTTAAGTTAAAATTTTTAATAAAGTTTGTTGTTTTCAACTATAAATGTATTAGTTCATTATCTTCTGAGTTTTACATATTGTTGTGTAATAAGAAACTAAATAGCAGGAACTAACAGGTAAATAATGCATAATCGAATCGAACCTTGTTATAGGTCCAGAATGTATGTAAAAAAGAAATTCATCAAACAGAAAATTCGATGTGACAGAGATTATGTATTTTAAATATTACAAAACTAATTACACATATCATGTGTATGCAGTGACTGGTATACAATAATTTTTAAATATGTTGAAAGTGATGTCATACAGGGCATTAATACCATAATTATGTATGAATATCCGTTATGAGGTTACGACAATTCACGTATTGCAAAATGTTGTACAATTTACATACTACAGCCTAGTTACTAGTGAACTGAAAGGTTACATTCAGTGGCAGTGAAAGATTTAGACTGTGTCCAACTGTAGTAGAGAAATCGTGCAAACTTACACTGTACAAAATATGAACACAGCTGCATTCAGGGCAATAACTAGTGCAAAACAGCTAAAATCTTTACCAACACAGCAATAAAATAATTGAGGCAATGAGAATATTTGAACTCAAACTGATACTGTTTGTAAATATGAGCAGGGCCTATTTCAGGGGAGGGGGAATGGGGATACTTCCCTGGGGCCTCACCCTCCAGGGAGGCCTAGCGCCGAGGTAACATTTTTTTGCTTTATGCGAACAATCAATTGTTCTTTCCTTTAACAACTGCATAACTCCATATTTTCTCTTCAAAAATGCTTCTCCGGCATTCTAGCGATTCAAAAATTTTCTGAGTGCCAACCACGGTGGCGCTGCGCACTGAATATAAGAACAAAGTTGTCTCATTGTCTGCCCTACGTAAAATATACCACATCCATGATAGGAAATGACAGATCACGAATATGACAGACCAGCAGACAACGAGACTTAATAATGCAACGTACAATGCATCTCATACGTCTTGAGAACAACTTGAAACCGAGTCATTGAGACCGTGGAGTTAAATTTTCTCGTCTGTCTGGTACAAAATTTCGATGGCAATTTAACACACTACACGGGCTTTCAAAGAAAAGTTTGATTTTATCAATTTTTTTATGGGGAATGTGTAAGCAAAAGACCATAGATATGCTGAGCTTTCAATTTCGATCTCGCAAAACAGCGACAAGGTACCAGATTGTAACATGTCGAGGTTTAAAAAACATCAAAAATATTCTAATTATAACAAAGTAATATTACATCAGCCACATTAATTTGTAATACGATGTGCTTTTTGTAACGGAAGAAGACTTTTGTGACTTTTTAGGAAGAAAGAAAAAATCTAAACTGACCCTAAGCCATCATTGCGCAGCTCACAGAAGCTACACATTATTAGAATTAACATCATTAATGATTATGTAACATAACGGTTCTGTTATTCGAGATTTTTGATTAACGATTTTGCCCGTTCATTACGAGGATATGCTAAAGTGAAATTGCCGCTTCTTCTCACACCAATTTGCTTCAAATAGCTTTCTTCAATGCCGTTCACTCTCGCAGCTGAGAAGACAGATGCGAAACGCGATCGCAAAAGCAAGTTACATAGTCTAATGTACGAGCGTACAACTCAAAAACACGCGAGCAAAAGTGCAAGTTTAAATAAAAGCAGTTTGAAACGACTGTCCAAAGTCCATTTAGGTTCTCTTACCAAATCTAATTATCACTTCTCGTAATAAAAGCGCAAGCGACGCCTCTTAATCACTCTAACACACGATGCTCATATGGTCAACTCTCGCCACACAATCACGAAATTAAAAAAAACGTATCAGTGATAACTGCCACATTGTTAAACTAGAATTCCACGCGCGCGTAACGCGTGATCCGTAATATGGATCGACAGTTTCCATGCGACCGTAAATGCTATGCGTATTAATAAAACCCATGGTGCTCTTTCTGCCGTGTTCATCACTCAATTTTAGTGAAATATCTGCAACTAGATTCATAACCTGGCCACTGGGGGGGGGGGCAAACCAGCCCAACTCAGTGCCGGTCCCAAGCCCGGGTAAATAGGGAGGGTTAGGGTCAGGAAGGGCATCCGCCTGTAAAAACTGCGCCAAAACCTTCTATAAATGAGTCGGTGAGACTTAAAGATAAAGTCCGCAAAGAAGTGGTCAGACCTGCTCTAATCTATGGGCTGGAAGCAGCTTCTCTAAAGAAGACCGAAGAGAAGAAAATGGGTGTGGTGGAGATGAGGATATTGAGATGGATGGTGGGAATAACAAGAAGAGATAAAATTAGAAATAATAATATCAGAGGAACAATAAAAGTAGTGGAAGTCTCGCAAGATTGTGATGGTATGGACACCTGAAAAGAAGAGTCGGTGAAGATCAGGTGAGAAGGGAAGACATAAATGAAGAGATGGTCAACAATGGGAATGCGTGGAGAAGATTCATTCACAACGGCGACCCCGCATAGGAAAAAGCCGGGAAGAATAAGAAGATCTGCAACTAGATTCATGGCACAGAATCACCCATTTCTTCCAGCGCTTAAAAATTAATATAAAAGAAATATTATTGTATGTACGCCCCTGAAGTGACCAAAATTTACCTAACCAGAATTTCCAATCCGCGAAAAGCTTCGCCAGGTTCCCGTCTACGCATTGCCGCGTGATTCGTAATCGGAAGATAACGAGCAGATTCGAATGAATACGGATCGCGCATCACACATTATGGATTGTGGATCACGTATGCATGGAAACACTACAGCATATTTAAAGCAAAAGAAAACCCTTCATAAACATAAAGCATGAAAAATTCCGGCAGTCACGCGGTGTAAAAAATACATGTAAATTTAAACTCCCGCGATGACAGTTGGATACAGCATTTTCACAGGTCATTTGAAATAAGTTCAGATAACATTTTGTAAAGTTTGAAAAAACAATCAGAGCATTCGTAGCACACAAGTCACTAACTAAATAAAATTTAAAATTACTGTATCTTGTCAATAAGATTAAAAATATGTTTTTAAGTTAGTGAGTGATGCACCCTGGAGGGTGAGTCAGCGACATTTTACCAATTGATGAAAACATTTTAAATAATTAATAATTTTCTTTTCTAGTTACATAAGTCTTTCTAGTAGGTAAGCGAAAATCTAAGTAATATCGATTTGCCCGGAAAGTCTTTAGAGACAAAATTTAACATTGCCGTTTCTTCCCTTGATTTACGTTTGGTACATGACGTCATGTAATGGAGACTTCGGAACAGTATTGCGGGGAATTTAATATGAAAACAAACTAAAATTCCTTTCAGTGCAAGTATGATATACGCAAAAAATTGCTATAAAGTAACATAATTTTTTAAGGCGATTTTTCTGAAACCTACTTTAGGTGCCCCTTTTCTTGTCCTTTAAATACAAACCATAAACGCATTACGGATCACGCACGCGTGGAGTCGCACCTTTGAGCTCGAAAGATAACTTGTAACGAAACTTGGGCTCCTCGCTTTTGTTACTAGCATCTCCCAGAATAGAGAAAAACGCACAAATAATTACCAATTGTGACATTCAAAAAGGAAATACGGGAAACCTTGATCTACTAACATTATTTAGTAATAAGTTCCTTTTGAAATGAAGCAACACTCAGGACTATTCATACTACAACAAAAGTGCTAATAGCAGTATAATTACAAGTGCTCTAAAAGGGATAAAAGATGAATAGAATAATACACACAATCAAAATTAGCAATATTACACGCCGTTATGTTAAATTTTACACAATCAATACGCAATAGTATTCTACAGACTTAATAAAAGCAACTATGGTGACATTTTACAGATCTGAAGTAATTACTGCAGAACGAGGAAACACCGATTACTGCAGAGTGACGTAGTAGCAATGATTACCGTTGAATGATGTAACGCTGATTATAGACATACGTTGACAAAAGTATTAAGTTCAAACGCAATGGGGTTGTATAGTCTAGCACACGGGGTGTGTATGTAGCACACGGAGTGTGTGTATGTACCGTGCGAAACCTCAGTCTAAATTTTCGCTCGCACCACCGATGATACTCGTTCACGTGTTTAATGCGTATCTCCGGCCCCGCTCTCCGGTTTTGATGCGGCCATACTCGTCGGCGCATCCGGTAACGTCGAGTGCGGAGGCTGGATCGGGACAGCTCCCGGATGCGCCACGGGAATGGGTCCGACCGGTATGTGCGGCTCTATTGGCGTCGTGGAATGTGGTATGCCGACCGGAGCGAAGTTGAACGGCGGCTGCCCGTTCAAGCCGTCGCGAAATACGTTGCTACGCAGATATTCCTTGTTCACACAGTTGCGCAAACTGTCGGGTATGCGACCGACCAAAGCGCGGCGCACCTCTCCTGCTGCCATCTCTCGGAGCTCGGTGACACTGGCGTCACTGTACCATGATGCGTGAGGCGTACAAATAAGATTAGGACAGTCCTTCAAGGTGCCTGCAAAATATAATTTCTCGTTGTATACAATGTTTGCTAGAAAATAATGTGTGTAAACTAAACGTTAAACATCATTACAGTCAACCTCGGGTATAAGCTACTTGCTTACAAGGGACCACCAACACCAGTCACGATTTTTTGCAACGTTTTTCCTATGTAAAAATCTTCGTATCGTATATAAGGTTCTCGCTTATAAGGGACCATCAACACCGGCCCCGATTTTTCATAACGTTTTTCCTATGTAAAAATCTTCGTATATAAGGTACTCGGATCTGAGGGACTTTGGGTTATAAGGGACGATATCTTCAGGTCCCGTGTAATACATACCCAGGTAAATTACCTCGCACATAAGGGACCCTATGATCAAAGTGAAATTGATCGATTTTTGTCCTCAATTTTTAGCAAACTGAGCCTTCGAACAGCTGGGTTTCCGCGGTCACATACTGAAGGAGCTTCCTGCATACCGTTTGCACTGAATGTGTAGCAATAACCCATAAAAATATGGGGAAAAGTACAGAAAAATACAGGTCTAGATACACCCTCGGTCTGACTCAACTTCGCCTATAAGGTACATCGGATATAAGGGACGATTTTTCCTGTCCGGAGGTGTCCCTTATATCCGAGGTTGACTGTATAATGGTCAGACCACAAAGCAGCAATATGTAATTTACCATTAATTACATCAAACATTAAAGCAGATTCATTAATAATTGTTTTTTTAGTTTATATTACTAAACAAGTTTAAGTGAAAATAATGGGAACGATTATTACCTGACACAACATTATACGGTTCTGATTCGTGAACATCTAGCGCCGCCGCACGAATACGTCCATCTTTCAGCGCAGCGGCGAGTGCGGACTCGTCCACTAGACCACCGCGTGCCGTGTTCACCATAAATGCACCTGGAGTAATTAATAATCAAATCAATCTGACTTTCTAACTCTGTATTATAAACAACGGAAATGAAAACGGAATTCACCTAAATAGACAAAACAAATTAGAAAACAGAATAACTGAATGGTTGCTTATGATTAAATCAGCTTAATAATAATGATGATGATGATGATAACGACGATAATACTGCTGCTGCTGCTTCTACTACTGCTACTTTTACTACTACCACTACTACTACTTTTACTACTACCACTACCACTACTACTGCTACCGCACCGACGCCACCACCACCACCACCACCACCACTACTACAACAACAACTACTACAACTACTACTACCACCACTGCCACTACCACTACTACTACTAATAATGATAATGATAATGATAATAATAATAATAATAATAATAATAGTAGTAGTAGCAGTAGTAGTAGTAGTAGTAGTAGTAGTAGTAGTAGTAGTAGTAGTAGTAGTAGTAGTAGTAGTAGTAGTAGTAGTAGTAGTAGTAGTAGTAGTAGTAGTAGTAGTAATAATAATAATAATAATAATAATAATAGTAGTAGTAGTAATAATAATAATAATAATAATAATAATAATAACAATAACAATAACAACAACAACAATAATTTCATTTAATATATAGCACCACCTAGGGATAACACCTTAAGTAACTTAAAACTTATTTCTAAGGTGATCCCAATTATTATTAATGTATGTTACTTTGATAAGCACATGTGCTAGGTCCAAGAACCAGCGGTACTACTTTTTTCTTTAGCAGTAAGACCGGGTTGGGAGTTGAAACTACCGACTTCCCGGGGCGGAAAGGGAGCACACTACCATTGAGCAATACCGCACAGCCTTACTCTAACAAAGAGCTCTCGGCATACCTATCACCGATCTTATTATTTGTTTTCTCTAGTCCTTGGGAATATGAATGGTTTTAGCTGCAGCCTAATGATTGACTAACGCAACATCATGGCAAAACAGACCGGTTTATAGAGTTACTTTGTTACCGAAAAGTACTAGCTAAATATTGGCTGCCTTGCCAAGTCAAAGAATGTTATGCAATACAGTTAATCTCTTGGCCGTCAACTACTGCTGTCGTCAACCTTGGCAACTGATACGCTACGTCACCTTGGCAACTGATACGCTACGTCACCTTGGCAACTGACACGCTACGTCACCTTGGCAACTGACACGCTACGTCACCTTGGCAACTGATACGCTACAGTGTAGAAGTTAGAGCCCCGCTACAACAACAGTCTAAACCAGCAGATATTTAACTTGGCCAGCATAACTCTAGCTGTTACTTAAATCGCAGACCTCATAGGTAAGACAACAAAGCTTAAGTTGTACATTTAAACAAGAATGATGGAACCGAAATTCAAATGATTCGGAAACAAATCACGTCCAAATTTGCACGCAATGGCTGCAGAATTTAAAATGTAAGCCAGGGGTGTGCAAAGTGCGGCCCGCGAAGAGATTTGTCAACCTAATGAAAGTGCGGCCCACACGATCCAGCTGAAGTCTGCGCCACGATTGCAAAGATAGTGCGGGTAGTTTTTTCCACTAGATCAGATGGCATTAACCCTTACAAGACGGTTGTAGCTTAATGTCAGTGTACTACACAGACTGTGTGATACGCACTACTAATATGCATTGTATTGAAATTACCACTATCTGTCCTGAAAGTAGAAATACATGATTTGTAATATAAATTTTAATAACTTCTAAACTAGTTCTTTGAGTGTGGTAGTAATGATGTGCGCAGATCCGGATGCAAAAAATCGTTATTAGGCCTTTCTGTACTTGGCTCCTTGATCAAACTGCTCGTGGCCCGCAGGAATTGCCAGAAAGTTTAATGTGGCCCGGCTAGTCATAATTTGCACACCCCTGATGTAAGCCTTTTCAGCCTAATCCTTGAGTAACTACCCAACCAATGACAAACATATACGATAATGACTGAAAGAGTGCAAACCCAACAAAGAACCCACTAGAACTGACACCGACATGAACTATTAAACTACAAACAACATAGACTATTAATGCACTCACTAAACCAGTGGTTCTTAACCTGGGTGCGATCCAACCCTAGGGGTTCGGTGAGTCGATCTCAGGGGTTCGGCACAGCCTCCGCCGCAGGAGAGTGGCACTTGCCAAGGTGAAGCCACGCATATCTGAACTGGTCTCTCAAAGGCAGCAGCAGAAGTCACACTGATTTGCAGGTATGTAATTTGTTGTGAGTTTATGCATTGTGTTGGTTTTGTTCTTTGAACAAGGTGATGTTCGTGCACGGCTCATTTTGTGTACCAGTAAAAAACATATCTATGTCTTGAATTTGAAAAAAAAATCATATTTTATTTTTCACTAAAGAGGGGTTCGGTGAATGCGCATATGAAACTGGTGGGATTCGGTACCTCCAACAAGGTTAAGAACCACTGCACAAAACAAAGAATATATTTATACAATATATTGCCATACAGTTTTTACCAATTAAGTAACAAATAACTAACACAACAATTATATTTCGGTATTATAACTAGTATAGCACTGTTTCTTTTTCATTTTGCTGCTTATATATGTTGTCTGTAATGTGCATCTTTATTGTCTGTACATTTCACTGCTGAAATTGTAAGTATTTTGTAATTTATTGTACCCACATCTCTCTTCGATAGCACTAATAAATATGAAATACAGTCTAGCCTCGTTATCTCGCCCCTCGTTATGCCGCCAAGCTCGTCTCTCGCCATAAAAGTACCAGAACGGATTTCTTGCTTTGATATTTACCTCGTTAAGTCGCCACCCTCGCTTCTCGCCCTCGCCACGTCATGCTAGGATGAGTGCTTATGTAAACTATATTCGTTATGTCGCCAAACAGACAAACTCAGAGGTGAATCGATCAATACATATAACGCGTGTCGATCAATATAACCGCGGTATGTAGACAATGCTGCTGTACTCGATAGACAGACATAATTAATCTAGTGTGTGTCTCACCAGGATTAGATTAGGAGTGCTGTGGTTGGTTAATGCGCAGAGAAACTAAAGTGTGTTGACTGCTTTTGTGTATATTATATGTGTACATAGAGGAACACTATGTTAATCAACTATTATGTATATACATATAGACTAACTTCGTTATACTCCCGTTATCTCGCCATACTCGCCTCTCGCCAAAAATTTGCCCTAGACGGACAGTGGCGACATAATGAGACTAGACTGTATGTCGCGGACTTGTAAGTGTAAAACGGTCAAGATTTCGGACACTCGTCGAAGCCGCATCCATAAGTAGTTTTGACTTTGTAAAGGCATGTATAAAGTGGCACAACTAACCTATTTTTAGATATAATGAATATCAAATGTTAGAAAAGCATGAATTGCTCTATTGCGGCAGACGCCAGACAGGTGCACTTACCTGGTCGCATCTGCTTGATGGTGAGTTCGTTAATCAGGTGATGATTGTGTTCGTTCAACGTACAATGCAGTGATACGCAGTCACTTTGAAATAACAGATCCTGTAAGGTGTAAACTCTGGTTAACCCTAGCGACTTTTCTATGCCGTCCGGAAGATATGGATCGTAGAAAATGACGCTAAACCCAAATGCTTTTGCTCTCACGGCTACGGCTGTGCCCACACGACCTGTAAAAATAACCAGTAAAACTGAGATTTGCAAGATATTAATGTTTACTCGCAAAAACAATTTAAGCTGGCTTTCTTGAAGACATCGGTAACAAACTACAACGGATCGTTAAGGCACGTTCAGACTACCGAGTTTTCTCTATGACAGCAAAGTGTGAACTGCTTAGTGAAGTACTGTCGGCAAGTTAATGCAAACTCTCCGACAGTTGACGCGAGTTCATTTCCTGTGAGTTACTGTCTAGTGTGAACGCTTCGAGGAGTTACCCTCGACACTTCTCGCACTAAATTTATAGAGAAGTGAAGTTAATGCAAACTCTCCGATAGTTGAAGCGAGCTGATTTCCTGTGAGCTACTGTCTAGTGTGAACGCTTCGAGGACTTACTCTCGACACTTCTTGCAGTAAATTTATAGAGAAGCGAAGTTAATGCAAACTCTCCGACAGTTGAAGCGAGTTCATTTCCTGTGAGTTACTGTCTAGTGTGAACGCTTCGAGGACTTACTCTCGACACTTCTTGCAGTAAATTTATAGGGAAGTGAAGTTAATGCAAACTCTCCGACAGTTGAAGTGAGTTCATTTCCTGTGAGTTACTGTCTAGTGTGAACGCTTCGAGGACTTACTCTCCACACTTCTCGCACTAAATTTATAGAGAAGTGAAGTTAATGCAAACTCTCCGACAGTTGAAGTGAGTTCATTTCCTGTGAGTTACTGTCTAGTGTGAACGCTTCGAGGACTTACTCTCCACACTTCTCGCACTAAATTTATAGAGAAGTGAAGTTAATGCAAACTCTCCGACAGTTGAAGCGAGTTCATTTCCTGTGAGTTACTGTCTAGTGAGAACGCTTTGGGAAGTCACTCTCGACACTTACTGTTGTAGAGTAACTCCAAGCAAGTTTTGTTCTCTAGTCTGTAGATGCTTGGGAGTTACTTGGCGAAAAAATTCGCTAGTCTAAGCGCACCTTTAGAGAAATGTTTCTCCTATCATGACAAAAAATATGTGAGGTCTTAATCTTAACCCAGTATTGGTAACATACACATGTTTGGCATCAGCACTACTGTCAAACGCGTATCAGAAAATCTTAAAGTAAAACTGAACCTAATCTTAAACTGTAGGTCAAAACAATCTGCTCTTTAAAATATGGAAAGGAAACATTCTATTTTTTCAAAAATGACTTACGTGAAAGAATTATTACCACACTCGTTCACGTTCGCATCACTAGTTCCTGCTCTTACATGCATTTCGTCATTCAATAGTTACACGGGCACTAACGCCTGCATTTCGGAAATGCATTGCACAAAAAACAGGTGTTGTACCTCTCATTTCAGATGTGTTAGTTTGTGACGAACTGCGCACGTTCGACAGCTCATGTGTGGCGTAGCGCTAAATTTGAAATTTGAATTTTCATCTTAAAACTTGCCTAGTTTTAGTACGACACACTGAATATCTGACAGTTGCACTGTATTTCAATTTTCACTTTCGCAAACACGTGCAACATGCTCATAGAATATTTTTGCTGTTAAAAATTATGTTAGTTTGTAATGTCATCTATAGTTTTGCCCGCGCGCCTTTAATTAAGTTTTTAATGTATTATTTAATTATCAGAAATGCTTTTACGGTATCAATCGTGTTAAAATGTATACTTTTTATTGTACTTGAAAATGGGGTAGTATATGAAAAACCATGCTGTCTTCCTTTAAATCTATGGGACAATTATTTTTTATTTTTTCACCAGAGAAAAAAGTCCCGCTGAATAAACTTACAAGTGTTACAAACATTAAAAATGATAAAATACAACATAAGGAAATCGACACTGGTCCCTTTTGTCCTTCATGCTTTCTTGTCTGTACACACCTGAACAACCACTGACATGCCGTCAAAAGACAGACACCAAAACATTTCTGTAATTATCTGTCTCGTAACATCTGTTACTACTCACCCAATCCCACAATTCCCAGTGTATCTCCGCGTATACGTGCGGACCTTTGTACCATCATGCACCACTTCACATTTCTGTAATTATCTGTCTCGTAACATCTGTTACTACTCACCCAATCCCACAATTCCCAGCGTATCTCCGCATATACGTGCGGACTCTTGTACCATCATGCACCGCATCACATTTCTGTAATTATCTGTCTCGTAACATCCGTTACTACTCACCCAATTCCACAATTCCCAGTGTATCTCCGCGTATACGTGCGGACTCTTGTACCATCATGCACCACTTCACAGTTCTGTAATTATCTGTCTCGTAACATCTGTTACTACTCACCCAATCCCACAATTCCCAGCGTGTCTCCGCGTATACGTGCGGACCCTTGTGCGGCGTCGCGTACCGCTTCCGAATTGTGAAATTTCTTGCCTTCCCGCACGAGGTTCGCCAACCAATAGGTGCGCCTGTACAGGTTTAGTATAAGGCACAGGGTGCTGTCTGCTGCCTCCTCGACCGCCACGCCCGGTACGTTACACACAGCAATTCCTAGAAGTGAATTGATAGATAATTGCTGCATAGCTAAGTTAAGAGAAACCTAATATGCACATAAGACAAACCTTGTGATGCCACACAGGGGTCCCACAACACATTTACCTTCGTATATAGGTGAACAGGCTTTTCCTCCTGTGCAGTACTTCTTATTTGCATTACGTTCATTGTAGGCCCTTTCACTAGATATTGTACACAAAACTATTGTAAATGTGTAATGTGAAATACATGAATTATTAGTTATTATTATAAAGTTATTAGTAACGCACATAATTAGTAGAAGAGAATTAAAATGAAGATTATAGAAAACCCAAGTTTTCTGTGTACTGTACTTTCTATAGTACTTTCTATGTACTATGTAACCCAAGATGCTGTATGTACAGGTTTATGTACCGAGTGAAACTATATAAATATGTATATGCTAAGGGGCGGCTGGCACAAATATCAGGTGCTTACTAATTAGACGTAAATCAAACATCATTAAAAACGTCATTCCGGTATCAAGATATTTTTGATATCAAGGTATCAAAAATCATATTGTTGACATTAACATAAAAAGCAAAGGCATACTGATTATACAAAAGAATATTATGAATATAAGAAAATGACTTATGACTTATGACATCGACTTGTACATAAAGTCAACTTGTACACACTTATATATGGTACTTGTTTCTTTACAAGATTCTGTTTTAGTAACACACCACAAGAAGTTACTGCCAAATGTGCGAAATCCAACGCCGCCCTGCTAAAAAGCAACTACGTAGTGAAAGGGTTAAAGTAGAAAATGTACCAAGTTCACCGGCCGCCTTTATGTCCACGTTGTCCACCCCGGTTCCGATCCGCACGATGACCCGCAGTGACTTGAATTTGTCAAGATCCTCTTTTGAAAGCGTGATGGAGTGCCATAGTAGTGCCCCCACGGCTTCGTTTAAAACCTGCAAACAGTTAAATGGTTTCATTTTAAATTGGGGAAGATTCCCCGATTGCAAATGGCAAGCAGTATTATGCTTCTCGTGTTACCAGTATGGCACTCTGCAATATGCAAGCCAAGATTTGGCACCTGTCAATAATGTCAATACAGGAAAAAAATAGGTCGTTTAGTATGTTGGGTTTATTTTACTGTTTTTCACTTAATGACAAGAAAAGGGGCACCTGGAGTACAAAAAGCAAAAGTATAATAGTAGCTGAGAAGGGCAAAAAACAGAAGCTGAAAAGAGCTCAAAAACAGTAGCTGAAAAGGTTGAAAAATTGTAGCTGCGAAGGGCAAAAAACAGAAGCTGAAAAGAGCTCAAAAACAGTAGCTGAAAAGGTTGAAAAATAGTAGCTGAGAAGGGCAAAAAACAGAAGCTGGAAAGAGTTTAAAAACAGAAGCTGAAAAAAGAGCTCAAAAACAGTAGCTGAAAAGGTTGAAAAATAGTAGCTGAGAAGGGTAAAAAACAGAAGCTGAAAAGAGCTCAAAAGCAGTAGCTGAAAAGGTTAAAAAATAGTAGCTGAAAAGGTTAAAAAATAGTAGCTGCGAAGGGCAAAAAACAGAAGCTGAAAAGAGCTCAAAAACAGTAGCTGAAAAGGTTAAAAAATAGTAGCTGAAAAGGTTAAAAAATAGTAGCTGAGAAGGGCAAAAAACAGAAGCTGAAAAGAGCTCAAAAACAGTAGCTGAAAAGGTTAAAAATAGTAGCTAAGGTCAAAAAATCGCCTTAAAAATTATACTACGTTACAGTAATTTTATACACATATCGTATTCGTGTTGAAAGCATTTTTCGTTTGTTTTCATTTTAAATCTCCCACAATACAGTTTCCACAGCACCATTACATGACGTCACTACGCCACGTAGATCAGGGGAAGAAAAGGATGTTAAATTATGTCCCAAAAAAACTTTCCATGTAAATCTAGCACGATCATTTAGCACGATGATCAAATGCATTTTACAAATAAAAGATAAACAAAATTACTAAAAAAAACTTAATTCATAAGATATTAATTGACAAGACATACCAGGCATACCACTGCTTACTAACTTAAAAAAATAGTCGCTTGTGACATAGTTCATTTCCTAATGAACGACAGCAATACCAGGTGAGCCAAAAAAAGAAGTCACTAATACGCATTACCTTTTCGTGAATTTCTGTGGTAGATTGTGCGTCGCAAAAGGCAACCGTGGCAACGTCCTTTAAAATTGGCATCTCCACAGAACAGTCCCTTCCGTCGAGAAGCGCCACAAGGGGGCGAGAGTGAACCGGACCATTGCCTATTGGACCTGAAGTAAAAGAATTGCACTTAATTACCATAGATAATCTAGGCCAATTGAGAGCGGGAACTCAGCCGCGTGATTCGTGACAACCAATAGCGAGACAGTCCCTCGCTTTGCTGTACTATCGGGGTCTTGCGAGTGGGCGAGGTGACAACCTCGATGTTGCAATAGGTAAATATGTATTTGTAGTATGTATTTTAAGAAATATAGGAGAGAGTGAGAGAAAGAGAGTCTCTTGTATATTATACATGTGCAGGTGAGGATCTCGTCCACAGCTGTCCACCCCTCACTTAATCTCGTCCACTATTAGGTGGACTGTCCACCCTAGTTAAATAGCACTACCCCAGAACATGAGTCAGTGCACAGTAAACTCCGCATGAATCAAATCCAACGGTACCGAAAAAAACTTTTGAGTTAGGCGACGTTGACCATTTTCCGGCATAGAAACTCTAAACCCCGCCTCCAAACAGCGAGCTAAATCGAAGGCATTTAGGCAGAATGTACCCTGACTGATTTGGAAATGTGCTGCGCAATCTTTCTTTTTCATTGACTAGTGGTCACCGCATGGCAAACTTCTCGCTTTGCTTCCTTTTCGACGTTACCGAGTTTCAGCGTGAGACAATAATGAGTGTTAAACAGAGACGGTCATTCGAACAGACAATGACAATAGAGTGATTGTTTTCATGCCGCCGCCTGAGAGTTTCCCGGAAAGATCAATCCCGGAGAAAATAATCGGGAGGTGCAACTTGTAAGACATCAGAATTTTTCCAGAAGGCGATACTGTTTTTCAGTTATATGAAATTTGAGTTAGACAAAGTAAATTACATGTACTTTGATTAAATAAAAGATAATTTTTTATTTGAGTTAGGCAAAATTTTGAGTTGAGCGATGCTTTTTTGTGAACAAAATGAAGGATTTCATCTGTTCTGCTGAAATTCTTTGAGAGTCAGGCAAAAGTTTAAGTTATGTGATTTTGTCTTATGCGGAATTTACTGTATATGTCTAAAATCAATCATCTAAGAAAATTTTGAGCAATCCCATACAATAAATGGAAACCTACAACTAAAATATATTAAAAATGGGGCAAATTAATGGTCAAATGACTCAGTCACTTCAGTTCAAAATAACAACCTTAAATACTAATCAAATACAGGGTAATGTTAATCAAATAAATGTTGATTAGTAATTGGTGTTAATCAAATTTGAAAAATTAGACTCATCCCTGGATTCAACTCCTAAGGATTCTAAAACACAATATTAAAACAAAATGCTAGGCTCTATACAAGGTGTTAGGCACCGAGTTAAACCACTAGCCTAAGTAGGACAATTGGCGTACATGGGCTAGCCTAAGCAGGACGCGTCATACATGGGCTGCCCAAGTAGGACAATAGAGACAGGTCGCGAATTGAGTCGTTAAGCGTACTGTCACCGTCCGTTGTCCTTGTTTTTGTAATAATACTAATTAAGAACATCAACACACGTTGAATAAATTATTATACATCTGATAAAATAAAAGAATTTTATTCTGAGCTAGAAGAATTAATATTTGCCAATATTAATCTTCTTTGAAGTGAAATAAGCGCACTTTTTAGGCGATTCCAACATTTGTTTAAGGTATATCATTTTTTATTTTGTCTTACTTCACAGACAGGTGATCCTTTTCACTCCCTCTTGGACAAATAATTGTTTTCTACTAAGTAAACGGGTTAGCGAGTTATGTGCCCTACATAGTTTCTCTCTTTAAAGTATTAGATACTTAGTTTAATGTTATGATGATATTAATGGAACTAATAATAATGAAGATATTGTTGCAAAAATACATTTGTAAATTGTCAAGGACTATCCATCATTATTATAAAGATACTTTTTATCTAAAACAAATTTAGTTTTATGTTTTTGCATGTCAGAAATCTCGATTCTCGGCAGAAATCGCCAGTGTCTTACTTGGGCTGCCCATGTGCGGACACTGCTTTCCCGCAAAAATTTAGCACATGCGTTTTGCCGGAAGTGTCCCACTTCGGCTAGTGGGTTACTCGGCGCCCTACACAAGGTAAAAAAATAAACACAAAAGCGTTTAATCAATACTCGACCTGATGTATCCATTCGTGGCCTTTTTGATAACACGTTGCTTGTCATCATCTGATAACAGTGAAAATTTCAAGATTCGCTATTGTAATCTGTGTCAGCTCACTGTAAACGCCGTATATATAGTCGCAATCAGCACAGATTTCTGCAAAACAGTTTAATATTAACATATTTAAATTACTGCACAACATTATGGGGCTTTACTTATACTACAAATTTAGAATGCTTAAGAGTTTTACAACGAAAATTTTTACGTGTCATCTTCAAACTAGACAAAAGGAGCACAATTACTGCTACACATTTTAAGCAATGTCAAATATTACTTCTGGATGATGTTATTGATGTTAATGGATGTATATACATGTATAGAACAAACAACAACTTATTTCCAAATTTTTTTGAAAATCCACTCAAGATAAAAAAATACAATACCAGACATAATGAATGTATATACCAAGACGTTGTAGAACAAATATGGCAAAACATTTCATTAGCTATATGGGACCAGTCCTATGGAATAGACTAAGCCGCAATTCAAAATGTAGTCACTTCCTTTCAATTTTTAAAAAAACCGTCAAAAAAGAAATATTTCAAAAGTATTAAGAGTAACACAATTTGATAATGGTAATAACCTGTATTCTTTTTCCACAGTAATCTTAATATAACGTGACTAGGCTCAACAGGTTACTGAACACTGTATAATCATGATCACAGTTTTTCTTAGTTCTCGCTCCATTTCATCTTTCCTTCACTACTCCCCCCCCACTTTTATGTATATATTATCATTATTTCAATTATTAATCTTTTTCTAAGATTTCCACAGACAGTTTGGCCTGTCAAGCTATGCTTTTAGGCTCAAACTGTATGCATCAAAATTATTCTGTAATGTAATTTGCACATGTACATGCTGCATTTTGTAATTTATGGATAATACTGCATTTATATTTATATTTACTTCAGTGAAATTATCTGTATTTTTATTATTATTGTTAGATGCAAAGTGGAAATAAATAAACTTATACTTATACTTAAACAGGAAAAAATTTCATGCTATTATAATTTGCGATTGTTCAGATATACCCAAAGAAACTGGTTGGTACTGGATCATACATAAAGTATCTGATCTAAATGGTATGATTTTCTTCAATTGGTATGGTACAACTGATCTACAAGAACGATCGAAACAATATTTACTTTTGCACTTTTTCAATAGGCCTATTATATACAATTTAATATCTAGTTTTTGAAATTTTATAATAAACCGTATTAGACTAACTTTTTTACCCTATTCTAGTGCTCAAGTGACGTCGGTGAGAACACAGTCCATTCAGTTTCATTAAATAGTTGAATCTTTCCTACCTACTAGCTCACCACCAGATATTTTAGGCACTATTTTAAGCCACAGATCTTTAACACTAAAAAGTGCGCAAGGAGTATTATACTCTTTTTAGGTTACACATCGTTTAGGCATAGGATGCAATAAAACAGCCTACCTTCATGGGAATGAAAAACAAAGAATACACATGTCGGCTGCCATTACATTTTTGTTTCTTATAAAATTAGTCGTCAGTTCAAATGTTCAATGGCGGTTAAATCGCGTTTTATCTACGACTCGCACATTCACGCTAAATCGAGTTTTGAACCGATATTGCTGTACAGCTGTGGAGTTCAGATGACTAAGTTGACTTCAGACCACGCCCTAAAAAATTTATAATATGTATTACATACAAATAGCAAAAAATTGATACATTGATGTAATAAATTGTTTTGCACAGTTACTCGTTATTTTTGTAAGAGCAAATTAAAGCAAAAGGTTGTCTGCACATCGTAAATATTTTTTCCACATCAAATCATAAAATTTGTTCCTCTTCAGCAATAGTTATATATACACCAACATACAAGGTAAATGGACTAAACATGAAAAGAAAAAAATATTATTGATGAAACCATAAGACAAACTAATTGCTGCAAGACACCTTGAAAGCATGGCTTGCTAAGATGGCATGAGTGCGTGAATAAGGAATGGTTAGGACATAGTAGAATGGAAAAAAGCAAGTAACCACATGTATGTTTTAAATTACACGTAGCTATACTCAAAAGAGGGTAATACTATAAACAATAAGAGGCCAGCCATTGTGACATGTTGAGATGTGGATGCATCAAAGATTGTATTATGAATATGAATCTAGGATGTTCCTTTCAAGTTCTTTTTGAAACTATAGAATACTTTTGTGTGTTTCTATTTGATTACCTGTTTTATTCCAATTACTAGTGGTTGTGGATTTAATAGAGTGCTTGGCACTATTTTGTGTGACATGATATTCCTGCCAACTAAAGGAAGCACTTTGTGCCGCATAATTATTAGAGATAGTATCAATTTTCTGATAGAAATTTCCATATTCGAGCTTTAAAAATTTGGAGAGGCTGCCTCGTAAACACCCTCTTCGTGAGGTAGCCACTGCGTTTTGGTAGTTTTCTTGGTAGTCACTGCTCCACTACTCAACAAGGTTTGAAATTGCTTAACTTTGGTTGCCAAACCCTGATGTATAAATTTAAAATTTTTATACCATCTGGGCAGGGTCGGATTATGACTTTTCGGAGTCCCCAGGTTAATGAAAGTATGGGGCATTTTTAGACGGTGCTACCTCAAACTCGTCCGCAACCATCTTGAATATTGTTACTCGTGATATTTAGCCACATTTGCATTGCTTGAAGACAATTTATTCCAACACCTTTAAACCAGAAAAGCTATCTTTCGTTTGCCAAAAAAATATTCTTTAGAAACATCACCATTTTGCTATTTATTTGCTATATAGGGAACATTTAGTAATAATGTAAATGTAATAATAAATGAATGAATAAATGAATAAATTGACGGATGAATGAACGAATAAGAGTTTGACAGGTAAAGCCAACTACATCCGATAGACTATCACTCCTTTAATTTACTGACAATCATTGTCCCTGGATTGAATTTCATGATTCATAATCGCGAGTTTGCATTGTTAAGTTTGACTGCCTGACCGCCTAGCTAAATGATTTGAAAGAATGGCAGGGAAAAACATGCAGACGATAAATTAATTTGGTTGATTGACTCGCTAGCTGACAGACTCGATTTACTAATTGACTGACTGACTAACTGATTGACTGGCTAGCTGACTCAAAGTGAAGGTTCATAAAAATATTTTATATTCATGATGACTTAAGTCTGTCAGTAATCAAAAACTTGCAAAAAGGCATTATTGTATTTGCAAAAAAGCATAACTAAAGAAGTATAATTAAGGCTAGCATGCATTAAACGATCGAAGAGGAGAAAATTATGTTTTTATCATGAATGACCAACTTATTAATTTATTGTGCAACGTGTAAACATTTAACTATCGATGAGTCTAATCTCTTGCTGAAAGAGTCACTTTTAGATATTTTAAAATTATTAAGAATTTTTTAGAATTCTAGTTAGAATTTTAAATTTGACAACCAGGGTCACAAGGGTGAAAAACTGCTGCCTAATAGATACACCTTTTATAATTGAATGACGAGAAACCTTTGCTGTTGTGCTTAAAAAAGTTGAAGTCAACTAATTAGGCCACTCTACAACCATTAATAACTTTGCTATCAAACAAAAAATGCTCCTTAAAAAATCAGCAGCCATATTTGTGCCCTTAAACTTATGACACAATGAATTGTAGTAGAATTGCTCAGATCTATTGCGCTTTCAAAGCATAAAAATGCACTTTAGTGCTATGATAATAATTAAGAAATCACACGTATCATCGTAATATGAATAAAACTCAAGGATTTGACATAAGATACATTTTTGACATAAAGTGCATTGTGCACTTAAAATTAACCATTAGTAAGTATATTATCTTAATGAATAGTAACCGCTTAATGTAAAATACGCATCAATACGGAATGATCGTAATGACTATAACTCCACGTTATTGAGTGCCCTCTTATAAACCCGTCTCTGCTGCAGTGCAAATCTACGAGGCTAAGCATACTCAGCATACATTGCGCTCAAATTTTCAATACGTTGGGTCATCGACTCCGTGCGGCACTGCGCAGAGACGTTACAAAGAGGGCCTAGAGAATTGCTGAATACGTGCACCCCCTCTGCGGCGCAGACTCTTTCGGCGCGTTGTGCAGTCGTGATTAAGCACTCGATCGTTCGGTCATGTCAGGAACGTTGTGTTTCGCGCATTTTAGTTGTTTGTAGTGATGGAGAAGCGAATTTTACTCGAAATGCGAGGTCGTACACATGCAGCGGTAAGTTACTATGAAGGAGCTTGTAGTATTTTCATTTAGTAGCTTCGGCGGCAAGTTGAAAGCCGACATTTTGTTGTTGTAAGGCTGAAATTTTGCTAAAAGTGCTCTCGCCGGGGCACGTCGTAGTATTTAACATACCTTGCCGCCTAACAAAAGCGTCAACGTGTTAATGACCATTAGCACACGTGGGACATCGATTACATACATTACTTGTTTATCCAAACGTTTTTTGAAAGTAGCTTTCACTAACCTGCCTTTCTTAGACGGTTATATGGGGACAATATTTTTAAACGATAAATTTAGGTAGGTTTGAACATGCTCATGCATGGCAGGTGCCTAGTCTGAGATATGTTCAGCTGAATGATGATATTTTGCTTAAAATACCAATAAATTTCTTGCACTATTAATTGATTTTTCGATTTAAGTTATGGTTTGTGATGATGTCAATCCAGCCCTATTGGCCATTGGTCTTCTGTGTTAATTGTGTAGCACTATAATATCCTGCAGTACTGCAGAGAGAGAGAATCTTAAGTACAACCTTTTGGCATTTTTTATTTGAGTAGGAATGCCTCACTCGTTAAAGTCTAGATTCAGAATTATGAGGAAGCAAATCATTATAAATGGAAATTCTCTGGATGAAGCAGTGATGGTTGATGATGGAAGATTTTTTCATAGCTGAATTACATGATGATTAAAGAAGTGTGATTTGATATTGGTTCTAATTCCTTGGACTCATGATCACGAAGAACTCTGCGAGGCCTGGAAAAAGTCTGTCTCTGTCAGAATTGTATTTCCGTTAATTATTTTGAAGCACTTGACAATGCTTACAGTTTCATGCCTTTGCACAAGAGTAGAAATCAAAGAGGGGTCCAAGGCAATGACAAGACGAGTACATATATCTTTCAAAAACATTCTTGAGAGCAGCATACTGAGGTGACCATACAACCAACGCTTATTCCAAAACGGGTCGAACAACAGTTTTTAAAGAGGAATAATTACAGCCGCATTTCTCGATACAACGCAACGCTTTATCACGCCAATTCGACGGTTTGCTTTTGCAATGATTCGGTTCACATGGGAATTCCATTTGAGGTCGTTGGAAATCATTACTCAGAATTCTCCGATGCAATGCATTTCAGTTATTTTTGCAATTCAAGTGCTTAGTGTAACTTTTCCCAATTAAATGTCACAAATGTGAAATCTTTTAATTAAAATAATAACTAAGTATGGGCACATTGCAAATAATGTGGCTGTCATTTTTAAAATGCTCGTCCAAATTATATTCTGATTTACTATTAAACTGAGGCAAAATGAATTACGTTGTTACCTGTTTTTCTGGTCTTTGTTGTTGCTTTTCATAAATGGGGACTAATTTATGATGTCAGCCTTTAGTTTAGAAAGCTTTGAGCTACACAAAAAAATTTGTAAAATTTCGAATAACTAATTTATGATGTCAGCCTTTAGTTTAGAAAGCTTTGAGCTACACAAAAAAATTTGTAAACTGTCGAATAACTAATTTATGATGTCAGTTTTTAGTTTAGAAAGCTTTGAGCTACACAAAAAAAAATTGTAAACTTTCGAATAACTTCATTTTTGTGTCGTTTCAGATAAAAGATTTAAATCTAGACAACAGCAGGAGTACGACCATCGAGGGCCTCACAGATGAATTTACAGCGTTAGAGACGTTGAGTATGATAAATGTTGGTCTTACCACATTGAAGAATTTTCCAAAACTACCCAATTTAAAAAAGGTATGTCAATTTTACTATTTAGGTGCATTAATAATTGGTAATTTTGGTTTAGTCTAGTTAAAGGAAGACAGGATGCTTCCCTTTTTCAAGTCTGCATAAAAGTATGCATTTTAACACAATTAATACTGCAAAAGGCATTTCTGATAATTAAATAATAGATTGAAAACTCAATTAATGGCAGGCGAGCCCAACTATTGATGACCTTAGCAAACTAACACAATTTTCAACAACAAAAATATTCCACGTTTTTGCTAAAAGGTAAAAATTCAAATTTCAAATTTACCGCTGTGCTCACGCATGAACTCTCGAACGTGTGCAGTTTGTCACAAACGAACACATCCGAAGTGAGTGGTAGCACCTGGTTTTGTGCAATGCGTTTTCGAAATGCAGGCGCTAGTGCCCGTCTAACCAGTGAATGGCGAAATGTATGTAACAGTGAAGAACTAGTGGTGCGAACGTGAAATTGTGTTTGTGTGGTAATAATTCTTTCATGTATGTGATTTTTGAAAAAATGGTATGTTTCCTGTCAAAATTTTAAAGAGTAAATTGTTCTGACCTGCAGTTTACGATTGGGTCCAGTTTTGCTTTAATTGTTCTTTTGTTTCTGTGTTTTCATCACTAAAGGCCGATTAGTAAAATTTGTTTATGTCTTCCTCATGACATCAAGAGATGTCAGTAGGGAAGGAGGAATGTTTAAAGCTGAATCATGAAACATTTAGAATCAGTTGAAGTCAGAGTTTTTTTATTTCCCACTGGTTAGTAGTAATGTTTTAAATTTTTTCAATGCATATTTTTTCGTGCTTTTGTTTTTTTTTAGTTTTTGGATTCGCATTACTAAATTATCGTGTAGTCTCTTTTTTGAACGGTGTGAATGTATATTCTGACAATTGCAGTATAAATGGCAACACTGCTTGGCTGTTAGTACGATAATTTGGCAGAAAATATTAATTTTAGCTTCTAGTATGACAGTGAGCATAATCCAAAATGGCAACCCTGCCCGTGAGTTAGCCTTATAAAAAGATTGCTGCGTTCTCGTCGAAATGCTTATAATAATTATTGCATTTTATGTTTTAAATTAAAAAAAAATATGCTTTTATATGACTGCATCAGGTAAGTGTATGAATGTACAAAAAATATATATCAAATTCCCGGCCGGGTGTGCGATAAAAAATATTACCCAGGCGATTAAACGGGAACTGTTTGTATTTTTTTGTCGGCCTAATGTTGGTTATCTAGCTAGCTATAGACACAATCTAGCTATAGAAATAGGTCGTTGGGCAAATGTACCTCGTGAGCGCAGGCTGTGTCTTTGTGGAGAAATTCAGACAGAAGAGCGTCTGCCACGTGCGAGTGCCATGAAAGTGCACTTTATAGATCACTGTACGCGTTAAATTATAGCAATATTGCAAATTTATTTGATGGAGAATTAATGTAAATTGGAAATTTCATTTACGACTGTATGCATAGATTTTTGAATTAAATAGTATAGCTTTGCTAGCGGACATATAACCGCATCACTGTGATTATCATATAGGTAAAATATTTGTTTATCACATGTGTACATATGCTTAGTTAATAGGTTTTTTCGCTTCATAGAGTTTACAACTAAATTTGTATATCTGTGTATATACCTTGTGCAGCTATGTTGAGTCAAATTGTTAGTATGATCTGGAAATCATTACCCGAGCTCTGCCTGCTGATAAAACCATCGGGTATGCGTCGAGTTTGTAATTTTCCTGTTGGAAATTTGATTTTCAGAAATAAAATATCTATCTATCTAGGATCTAGTGTCTGGTGTGTGACTAATTGTTGATTTTATTTTACAGTTGGAATTATCAGACAACAGAATATCTGGTGGCTTACAACACCTTCATGGTTCACCTAAGCTCCATCAATTGACGCTGAGTGGGAATAAAATAAAAGATTTGGAGACGCTGGAACCATTGGTAAAATTTATCACTGCAGTAATTTCTACTTCACAATCTAAATTTTAGGATTTATGAGTTTGTATAAGCTGTGTGGTTATCGTTTAACACGCTAGTGTTTACTAAATACTGTCAACCTCAGATATAAGGTACTCACTTATAAGGGACTACCAACACCGGTCCGGATTTTTCGTAACGTTTTTCCTATGTAAAAATCTTCGTATATAAGGTACTCGGATATAAAGGACTTTCGTTTATAAGGGACACTCGCTTATAAGAGACCACCAACACCGGCCCCAATTTGTCGTAACGTTCTTTCTATATGAAAATCTTCGTATATAAGGTACTCGGATATAAGGGACGATATCTTCAGGTCCCACGTAATAGAAACCCAGGTAAATTACCTCGCATATAAGGGACCCTATGATCAAAGCGAAATTGATCGATTTTTAACCTCAATTTTTCGCCAACTCGGGCTACGAACAACTCGGTCTCCACGGTCGCATACATCTCGCATCACTGAAGGAGCTTCCTACATACCATTTGCGCTGAATGTGTAGCAATAATCCCTAAAAATACGGGTAAAAGTACAGGTCTAGATACACCCTCGGTTTAACTCAATTTCGGCTATAAGGGACAATATTTTCTGGTCCGGAGGTGTCCCTTATATCCGAGGTTGACTGTATCTTTGTTTAGCTGTTGAATCTTTATGGCAAGTTAAAATTATTTTGCGTTTTTTTTGTCTTAAGGTTTATTTATAGATTTCTGGATTTTTGTCTTTCACTCATGGTGTAATTTGCTTTAAATTCTGTTATTTGTCTGTATTAAATTTATAAATAAATGTGTAAGTTTAGCTATGTACTCTCTACACACAGTCGCATGTGCAGAGAGGAGACCTAGTTCTCAACGCTTCTAATTACACTTTTTAACAAATGTTAACACTTTTAAAGGAAAACCGGATGATTGTGTAGACATTAGTTCAGAATAAAGAATGCTCTCAAATATTAAAAACTATAATAACATTTTTTAAATCAACGCTTAGATGAAATAATAATTACCTCGGATACTCAAATTTTGTTAAACTTTCAAAGCTACGCGCGGCTCAGTGAATCTACTAAGATTGGCAGCGGCGCCTTTTTGTCACATGCGCGTGGCCGACAAATAGAAGGCGGTACCGTGATAACCATGATCATGAACTGCAGTGTTAGCTTCTGACGTCATATGACAAATTTTCTTGACGTCACGCGTTTCGTGCTTGATGCGCAAGGGAAGATGCCTGCCATTGCACGAAATGTGGTTAGTTTCTGACGTTCGGTTGCCATTAATTAACTTTCTAAGCTAATTATTCAAATATAAGAAACAACTGTTAACTTTTATAAGCAAGAAAATGTCTATTTTAGACAGATAATTAAAATGAGATTGAGTTTAAACAATCATCCAGTTTTTGTTTAAAAGTCTTGGAGCCTGTTTAGCTTGCTTTGTTTTGCTAATTCATCATTATTAGGTTACATAGGTAATTTCTGCTAGGTTATATCAGCTTTGCTAATCAAAAATTATATTAATGAATGCATTAATAACTAATGCCTGATGATTCTCAAGATTTACACATTATAAAAATGGCAAAAGTTTTTAAAAGCAAGCCGTAATTTTAGCTAACGATGCTGCTTGTTGTCTAAATATGTGAAAAAAACTGCCATTTTTTGCTCAACGTCCCAACAGAAAAAAATCTAGCAATGGTGGAGCTCTTAGAGGGCAATTTATAGTTCTCAGGAAAGCGGTGGACCAGGGCTAGATAATGATTTCAGTCCTTTTACAAATGAAGGTTTACAAGTTAATTTGGAGAAAGTGTTTCTGGACAACTCTGTATGTGATTTCAAATTGTATATACTAATTTCGGTGGTATGTTTTATATATATATAAAACATGTTATATATGTTATACATATATATATATATATAAAACATACCACCGAAATTAGTATATATACGAAAATATATATATAAGATTCAAGGCTACAGCTCCGACAACGGCACCATTTACGGCGATCTATATATAAAATGAAAGGTCTCGCACTTTATTCAAAATTTTGGCCAAACGGACTTTAGGAAAAACGTTCTAGCAGCGCCTGGTGGGACTCTCGGAAGGAGATATGCAGCTCTTTAGAAGAAAGAGTAGGAACAGGGCTACAACAAGACAGTGGGGGTTACATTTTAGGACACATCAACCAAGAGGAGTGGCGATGAGTTAATTAGAGGTTCCATTTTTGGCGGTTTTCACTTGGAAAACTGCTGACGCAAAGCCATTGTTGTGACGTCATCCATTATACTCTGTCTATAACCTTATAACTTTGATTCAGTAAAAGCTGCTTTTGGCTTTGCGTTATAAATGAGGACTATGTAGGATGTTTGCGCATTGTTGATTATAAGTGGATTTAATAATAATAATTCACATTATTATTCACATCTTGCAGAAGGAATTTGGCAACCTGACGAGCCTTGACTTATTTAACTGCGAAGTCACAAACATAGAAAACTATCGACAAAAAGTTTTTGACTTATTACCCAGTTTAATGTTCTTAGACGGTTACGATAAGGACGACAAAGAGGCGGAGGATTCGGAAAACGAGGAAGAGGATGGTGAGTTCAGTTATAATTAGAGATTTTCTCTTTCTGTTTTTTTTTAAATGTTTGCTGTTAGTTCAAAGAAATGGCATAATTTGTTTTGTGGTGATGTTAGCATTGAGTTTTTGCTCAAAGTTACCAAAATTAGAAATGGTGTAGCTGACGGAAACCCGATCGACTACTGAAAATTTTACAGCTCTTTTTAGAAAGAGGCAAGATGTAGAAATTCTTATTGTTTTGCATAGTAATACAGCAATACCATGAGATACGAAAATAATTCGTTCTGGAGGGGCCTTCGTATCTTAGAATTTTCGTGAGTCATTATTTATGAATTATGAGAAAATTATGAGACAAGATTTACCCTAGATGATGTAGAACTAAATGGCGTAATTTGTTCCAGCCCCCCCTCCCCTTTACTAAGATAAAAAGTTTGGAGTGAGGTTTTTTTACTGGTTTGAAATTGCTACGAAAAACGACCGACAAACAGTAGATTTTATTTTATATGTTTTAAACGAATCATTTTGCTCTAGTTAAACTGAATCTTATATTAAATGTAATAAACCTTTTCATATATGTTAACCCATGCACTTTTTGATGTTGTGCTATCCCGTATCAACTTTATTAAGTTTTACAATGCTTTATGAATCCTTGTAGCACTTGTTTCCTGATCCATGCATTCTGTGTTCGGATCCTACTCGTGTCGAGGATTTTCAAGGCATTGTCATTCAAGCAGGACTCTAAAGCCTCCGTCCTAGGCCCAGGGATGACAATTTTCCGCGGATACGTGGAATTCCGAGTTTTTGGAAGGCCAGCAGTGCCATTTTTGTAAATCGCTTAAATTCGCTGACAAAATTTTTACTTGATAGTCGGGTATTTTAAATTATGCATGAAACAAAGTAACTGATATTTTAAGTCCACTTAGAGGCCTCTATGGTCACAAAATTCTAATTTGTTGCTGGTTCCAAGGGGACTTCGCCCCCCTCGAACCCACATGGGGGCCCACGCGGCCCCCAAACCCCCGGCCTCTTTCAGAGTTTTTTGCAATTCGTCATTCTCATCCCTGCCTAGACCTATTTGCTCTTAACATGTCTTGGGGGAGGAAAGGCAGTCTTGCGACAGACTAGCCTCTTTTTGTACTGAGGTTTCATGAATTAGTGCTGTGACGGCCTGTCCCTGTGGTACGTCATGGGAGGATCTTCTGCTTTGCAACTAAAACATTGTGTCAACTCTTTGCAGGTCACGATGAAGACGAAGAACAAGACGGAGAAGATGACGAGTTGGGAGAGTCGGGTAAGTCTGGATTGGGCAGTGGTGGAAATCTTTAGTGGTGCTAGTTTCTACATATTAATGGTGAACGGTTTCCAACCAAATAATTTCAAGTTGTTCTTCCTTGACTTGATTTTTTCTTGCTTTGCTGATCGTTCAGATCAAACTATATTTTGCGTTTCAGCCGACAAGCCTGCTTCAAATTTCGAGGCAGCGTTTTAATGGTTGGTCTTCTAATTGAAAGTTCTGTCATGTTTTGTAAACAGATAGGCGAAAATTCGATAAGGAAGAAATTAAATTTACAGTGACCAAAAACTACGCTAAACATACTGAAATTACAATATATTAAAATGTGACTAAAACAGTTAAATTTTCAATGTTATCAAAAAGTTAAGACTATTCCAATTTATTTCGGTTTGCTTTTATTGGGTGATGCTGTGAATTTTATGAATTTCCTAATTTCTGTAAGTAATTGAGTGCACAGAGGCTGTGTCTGTGGTACTAGTTAAATTCATATATGTGTGCTTGCACAGAATAACTGTCCATAAATCGGCAATTAATGTTTTCTAGTTATTCACGTATCCCGAATCTCCATTTCATGAGGATCATTTTGATACCAAGTTCATTGCTCTATGTTATTTCAAAGCTGAGATAATCCACGTCGAAGTTGAGGTGCAGGCTAGGCGCTGAAAATCATAATCTTTGGAAAATCTCTGTTAAAGTCAGCCATTGTTTTTCGACGTATTTCTACAAAAGACTTAGCAACCTTATGAAAGTGTGGTTGCTGTGGACTTTGCAAGTGCATAACTATGGACAGAACATTGAAGTTAAGTTTAAACCCAGTAGATGGCGCTTCCTGGCAAAGATTTGGGCTTTTTGACTGCTTCCATGAGCTACAATTGGAGTTTTCCAAAATGCAAGCTTTTACAATTGCAGTACTATTTTCTGGGCAAACTGGGTACACAGGGTTATAAAATCAGATTCTTAGTATTTTTGAACATTTTCTTGATAATTTGATGCTAGCATATAAAAGACCAATATATTTGGCATTTATTTTTATAAAAAACAAAAAAATTGACATTAGACTAAAATTTTGGTGCATCCTTCTTTGAAGCATCACAACCCGCAGTTTTAACGTTGCCGACTTATGGATGGTTTTGGTTTGCAAGCACACATCATTGTTAGCAGCACTAATTTAAGATTTTTAAGGCATACCGAGTGGAAACGACAAAATGACATAGACACATGCAAGTCAGAAGAGGTTAAAGATATATTGAAAATAAGACTGAATATGATTAAAGTTAAAGGGAACTACAAGAATGAGTTTAAGGATCAGTTATTATGCCCAGTGTGTGAGGAAGATGATGACACTACTGAACGTACGCTTAGATGTTACAGATACGGAGAATGGAAAAAATTTTGAACTCAGATGTATTAATGAACAGTGAAAAGGAAGGATTGCTAGAAATTAGAAATCTAGTGAACGAATGCATGAAATACAGGATAAAGACAAATAAAGACATTAAACTTGAAAAAGACAAATAAAAGATCAGCGTTATAGAAGAATAGACTTTGCACCCTATAAAGGTGCCCGCCTCTGATAGGTGGAGAGAGTCGAGTATCGCAATCGCAATTGTTAGAGATTTTTGAATGACTGAGACAGTTACGGTGCTTTCTGCACGTCCCGTTTCCAGCTTAACAGTTATTTACTTATACTGTGTAGTTTGTCTTGTTTGGGGCTTTACTGGTAATTGCGGGAAGCTAGCTGATCACCAGTCTAAAAACTTGTTGTTGTGTAATAGTACTACAGTGTTCACTCACTTATCATTCCATTCCAGGCCCACCCGCGATAAGTGAATTTCTGCAAAGTAGGGATGCTATACTTATTTTAGTAGTTATACATTATTTTAAGTCTTTATAAACCCTCCCCACACTCTTATACATAACCCTTTCCCATTCCCTTAATAACTTTTTCCGTACTGTACATGTACCTTTTAAAAAACTTTCCATCAATCAACCAATCGTGTGTTGTGTACAATCTCACGTCGGCAAGTGATGCTACTTGCCGACGTGAGATTGTACACAATACACGATTGGTTGATTACAAAAATAAGCATAGCATCCCTACTTCGCGGAAATTCGCTTATCGCGGGTGGGCCTGGAACGCAACACCCGTGACAAGTGAGGGAACACTGTATTTAATTAATTTTTAATTAAAGTCCACTTTTATTTAGCTGTATCTTGGTTAATTAGCCACAGCTTGAGCTTATAGTATCGCTCAGTGTATTTGAATTTATATGTGCTTGGATGAACACCCACCACCACTGTTCGAGTTCGATTCAAATGAGTTTTTTAGTTTGAATGCGCTTTGAACATAAAACTATGAATTCATCACTTCAGCCCCATACGTTCTTTTGTCATTAAAACGTTTGAAACATCGTGCAATAAGCAGAGTTTGGCTGTGATTTCTGTGCAAAATTTTTAAACAAATTATCGATGGTTTTACTGCAGAGCAAAATAGAGCAATATGCACGATCTTTGTAAGACTGTTTTCGACTGGTTATTCGAAAGTTTGTTCGAAAAAAACTTTCAAATTCAATTCGAATTCGATTCGAATTACTAAAGTTTGTTTCGATTCTAATATCAAAATTCACAAATTCAATTCGATTAAAATTTCTTTTTGGGTGGAGAACGCTCACTCCTAAACATCACCTATGAGAGCGCTTGACCACTGGCTATCGCGGAATTCGTACCCTCTGTTTCGTATTCCCAGTCAGTCCAGCATTTGCTTTAAACGCAAACACATGCGATCGTAAAATGTCAACGATATCGAATCTAAAACTGCGATATTTTCAGACGATGATGACGACCTAGATGATGAAGAGGACGAGGAAGAGGTGAATATCGACGAAGAAGATGAAGACGACGATGAAGATGTTGAGGGTGAAGGAGAAGAGGTCGGTCTCGAATACCTATACAAGTCAAATCTTGAAGTTAGTAAGCCAAGACATTCTGCACATAGATTTAGGACTAATTCATTGGCTGTAATTATTAAAATTGTTCTGTGAGGGTGAACTGCAAAACATACACAGACATAGACATAGAACATAGAACATAGAACATTTATTTTCTCCAATTAGTTTAACGTCAAAAGTTTGCTAAATATCAAGTAATTATAATCATGGAGCAAGGCAGGGAAGGACCATAGGGTCATCTAGTCTCCTGCCCTTTCTTATAAATGGATTAGTCTATTAAAAATTAACGTTGATGCTGCAGATAACAAATACAAAAACAAGTAAGAAAAAAATACAAATAAAAACAGTATAAATGATACAAATTATCCAAAAAGAACTGTAAACAAAAAATAAATAAAGTTAGATATCAAAATCTAAACAATACATTTATTCAGTATAGGTAGTATGTAAGTTGTATAAAATTTCGAGACAAATTTTTTACGTTTGATGTACGTGGAGTATTTTCTTGTGCTTTAAGCAGCATAATGAACCAGAACTGGGAAAAGGGATTTTGAGGTCCTGGTGTTTTGTAGTAAAACACTTGCAAAGAGCTTTCAAGATGGCAGCACAGATTTAGTTTGAGTGAAATGATTATTTAAATTGTTTTATTTAGCGGGTTTATTTGGTAGTTACATACGCGTGGAATTAGGTTGAAAATAGCACAGATGCTGTGAAATCAGCTGTGCGCGTTTTTGTTTTACTGCTGTTCAAAGTGTAATTATAGTATTTCCATACAACTTTGCCCTTTCTTCATATAAGAATAATTGTTGACCTCCTGCGGTTTTTTATCATTGATTAAGCGGAACTTGCAATGCATGTTTTAAAACAGCAAAGTTACCTTGACTGCCCATGTGCTGCCATCTACTAATAGGAATCAGTACTGCAGCGGAACTTGCAATGCATGTTGTCTTCCCGGGTAATTAAACGAAACAAAACCTGTACCACAACAAAATGATAAACAAACTCATAATTACTTTTGTTTACAAGCTGTAGCGTAAGTTTTAAAAACAGCAAAGTTACTTTGACTGCACGTGTGCTGCCATCTACTAGTAGGAATCAGTACTGCAGACTGTAGTTCTGTTACTGGTCATCATTCAAGAATTACATAAGCAAATATAATTTACAGGAAGAGTTTTATGCTTCATATTCCACATACAGGTGGCGCTGCTTAACAGACGTCTTTTGACGCAATTAACCAACTGACCCTATTAACTGATGGATGTAGTATTATTGGTATAGAAGTATGAATCATCAACTTACTATGCGCTGCAAAGGTCTTTAATGAATTTTAGAAACTAAGTAATGCCTTAATTCCTTTGTGCAGTTAAAAATTAGTACAAAATATTTTAAAATATGAATTTGTATAAGCGAATAAATTAAAAAGTATACTTTTCTAAATGAGACGAGTCTATTTATTTGCAAAAGTTATAGAAATTCCTTCAATGTCGGCTGCTTCATTTCCTTAATTATAAAAACGTTGAAACTCTGCTGCTGTGCCCGTGTTTGGGTAATGAGGTTAAGTGGGCGAGCGGGTAACAGATCCAAAGCAAAACCGCTACCCTAGTGTATTAGCGCATGATAAACGTACCTGTTTACAAACAAAACGGTACTTAGCATGATTGTTTCTGTATACATAGTGCACAAACGGGAAGTAAAGATGAGATAAAAGTAGGAAAGGCTCTTTTGGCACATACAAATATCTTATTTTAAGCAGGTGAAGGAAAAATATTGAATCAATTATGCGGAGTTATTTGAGTCAATTACCGATAGTTTTTATGCATATTTGAGTGGAAGCGGCCCGTTCCAGGCGTTTTTGTGTCAATTAAGCCATTGAGTCTATTAACCGTGAATCAATTAAGCAGCAGATATTGTATTTATGATGTATTTATTTTATTTATTGTAAAAATGATGCAAGGCTTCGTCTCTAAATACACACTGGTAATAACTGTTAAGAACAAGTTACAGTTAAGAACAAATAAAAAGTTGCTAGAGAAGGTTTGAAAAAATAATAAGAACCTCCATATCACGTTTTCTCTAATAAAGCAAAAGTGTGTACCACTTTACGTTGTCAATAAGATCAGTAATGTGTTTTTGGTGAGCCAGTGGTGTACACTGGGATGGGTGACACAGTGACGTTTTATTAACATCATTTCAATAATGTGCTTTTGGTGAGCCAGCGGTGCACACTGGGATGGTGACACAGTGACAGCATGTGCAAGTATAGTTACGTAAGTGGTTCAGTTAAAAAACAAGTCGACTAGTAGCAATACAAATGCTAACACCGACAAACTGATGGCGCCAACATTTTAAGTCACTGAGAATTTCTCTACCAAATACACGAGTGTTTCTACCAGAATTTAGAATTTATTATCGACGTATACATTACACTACAATGACAAACACACAACAAAACAACAACCAAATACAAAAGTGCAAAACAGAGCTATCACGTTACACCTATACACGAGTGAGGAAAGTTTAAAAATTTTTGATGTCTAAAGAATGCATTAGTTTTGCAAAAAGTAACTGTTTGTCGATTATGGCGCTTCGTATCTGCTGTCTACGGGTCCTCTTTCCCGTTTCAGGATGACAGCGAAGGGGAAGACTTCGAGGGTGCGGAGGAAGGCGAAGAGGAGGATGAAGTTGAAGGTGGCGAAGAGGAGGATGAAGAAGAAAGAGGCAAGTGTCATTTTATTACCATCATAATTTTTGTTGTTATTATTTTTTACAAATATTTACTAATAAACAATTTGTTTGCACAAAAGAGAAAGAGTTATGTTCTTAGTTTGGCTTCGTCTCCACTGACTCTCATTTTCGTGAATTGCAGAAGTACCGGAAGCTGGAGACGCACCAAAAGGGACGAAAAGAAAACGCGAAGACGAGGAGGATGAAGACGAAGAAGACGAGGGACCGGAGGTAGCAGAGCCTGGGGAAGATAATTAGGTTCATACTATCATAATTAATTATTATACTGTCATTCTTACTTCACTGACATTCTGCAGTGTGCCATCTAGTGGCAAGAAAATTCGCGTTCACGAATTGATTAACAATCCGTTTTTGTATGGAAGCATTTTCATCCTATAGTCTGTAAACGTGACGATCTGCTTATGGTTTATTCTACACTCATAAAGCGGGAAAAAACTACATCTTTCCGGGAAAATTTACAGGCAGAATCCACCATTAAAGAAAATATTTCGAAAACTTGCCACTTGCGAAACTTTTTTCTTTTCCCGCTCTTGTATATAGTTATAAACAGTTGGGATGTGTCAGTGATGATATTATTAAACTACATGCTGTACAGATTTTCATTTTTTTGTGTAAACTTTATTCTAGTACGAATGGCATTTATAACTTTGCCAGTGTAGTCTAGCATTTTTTTTGAGTTTCCATATATAATTGTAGCGTCCTTATTGTTTATGCAATCCGTTGTCGTAACGCCATGGCAATTCAGAGAGAGCTGAAACAGGTTTTAATTTTTACAACGATACAGAATGACGATCAAGCTACAGCGGCTTGCAAAAGAGCCTGCTGATAGTACTGTAAAATTCTGTGGTCAGTTCTCAAAAGATAATTGACCGTTTTCGTCAGAACTCTGGTCAAATAAAAAATGTGTTCAAGCTAAAAAGGAGTCAAGAATTTGTACAGCAAACTATTATAAAATTCTGTGGTTACTTCGCAAAAGATAATTAACCGTTTTCGTCAGAAATCTGGTCAAATAAAAAATGTGTTCAAGGTAAAAAGTGAATCATGAATGGGTACAGCAAGCAGTTAAATTATTTTACTGCAAAAACAATCTAAAATACTCATTTTATTTGACATTTGCGGAGGAGATAATGACGATTATGACATTTTTTTTATTTAGCTATCTCTAAGAATTCAAAAGTGTTTAGTAAACAAACTAGTGAATTGTAAAATTGCAGAAACCTTCCTACGCATTCGGCATTGAACCATCACTTGCAAATGTAACAAGTAAAAGGTTTTATGTGCATACGAAGCCATTTAAATTCCTAAGTGCGCATGAAGTTTAAGATTCAGGCAAGTCATGAGTTGGTAGGGAAATTTCAAGTAATTTCATGTGAATTCCTTTTCTTGTGGTCTTATGGTGTTTTCGTATAATTAACCACACCACGAAATATGACTTGTTTAGCCAGAAAATAGTCATGTTCAATTGTCGTTTGTGACTCATTCGTTAACATATCTCTTTATTTTTAATGAAGCATCTCTTTAATTATAAAAAAGTTCCAAAAATTTTATATCATATAATGCAATGTTCACCTGTTTGGCGAAAGATGTGCTAAATTAATAAAAAAGCAGCAAATAGGTTTGCATTTACAAATACGTTGAAATGGCAAACTTTTGTCTTACATGGATTACTTTGTGCGTTTAATGTATAGTTGAAGTAAAATCTTCCTTTCTCCTGGCCTCTTATTTCGTGTGTATTTTTTATATAAATTTATATTTGTTTTCCTAAAATATCGCATGAGTTATGTAAAGCATTGATAAAATTCTGCTATTACAACTTGGAATTGTGATGAACTATTATTAAACTTGTGCAAATTAAATTTTGAGTGTGTTAATGTACTGGTAACGTGCAATGCTGATCGTTTGTGGCTCGTCTGTACGGTACAGTTGCAATTTTTGTGAACAGATGGCGCCACGTGGTCATGATCGTGAAACATTTTGTCGACTGCTGACAACAAACATGGTCGACCTCATTTGTGTACTGAAGCAGTGACATGCGAATTTTAAGTGCAGTGGTTTTTTATCGAAATGTTCTAACTAGTGTTTTGAAATTTGTTAACTGGGTATGCGGAAAATAAATTATTTCAAATTACTGAGCTTGTCGGACCAATAGTAATTGTTTTTATGTGCAAGAGAACTCATGGTCTCTCAAACTTTGGTTTGTAAATTTTTTGTAAAGTTTTACTATATGAATAGCGTTTTGTTGTTTAAGAATGCGTATTATCTATATAAATGTGTGCTTGTTTAAAGACTAGAAGTAGTCTGACATGTGACGTTTACCTAAATTCATTAAAATGCCTGTTTTCATTTTTGATTAAGTAGTTTACGCTATTTTTTGCACTTTGTGACTGTATCGAACTGAAGTTTTTATCATGCGTCGGGACTGTCATATTGCTGTTCAAAGCTATAGATAGAATTTGCCAATTTTTGACTAGTTATACAATATTTTTAAAAAGTTACAACAAAGTAATACTGACAAAATTTTTTTGTACAACTTATGTAAAGAAAGTCGAACTTTGAGTATGCAAGCGAAGTAACCCATGTATTTGTCTTTGTTTTCTATGGCAAGGATTAAAAATCTTATTACTCTAGACACACTACCCGGATGTAGTTTTCCAAAAACTTCATTATTACAGAATAATTGTAAAAGCTATTCAACTGTTTTCTAGACTTTGACATGTCTAAATGTAGTAACTGCACATTTGTGTATGGATTTCTCCACTAAATGTGAGTAAATTGGAAAATCGCTTGAATTTGTCTGTACTGTGTGTGAGCTTGCCATTGGCGTCAGTGATCTTGAGAAATGAAATAAATATAGCTGTAAATAAATGCGCAGTTATAGTCAAACATTGTTTTTTGCCTATTTCTTGTGCTCATCATCATTTTTGTTGTTCATGTTTGCTTGTTTAGATCCAGTATAAATTAACACGATGATGCAATTACTTTTTCTTTTCATCATTGTGACAGTATATTTTTACAGTATGCATTTCGTTATGACGTCACAATGTTACTAAAGTACATGATTGTTCAGGAGAGGTTGTACAGTCAACCTCCGATATAAGGGACACCTCGGGACCGGAAAAAAACCGTCCCTCATAGCTCAACCTCGGATATAAGGGACACCTCCGGACAGGAAAAACCGTCCCTTATAGTTGAGTCACACCGAGGGTGTATCTAGACGTGTACTTTTCTGTACTTTTACCCACATTTTTATGGATTATTGTTACACATTCAGTGCAAATGGTATGTAGGAAGCTCCTTTAGTGATGCGAGATGTATGTGACCGTGGAAACCGAGCTGTTCGAAGACCGAGTTTGCGAAAAATTGAGGTTAAAAATCGATCAACTTCGCTTTGATCATAGGGTCCCTTATATGCGAGGTAATTTACCTGAGTTTCTATTACGCGGGACCTGAAGATATCGTCCCTTATAACCGAAAGTCCCTTATATCCGAGTACCATATATACGTACGAAGATTTTTATAAGGAAAAGCATTACGCAAAATCGGGACCGGTGTTGGTGGTCCCTTATAAGCGAGTAGCTTATAACCGAGGTTGACTGTAATTTGCATTTGGTTTTTGCAATGTTTCAAGGTACCCTGATTCGTGCTACAGAAAAAAAACAATAGTTACGTGTTATTTTTGTGTAAAGAACTAATGGAACTTGACAGCGCCTAAACCCTGCAACTTTTACAACTAGTGAACAGTAGTCAACAAAAGCCCAATTATTTTCCCATGTTGGCGAGTTAACCTTCCCTATTAGATATAAAAAAATGACAATTAAAAAGTCTTTGACAGATAATTCCACAGGTAAGAAACTCGGGGGAAAAACTCGATATACAAACAATTGTCTTATATCTAAGAGTGTGCAACGTAAGGCCGTAAGAAAAAACGAAGTGGTACTTACTTTTATGTTTTCCTGACTGCTTGAAATTCTCGAATTCCACAGGTAAGAAACTCGGGGGAAAAACTCGATTTACAAACAACTGTCTTATATCTAGGAGTGTGCAACGTAAGACCGTAAGAAAAAACGAAGTAGTACTTACTTTTATGTTTTGCTGACTGCTTGAAATTCATGAATTCCACAGGTAAGAAACTCGGGGGAAAAACTCGATTTACAAACAACTGTCTTATATCTAGGAGTGTGCAACGTAAGAAAAAACGAAGTGGTACTTACTTTTATGTTTTCCTAACTGCTTGAAATTCATGAATTCCACAGGTAAAAAACTCGGGGGAAAAACTCGGTATACAAACAACTGTCATATCTAGGAGTGTGCAACGTAAGAACGTAAGAAAAAACGAAGTAGTACTTACTTTTATGTTTTCCTGACTGCTTGAAATTCATGAATTCCACAGGTAAGAAACTCGGGGGAAAACTCGATTTACAAACAACTGTCTTATATCTAGGAGTGTGCAACGTAAGAACGTAAGAAAAAACGAAGTGGTACTTACTTTTATGTTTTCCTAACTGCTTGAAATTCATGAATTCCACAGGTAAGAAACTCGGGGGAAAAACTCGGTATACAAACAACTGTCATATCTAGGAGTGTGCAACGTAAGACCGTAAGAAAAAACGAAGTAGTACTTGCTTTTATGTTTTCCTGACTGCTTGAAATTCACGAATTCCACAGGTAAGAAACTCGGGGGGAAAACCTCGATTTACAAACAACTGTCTTATATCTAGGAGTATGCAACGTAAGACCGTAAGAAAAAACGAAGTAGTACTTTTATGTTTTCCTGACTGCTTGAAATTCACGAATTCCACAGGTAAGAAACTCGGGGGAAAAACTCGATTCACAAACAACTGTCTTATATCTAGGAGTGTGCAACGTAAGACCGTAAGAAAAAACGAAGTAGTACTTGCTTTTATGTTTTCCTGACTGCTTGAAATTCACGAATTCCACAGGTAAGAAACTCGGGGGAAAAACTCGATTTACAAACAACTGTCTTATATCTAGGAGTGTGCAACGTAAGAAAAAACGAAGTGGTACTTACTTTTATGTTTTCCTAACTGCTTGAAATTCATGAATTCCACAGGTAAGAAACTCGGGGGAAAAACTCGGTATACAAACAACTGTCATATCTAGGAGTGTGCAACGTAAGAACGTAAGAAAAAACGAAGTAGTACTTACTTTTATGTTTTCCTGACTGCTTGAAATTCATGAATTCCACAGGTAAGAAACTGGGGGAAAACTCGATTTACAAACAACTGTTATATCTAGGAGTGTGCAACGTAAAGAAAAACGAAGTGGTACTACTTTATGTTTTCCTAACTGCTTGAAATTCATGAATTCCACAGGTAAGAAACTCGGGGGAAAAACTCGGTATACAAACAACTGTCATATCTAGGAGTGTGCAACGTAAGACCGTAAGAAAAAACGAAGTAGTACTTACTTTTATGTTTTCCTGGCTGCTTGAAATTCATGAATTCCACAGGTAAGAAACTCGGGGGAAAAACTCGATTTACAAACAACTGTCATATCTAGGAGTGTGCAACGTAAGACCGTAAGAAAAAACGAAGTGGTACTTGTTTTTATGTTTTCCTGACTGTTTGAAATTCATGAATTCCACAGGTAAGAAACTCGGGGGAAAAACTCGGTATACAAACAACTGTCTTATATCTAGAAGTATGCAACGTAAGACCGTAAGAAAAAACGAAGTAGTACTTGCTTTTATGTTTTCCTGACTGCTTGAAATTCACGAATTCCACAGGTAAGAAACTCGGGGGGAAAACCTCGATTTACAAACAACTGTCTTATATCTAGGAGTATGCAACGTAAGACCGTAAGAAAAAACGAAGTAGTACTTACTTTTATGTTTTCCTGACTGCTTGAAATTCATGAATTCCACAGGTAAGAAACTCGGGGGAAAACTCGATTTACAAACAACTGTCTTATATCTAGGAGTGTGCAACGTAAGAACGTAAGAAGAAACGAAGTGGTACTTACTTTTATGTTTTCCTAACTGCTTGAAATTCATGAATTCCACAGGTAAGAAACTCGGGGAAAAACTCGGTATACAAACAACTGTCTTATATCTAGGAGTGTGCAACGTAAGAACGTAAGAAAAAACGAAGTAGTACTTACTTTTATGTTTTCCTGACTGCTTGAAATTCACGAATTCCACAGGTAAGAAACTCGGGGGAAAAACTCGATTCACAAACAACTGTCTTATATCTAGGAGTGTGCAACGTAAGACCGTAAGAAAAAACGAAGTGGTACTTACTTTTATGTTTTCCTGACTGCTTGAAATTCATGAATTCCACAGGTAAGAAACTCGGGGGAAAAACTCGATTTACAAACAACTGTCTTATATCTAGGAGTGTGCAACGTAAGACCGTAAGAAAAAACGAAGTAGTACTTGCTTTTATGTTTTCCTGACTGCTTGAAATTCACGAATTCCACAGGTAAGAAACTCGGGGGAAAAACTCGATTCACAAACAACTGTCTTATATCTAGGAGTGTGCAACGTAAGACCGTAAGAAAAAACGAAGTAGTACTTGCTTTTATGTTTTCCTGACTGCTTGAAATTCACGAATTCCACAGGTAAGAAACTCGGGGGAAAAACTCGATTTACAAACAACTGTCTTATATCTAGGAGTGTGCAACGTAAGACCGTAAGAAAAAACGATGTAGTACTTGCTTTTATGTTTTCCTGACTGCTTGAAATTCATGAATTCCACAGGTAAGAAACTCGGGGGAAAAACTCGATTCACAAACAACTGCCTTATATCTAGAAGTATGCAACGTAAGACCGTAAGAAAAAACGAAGTAGTACTTGCTTTTATGTTTTCCTGACTGTTTGAAATTCTCGAATTCCACAGGTAAGAAACTCGGGGGAAAAACTCGATTCACAAACAACTGTCTTATATCTAGAAGTATGCAACGTAAGACCGTAAGAAAAAACGAAGTAGTACTTGCTTTTATGTTTTCCTGACTGCTTGAAATTCACGAATTCCACAGGTAAGAAACTCGGGGGAAAAACTCGATTTACAAACAACTGTCTTATATCTAGGAGTGTGCAACGTAAGACCGTAAGAAAAAACGAAGAAGTACTTGCTTTTATGTTTTCCTGACTGCTTGAAATTCTCGAATTCCACAGGTAAGAAACTCGGGGGAAAAACTCGATTTACAAACAACTGTCTTATATCTAGGAGTGTGCAACGTAAGACCGTAAGAAAAAACGATGTAGTACTTGCTTTTATATTTTCCTGACTGCTTGAAATTCATGAATTCCACAGGTAAGAAACTCGGGGGAAAAACTCGATTTACAAACAACTGTCTTATATCTAGGAGTATGCAACGTAAGACCGTAAGAAAAAACGAAGTAGTACTTGCTTTTATGTTTTCCTGACTGCTTGAAATTCACGAATTCCACAGGTAAGAAACTCGGGGGAAAAACTCGATTTACAAACAACTGTCTTATATCTAGGAGTGTGCAACGTAAGACCGTAAGAAAAAACGATGTAGTACTTGCTTTTATATTTTCCTGACTGCTTGAAATTCATGAATTCCACAGGTAAGAAACTCGGGGGAAAAACTCGATTTACAAACAACTGTCTTATATCTAGGAGTGTGCAACGTAAGACCGTAAGAAAAAACGAAGTAGTACTTGCTTTTATGTTTTCCTGACTGCTTGAAATTCACGAATTCCACAGGTAAGAAACTCGGGGGAAAAACTCGATTTACAAACAACTGTCTTATATCTAGGAGTATGCAACGTAAGACCGTAAGAAAAAACGAAGCTTCACAGCTTTACCTTGATTGAATTACTTGAAATTCCGGTGCTTCGTTTTATTTAATTAGAATTCACAATAAACATTCGTCAGTTGTAATCTTAATATCTCCACTGAATAATGGTTTCACTTGATGACGTCTCGACCTTTCATCGCCCTCTTCCCACGACTTAGTAATTGTGCACTAATTTATGACGTTTGGACGTAATATAAATTATATTATGGAAATAAATTATATCTGAATGTGAACTAACTGTCGATGCTTAGGAACCAGCTGTGACTGGCGAGAGTCCCAGGGGATAAAAGAAGCTTATTGTAGCAACTTACTTTCAACAAGCAAAGGACCGAAATCACATTAATTAGACTGACAATAAGACTAAGACCTCTTAAAGGTCCTATGGCACTTATTTACTTACTTACTTACTTACTTACTTACATACTTACTTACTTACTTACTTACTTACTTACTTACTTACTTACTTACTTACTTACTTACTTACTTACTTACTTACTTACTTACTTACTTACTTACTTACTTACTTACGTACGGCGGTTATTGCTGAGTAATGATTTATCTATTAATAAAAACGTTTCTTTCAATTATCTTTACCTATTTATAGCATATAAACTTATAAAAATCAGTCTTCAATTTACAAACCTGCAAGAAACAGTACAGTTATACTAACAAGCACAGTATACAGAGCTGTGTAATGTTACTGTACCATTATTTAAACTGCGTGTAAGCTGTATGAACAATAGGCGTGCCGAGTACTGTATATAGGCTGTATGAACAATAGGTGTGCCGAGTACTGTGTGTAGGCTGTATGAACAATAGGTGTACCGAGTACTGTGTGTAGGCTGTATGAACAATAGGTGTACCATTATTTAAACTATGTAGGCTGTATGAACAATAGGTGTACCGAGTACTGTGCGTAGGCAGTATGAACAATAAGTGTGCCGAGTACTGTGTGTAGGCTGTATGAACAATAAGTGTACCGAGTACTGTGTGTAGGCTGTATGAACAATAAGTGTACCGAGTACTGTGTGTAGGCTGTATGGACAATAAGTGTACCGAGTACTGTGTGTAGGCTGTATGAACAATTGGTGTACCGAGTACTGTGTGTAGGCTGTATGAACAATAGGTGTGCCATTATTTAAACTGTATGTAGGCTGTATGAACAATAGGTGTACCGAGTACTGTGCGTAGGCAGTATGAACAACAGGTGTACCGAGTACTGTGCGTAGGCTGTATGAACAATAAGTGTACCGAGTACTGTGTGTAGGCTGTATGAACAATAAGTGTACCGAGTACTGTGTGTAGGCTGTATGAACAATAGGTGTACCATTATTTAAACTGCATGTAGGCTGTATGAACAATAGGTGTACCGAGTATTGTATGTAGGCTGTATGAACAATAAGTGTGCCGAGTACTGTGTGTAGGCTGTATGAACAATAGGTGTACGGAGTACTGTGTGTAGGCTGTATGAACAATAAATGTACCGAGTACTGTGTGTAGGCTGTATGGACAATAAGTGTACCGAGTACTGTACTGTATGTAGGCTGTATGAACAATAAGTGTGCTGAGTACTGTATGTAGGCTGTATGAACAATAGGTGTGCCGAGTACTGCGTGTAGGCAGCATGAACACTAGTTGTGCCGAGTACTGTATGTAGGCTTTATGAACAATAGGTGTTGAGGTAACATTAACTAGGTGGTAATATTAACACAGCAGGCAACAGGAGAAGCCTAATTAAACACCAGACAGTTTGACAGACAAAACATACATATAGATTGGCACCCTGTCAATTAGCGTACAGACGATTATGATTAATGCAAATATATTTACAAAGTAATCGATCATCACATATTGGCATTGTAGTATAATAGTGGTCAGCTGAAAACATTTTCATCTTCGCTGCATAACCATATTATAACTGTATAACGTGAATCAGCTAAGGTTTATAATTCCATTTTCCAAAGCAAAAAATGTCATTTGCATCATTTCTCAAAACGTGTGTAATTGTTTTTTATTTCCTTGAATGTTTTTGCATCAAAGGAACGCTGTGTAAAACTAAAACAAGGACTGAAAATTGTAACAGCTTGTATCACCAGTACAATTTAGATGCGTTTTATGGCAAAAACTCCAGAACACAGGGTTATTCACTCCACGGAGAGTTGCTTCGAGTAAAAGCATGGAGAGAAGATGTTACGAAGCCATATCTGGATCGGCTGCTCACGATGCTCAGCCAAGCAGCAAACTTCACATACAAGGTGACATACATCAAAAATTCGGAAACTCTAAAAAATGCAATTGATACAGAAGAATTCGACTTGCTTTTGGGATTATCCACAATGTTACCAGAAAGAGCAAAAAGTATGACGTTTCTTCACCCACTTGCTCATAGTTCTCATGTATTTATTACAAAAAGACATCAATTACAAGGTTTTAGTATAATAGACCCATTCACCACACTCGTGTGGCTGCTTCTGCTATTATATGGCATAGTAGTGGGTACAATACTTTACTATATTGACTACAGCAAAAACCTGCCGTACAACGAGGAAGAGATTATAAAATGCAGCAAATGCCAAAGAAAACTGGAAAAATCAGTGATAAAGAATGAAAGTAAGGCGTACTTTACTCGGTTCACACTATCGACATACCTCCAACAAGGTGGAACATATTTACCACAATGTTTATCTGCTAGGATGCTTATCGGATGGTGGTGGATTTTTGCTTGCATCATCACAGCCATGTACACGGGCACACTGGTTAGTAAATTATTTGTAAGCAAGCAAGTTCATTCATTCTCTACATTGCAAGAGTTGATAGACAGTGACATAGTTCCTGTTACACTAGGTCAGTTGGCTGCCACCATGCAAATGAAATACAGACCAGAATTTAGACAACTGTGGCAGAGAATGAAAGCGGATCCTAATGTACCTGCTGACAAGGAAGAAGCGGCATTAGAGCTGACATCTACTGGAAAATACACCTTCTTCACAGAAGAGACAAATGCAAAGCTCTTCTTAATCAAGGATTATGAATTATATGAAAAATGCAGATTTTCCGTTTCCCCGTTGTTGAAATTCTCGTCACCATCAGGATTAGTTGTACCAAAGAAAAGTAACTATACAGAAGTCTTAAATTTTGTTCTTGCTACATTAAAAGAACACGGTCTTGTGGACAAACTGCTACAACAGTTACTGCAGCCATCGGAAAAATGTTTAGACTCAACTGTTCACTATGTAGGCACATTATCAATTAATGTGGAGCAACTTAACGTGGTTTTTTGGGTGTTGATGTCTGGAATCGGTGTAGCATTGTTTACATTTATTAGCGAGCTTGCTTACAAGAAGTTTATGTGAAAATCAATAGTTTATGTGCTGACCTATTTGTAGATGATAATCATTTATCAGTTAAGAATGGATTTGCTAAATGGAAACTAAATGATAAAATTGACTGGAGTATGTTCGATATGCGAGATATCTCATTGTAAAAGTTAGTTGTTTATCTGATACAGTAAACTATGTATAACTTGAACTGGTATAACTCGAATTCTTGCGTATCTCGAACAGATCTTGTGGAACGGATTTTTCTTTCATTTTTCCCTTTAATAGACATCGTGTAACTCGTAATCTGTAACTCGAATTATCGCATAAGTGGAACCAAATTCCCGCTACAGTTTTTAAGAATCAGATTGAAATTATCTCGCCTGTCTGGAACAGCCTCTCAAGAGAGAAGTTCTACGTGAAAGCGTTCGCCACATTACGATTTTAACTGCTAGTTTCAGCAAAAATGCTAAATTGCTTGTGTTACCTTAGCAGAACGCTGCACACAACATGGCTTAGCAAACATGGTATAATGTAGATCACAATATTATTCTTGCCGAATTCTATTAACCATTCTACTCAGATTACAGTACATGATGTAGGCATGGTGACTGTAGGTCTGGTGCCAGATTTAGACTTGGTGGGGCCCTAGACTATATAAAGCTCTGGGCCTGGTCTCAGAAAGTTTGAAAATATATACGCCTCTTAATTATTTAATATCAAAGTGAGCAATACAAATTATTTTCAAATGAATGACTTACTGACTACATGTTGATAATTTGGTTGGCTTAAACTCTGCCGTATACATTTTCTATTATAATAATAATAAAATGCAAGCTATAAAGGATGACCCAAATACTAAACTAAGGAAAAAATGACAAAAATTTAAAAAAATCTTAAAAAATGCAAATCTCGAAAATTTTGGAAATCATTTAACAACTTTTATATGGTTTATCAGAAAAACAGTTAAAGAAACCATTGCTTAATACTATTTTAAATTCAATTATATTTTAATCTGCTGTGTCATTTTTGAAATCTTATTAACTTTTAGATTTTATCATTCTGATTTTAATCTTTAATCACCTTAATTTTGACCTTATGTAGTTTTAATCTTATTTACTGTTTAGCAATGATAATTTTAAATATTTTATTTTTCTTAATTGGGTGTGACTTTTATTAGTACTTTTACTTCGTAGTACTTTTAGTCTAAAATGTTGTTTTACCCCTAATCTAGTTCTGTTACATTTAGTAAATAATTTTTAACTGTTTTTCAATCTTTAAATTGTTCATTTTTCAATTATACTTTATAAATTTTTTGAATTTTAACTTTACAACTCTTATTAGACTTATTTCCTGAAACTTATTAGCAATTTAGAATTCCTAATTCTTGATGCTTGGGGTTTTAATTAAAACGTTCATTTAATTTAATGTGCTATTAATGTGTAATGTTTATTTGTTTAATTTCACTTTTTGAAATGATCTATTTAAAGTGCTAATCATGCATGAACCATCGTGGAAATATTGTACTATATGCAGTTTTGATCCACATCTGTTTTGTTCTACTATTCTTAGGATGATCCATTAGAGTGAATCCACTTGGCGATTTCAAAGGAGATGTTGTATGAAACTTTTTCTCCTATAGGGTCCCGTGTTAGCGAAAATTATAAAAAAATCGTAAAAATTAAAATTCAAAATTTTTAAAATCCGCAAAAAGATGATTCTGTGTCTGTTAATTCCACATCCTGACCTGACATTTCTTACAACTTTGATCCCAATGTGGAGTGTTAGGAGTTTTCCTTAGATTTATTATACAACCTGTTGCGACGAAGAGTTTGTGTTCTTATTTTGGGATTCATGCAAGGATCATTTCCCGGGATGAATCAATACTGTTTGATTTGAGATAGATCCACAACACAGTTTGTAATTGCATCAATAATTAACTTGCATGTTTGGTTTACATTGAGAGTTATTAAAGCATCCAGATGACACTTGATAATTGATTCGAAAAAATATGGAGTACCAACATTTTGATACTTCTAAATTTTCCTCACATACCTTTTTACTTAATACGTATATAAATTTTATACGGCTCAATATAGGACAGTGTCTGCATGCATCAGCAGTCGCTGTCTGTACAAACATCCCAGCAAACCAGTTTGGAGTATTTGTAATGATAAGATCTAAACATGATTTTGACTCTGCTGAAATGTGAGTGGCTTCGTTTATTAATGGATGCAGACGCTAATTACGCAAATGATAGAAAATCTAGTTCAACTCTTCTCTTCCCTTCCCGTTTTGCCTCCTATTGCATCTATTCTATTTTATTCTACTGCCTTCTATACCGTTGCCTTTTTGTTCTTTCTAATCTAATTTACAGTTTGCTCCTCGCGGATAGTGTTAAGTGTTTTATATTTGCTCTTGTGTGGTTTCCGCATCCGCTAGCTCCAGTGCCGCATACAAAAGCCAAATCTTTTGATGCCTAGCAAACAAATGCGTAGCCAATAACGTTTTCGAAGATGTAAGTTCTGCAGAATTCGGCTTTTCAATATGTTATTAGTTTAGGTGTTGAGGTAACATTAGCTATGTGGTAATATTAACACAGCAGGCAACAGGAGAAGCCTTATTAAACACCAGCCAGTTTGACAGACAAAGCAAACACATAGACTGGCACCCTGTCAATGAGCCTACAGACTATCATGATTAATGCAAATATATTTACAAAGTAATCGACCATAACATATTGGCATTGTAGTATAAAAGTCGTCAGCTGAAAACATTTTCATCTCCGCTGCATAGCCATATTATGACTGTATAACGTGAAACAGCTAAAGTTTATAATTCGATTTTACAAAGCAAAAAATGTTATTTGCATCATTTCTCAAAACGTGTGCAATTGTTTTTTATTTCCTTGAACAATAAATATGAACTCCCGCGAATTAAATCAAACTGCTAGGCACCAGTTTGGGCTAGATGCACGGTATTTAAGATAATAATTAACCTTTCTAGCTAAATTGTGTAAGACAATGCTGTACAACTTATTGCTGTATTTGATTATAATGATGGAAAAATTACGAATTTTACAAAAGCATCAGTTCAAACAAAGTTTTGAGTCAGAAAGCGGTGCCAGTTTCACGATAGAAGGCGGTGGCTCCTTGAGCATCTTCTTGCAGGTGACGGCAATGTTGTCCTTGGCAAAGAATTGCTGCAAGCACCTCTGGACCATGTTCATCTTGGTGAGGACCTGGCGTCCTCGCTTGCTCGTTGCCAAATATTTCTTCATTGCGACTTGGACCTCGGAGTCCATCGTCTCTTCAAACTTTTCGATGGTGTCGTACGTCAGTGCAGCAGTTTGGCGCGTTCCTTTTGGCGTCATGAGACTGACCACAGATGGCGCATCAGGTGCATCTGAGAAAACAAAATTTATTTGAATGGAATTCAGGCTATTGTAGCAAATATCTATGATAGCAAACAAAGACGATTTTGAGTTTTAATGTCGTACAAATTATTATAATTCATTATTCTTTAAAACTATGTACAGAATACATTACCTCTATTTGTAGGGATATGTTTAAAATTTCTAAAAGTATTTACAACGTATTAAACCTATTCACATATATATATAATTTAGAATCCAACGCATGAGACACACTGAACGACAACGATCATATACAATAGACATTGTTATACATAATAAAAGATAACGAACATATTTTAATACTTAGTAACAAAAATTTACACACATTATACACAATGAAAAACAGGAAGTACAATTATAATAGACATAATCAATTCTAATGTAAATTCACACAATCATAAATAAAAACAAAACAGCATATAGAAAACACGACGAGAGTTGTAAAATTTCATCACCAACAGACTGTTTATATACGAGCGAAAGACGATAGGAATTCATCTGAAATAAGATTTGCAAAAGCATTTATAGCATTATTATCCCGGCTAGAGAAAACATAGTCCGAATCTAACGTAGGCAGAGTGCTAATAAAATCATTTCTTTTGGCTTGGTTTACTAATGTACTGTATTCTGCCGTACAAAAGAGACACGATAGATAGATACATTAAAATCGCATGTAAACAAGTGTATCTATAATGATAAATCGACTTTGTAAAATTAAACAAGACAATTTTAAATACAGTCAACCTCGGACTGGACCCGTGCTCGCTTACCACCCGGGAGGTCGTGGGTTCAACTCTCGACCGAGTCATACCAAAGACTTCAAAAGTGGTACGGCTGGTTCTTCGACCAAGCACGAGGGTTTATCGAAGTAACATGAAAGTAATAATAATCGGGATTTCCTTGGAAATAAGTATTGAGTTACTTAAGTTGTTATCCTTGGACTATGTCCTAAACGAAATTATTATCATCATCATCATCATCATCATCATCATCATCATCATCATCATCATCATCATCATCATCAGTAGTAGTAGTAGTAGTAGTAGTAGTAGTAGTAGTAGTAGTAGTAGTAGTAGTAGTAGTAGTGTAGTAGTAGTAAGTAGTAGTAGTAGTAGTAGTAGTAGTAGTAGTAGTAGTAGTAGTAGTAAGTAGTAGTAGTAGTAGTAGTAGTAGTAGTAGTAGTAGTAGTAGTAGTAGTAGTAGTAGTAGTAGTAGTAGTAGTAGTAGTAGTAGTAGTAGTAGTAGTAGTAGTAGTAGTAGTAGTAGTAGTAGTAGTAGTAGTAGTAGTAGTAGTAGTAGTAGTAGTAGTAGTAGTAGTAGTAGTAGTAGTAGTAGTAGTAGTAGTAGTAGTGTAGTAGTAGTAAGTAGTAGTAGTAGTAGTAGTAGTAGTAGTAGTAGTAGTAGTAGTAGTAGTAATAGTAGTAGTAGTAGTAGTAGTAGTAGTAGTAGTAGTAGTAGTAGTAGTAGTAGTAGTAGTAGTAGTAGTAGTAGTAGTAGTAGTAGTAGTAGTAGTAGTAGTAGTAGTAGTAGTAGTAGTAGTAGTAGTAGTAAGTAGTAGTAGTAGTAGTAGTAGTAGTAGTAGTAGTGATAGTAGTAGTGGTAGTAGTAGTACTACTACTTTAGCAGCAGCAGTGGCAGTAGACCTAGTGGTAGTAGTAGTGTTGCTGCTGCTGTTGTTGTTGTTGTTGTTGTTGTTGTTGTTGTTGTTGTTGTTGTTGTTGTTGTTGTTGTCATTTTTGGTCCTTATAACATGTCCAAGTTGGTGACATTTTCACCAGATTTAGTCAGAATTTTGGTTATTTTCTGGCTGTACCTGACTTTTTCCGCTCTGTGAAGTGCAGAGTTCGTTCAGTTGAGCGGCCTGCTGGTTCTTTGATTCGTTTCTTGAACTGAAGCCGTTCTATCATCACTGGACTCATATCTACAACAGCAAACAAATGGGAGGTCACGAGGTCACATTTTTCTCAAGGTCAAGTCACTTAAACAGTCGAAATAAAGCAAAAGAAAACTCTCCTTCATGGTGAAAATTTAAAAATGGCCTAATTAGAGGTGAATTGTAAAAAGATCAGTTTCTTATTAATATAGATCTGTGTTTGGTGTTCAGTCGACCAGGCAGTCAGTCATGCAGTCAAGTGTTGTCATTTTCCTAAAGGCTGTAATATATGATTACCGTTAACGTTGAATGGCTGGTCGGTCGATCAGGCAGTCAGTCAACTATCATTCTCGAAGGCATAATATATAATTAATGTTAAGTCTGCGTTAATTATTAATATATAAACATATACAAACATATAAATTAACATATAATTAATGTTAATGTTTGGTAAGTCAGGCAGTCAGTCAGTAGTTCTCGTAAATATAATACATTAATTACATTAATACGTTAATGGGAAACGTGATTACCATTAACGCTGAGCAGTTAGTTAGTTAGTTGGTCAGTCAAATGGTTAGTCAGTCATTCTTGCACAGACATATGAATGGTGACCGCAATTGGTCACTTAGTCAGGCAGTCAATCAGCTGTTATTCCCGCAGACATGATATATGTTACCACCTAATGTTAAATGTTGGTCGGTCGATGAGGCAGTCAGTCAGCCAGCTAGTCACTCTTGTAGACACACTGTTCGTTATCGTTGGACAACCAGTTGGTCGGTTAAGCAGTCAGTAAGTAAGCCAATCTTGTAGACATTATGACTACCATTAATATTGAACGATTGTTAGCTATCATTCTTGCAGACATGTTCATGAATGGATGAATGATTGGTTAGTCAGTGAATTAGTCACTCTTGTAGACGTAACGCATAATCTCAAAAACTTTGAATGATTGGTCAGTCAGTCAGTCAGTCAATCAGTTATTAGTCTTCTTGAAGTTAAATGCAGCAATTTACTTTTGGGTCTGTTGTTTTGCAGTGTAAAAGTTTTGTACCTAGTAAAATGGAAAAATATCTGGGTCATATTTTATCGGAAGACAATTGAAATGAAGATATATTACGACAATGTTCAATTTACTATGGTAGAGCAAATAAATTACTCATGAAATTTACTCACTGTTCAGTTAACGTGAAGAGACAATTGTTTAATGCTTACTGCACTACTTTTTATTGTATGTCCACTTGGAGACATTTTTATTCTTACAATCTTAGCAAACTCAACGTTGCATATAATGTATCAACACGGAAGCTGTTTAACTTTTCATATGATACGAGCGCTAGATATATTTCTACTAGATTTAATATTATTTATTTCGAAGTTATTCACAGAAAATGTGCATACAGTTTATACGTCAGGCTAAATAAGAGTGAAAATTTTATATGCAAAAACATTTTAAACAGTGATGTAAAATTTTCTTCTGTAATTAGACGTCATTGGCGTACTTTCTTATATCGTTAATTGTTATTTGTGTTATTGTTGTGTGTCATGATTTATTGTGTTATTTGTATTAGTTTGTGATGTGTATATGATTATGAACTTTGTGAAGTTTGAAATAAAATATTAAATCAAATAAAATCAAATCAAACAGGGCCTGATTACCTTTAATGTTAAATGGTGGTAAAGCTTCCGGTTGTTCTTCATTCTCTGCATCAATGGACGGATGCAGTAACGGCAACTGTTTGTTCAGAATATCAGCCTTTACTTTTCCTTTCTGTAACAGTCAGTCCACAAATGAATTAGGATTCACCATTTGCACACAAAATTACGTGTATAAAAGACAGCATATTGCATCATTACTTTCTACAGTTTATTTAGTTCTTAATTTATTGTTGTGTTTTGTTTCTCTCGGAAGGCTCGTAGAGAAAACCAGAAAACACGTCGTGAAATTAAACTAGTTTATTAAGCGAGAATTCTACAACACAAAAGTATGAAGGAACGCGAAATGTTTACAGTAAACGTGAAAATCTGGAAAACGTTTGAGTGTATCTGAAAATACAAGTATACAAGAGAATGTGTAAGTGGCGTCCGTGTGAATCCGTGTGCTCCCGTCTCAGCGGCCTGCTTCGCCACAACATTTATTAACCCTGTTATTTACATTTTATTCTGGCATTTTTTTATTTCATTTTGTTATTGTATTTCTGGTACTGGACTTTCTGTGACTGACTCAATATGTTGTCTCGGATTCTGAAGTTGTAACCATACGGAGAGGATCTGGATTTGGTTTCTAATGAAAACAGAACTTTCATGTCTTCTTCTAGCGTCTGAAGTGGGGAAGTGGGGCGTCTGAAGCCCCATCGGGGGGGGGGAGCCACCATGGTTAGCACCCAGAAAATTTTTGAACTGCTATAACGCCGGAGAAGAGAAAATATGGCTTTTCGAAGAGAAAATATGGAGTTATGCATTTCGTTAATACTTGTCAATACTGGCAAACGGCGCGCGTGCGGCAAGAGAGAGAGAGAGAGAGAGAGAGAGAGAGAGAGAGAGAGAGAGAGAGAGAGGGAGAGAAAGGAGGCAGTATGTTCGCAAAAAGCAAAAAAATGTTACCTTGCCGCAAAGCCCCATTAGAGGGTGAGGCTTCGGGGAAGTATCCCCACTCCCTCCCCCCTGAAATATGCCCTGCGTACATCCCTGTGACTTTAGATTACATGGGAGGACCCTGCGAGTGTATTTTTATGACACAGATGCAAAACGAGACCACTTTTTTACAATTCAATTTAATTCAATTTTGTTTTCTCAATAACAGTTAAAATTCCACATTTTTACGTGTCTGTTGTGTAAGCGGTGTGGAGGGACTGCAAGTGGACGAATTTATGAGACAAGGTCTTAGTGTGAACGGGGTTAGAGACCATCTACAATCATTAGCAAAAGTTTAAGACCAAAGTGATTTTTTCATGAAAATTGACAAAACCATCGTTTAACACGGTTTCGTCTAAAAACTATTCATTTACTCTTCTAGAAAAATATACTACAGCATAGTTTGCATGTTTTTATCCAAAAATAGTCACAGTCCTTGAACATTTTAGTACTTTGTATACTTTGTACTTCCAATTTGACGAAAGCTTGGTGCACGGCTGTCTTGGAAAACCGTAATCTAGCACTTATCGCCCTTTCAGTATATCCTTCTTGATGTAAAGTCACGATTTGAACACCCTGAGTCTCACTCAATCACGATTTTTTTGCCCATTTTTGGATCACAAGAAAAATGCAAAAACGGCCGATCTGTATGGATAGCGGCAGGCAAATGAGTCACTAGACGTACTGTTTCAAACCACTAGCAGTATGATGCAATCAACAAAGAATTTGATGCAATCAGGGTACAATATGATGAAAATCCCGAAAACTCGAACTTGGTCTTAAACTTTTGCAAATGAGTGTACGTTGGCTATTTTTGAAAGTTGTACTGTGTTAACCCTTTCATGCCCGTTGTATCCCGTGGGATACGAGAATATTTTCTGCCTTTAAAATTAATAAAATTTTAAAACTGACAGTTATTTGATCTGTTAATAGTTAATTTGATTTAAGCCAATAACAATGGACTAAAAATGGTGATAAAATGGCAAACTAGAAAATCTACATAGCATAAAAAACTGCACAAGGTACAGTACTTTAGAGATGACTTTGTACAGATCAGCATAGCATGCATAATAAATGTCTTAAATACTTTAAAAAATTATCAGCAGCTGCAAAATGAAGCACATTTTATGCTTCCATTGAATCCCAATGTATCCCGTGGGATACAGGCTATATTTAGCACGCGTCACAGGTAGGAAAAAACAATTATTATGTGTAAACAAGATGGGCACACTGAATAAAAGTAAAAGGCAAAAAAATTTTTCTTATTAACAAATAATTTGGGACTGAAAGGGTTAATCTTAGAAGTTTACCTCCTGCATGTCTTCCGCCCGTAGCAGCTGTTTTCCAGCAAACCCTAGGGACGCAAACGGCCATTTGTTCCACATCATGTTGCTGGCCCCCAGGTCGTACGTCCAGTAGCCCAACATCTCGATCAGATACTGGCAGAACCGGGTGTCCAGTATGAAGTGCAGTTTCTCCGGTAGCGACTTGCAGAAAGCGGCGAAGATGGCGCGACCGTAGAAGTCGACGAAGTGACGTTGCAAAGGATGTTCACTTGTTCCGCCGTGCATGCGAAAATCGCTCAGGGTTTCGACGCTCTTGCCGCAAAACACTCGAAAGTCACTTAGATTTTTGCAAATCTAGTAGAACAATTTATACAAAATTTTAATGTAGTATAGCTGATTTGTGTCAGTGCCACTTTACGTCACTTCTTAAAGTAGTATGTCTGACTCACGTCTGTGCCACGTTATGCTAATAATAATGTCATACCAACACACCAAAAACACCGAACCACTTACAAGTAAATGTTAAAAAGTTTCAGACATTTAAACAATACTTGGCGATATTATGTAAAGCGACATAGAAACAAATCAGCTACACTACTACATATTTAATAAGTAGTGTAAAGTGGCGCAGACATGAATGAGCTATACTACTGTAATAATAGTGTAAGCGACACACACTCGAATTGGCTGTACTACTGTGCCAAGTATTAAAAAGTGACACAGATGACATTTTAAATAGTGTGTCTAAATGTATTTAAAAAGTTAGTGTTTAATAAATTTTAAGTAAATTTAAATACGCATGCTTTTAAACAAGTTCTCGATAGCTCTGCCAGAAACACGTGCCTTGATTTTGACGTTATTTACAGCTTAAACATGCGTCTTTATAATAGTTCATAAGAGTTTGGTAAATGAAATTTTTAACAGTGATTGTAATTTTTTATCTAAAATTTATCAATATTGGATTTTAAAAATCTTAATTTTAAAACTTTAAACCATGTACATTTTATTAATTTTTTGTCAGTAAATTATTTTATTGTGGTAGTATTTTTTGTGTGTGCGACGTGGTAGCTGTTGTACATATGTAGCATAGTCAATCTCGAATATAAGTTACGCGCATATAAGGGACCACCAACACCGGTTCCAATTTTTCGTAGCGTTTTTGCTATGTAAAAATTTTCGCATATAAGGTACCCGGATATAAGAGCCTTTTGGTTATAATGAACGGTATCTTCAAGTCCCGCGTAATAGAAACCCAGGTAAATTAGTAGGCTGGCTATTGTAGCACTTTGGTGCTTGAAACAAAGAATATGAAATTGTGTTGAACTGTGAGAGACTGAAGTTAGTGTAGACTGTTGTAGACTGGTTCACTCTAGTGGTTGAAACAAAGAATATGAAATTGTGTTGAACTGTGAGAGACTAAAGTTGGTGTAGACTGGTTCACTTTGGTGGCTGAAACAAAGAATATGAAATTGTGTTGAACTGTGAGAGACTGAAGTTAGTGTAGACAGCAATAGACTGGTTCACTCTGGTGGTTGAAACAAAGAATATGAAATTGTGTTGAACTGTGAAAGACTGGAGTTAGTGTAGACTGGTTCCTTCTGGTGGTTGAAACAAAGAATATGAAATTGTGTTGAACTGAGAAAGACTGGAGTAAATGTATATTGTTGCAGACTGGTTCACTCTGGTGGTTGAAACAAAAAATAATCTTGGCAGAGCTACCCAAGTCACATGTACCCACTGAGTTTACCTGATTGGCTAGCAGACACACTAGCACACCAGCAATCGACGCTACCATATATGGCAAGCCCAGTAGGTACAGGTGACTGAGCAGCACAGACCAAGCGAAGAAATCTTCTAATTTTAAACTTTCAACCTTGTAGATGTATTTTGTCAATTTTTATCTGTAAATAATTTTATTATGGTAGTATTTTATGTGTGTAACGTGGTAGCTATTGTACATACGTAGTACTTTTTATTGTATGTTGTATGTGTGTGTCAATATTATTGATTTTTACTTGTAATAAAGTGTACCTTATCTTATCTCAAATAAATTTTATATAAATATATATATTTTAATATAGTAAATCTTTACAATTTCTTTACGTTTTGGATGCAGAATTCATTAACGTGGGTTTGTTTTTTTTTGTTAGCAATAACAACATCGTGAACATCGTTGAAAATATCAGCTGAGAACTTCTGTACTCACCTTCTTGAAGAACTTCATCTGGTCTTCGACATGTTCGCCCTCGTCGTCAAAGTTCTCCAAGAAGAACCACCAGAACATGTCCTGCAGCAGTTCGATCATCTTGCCGTCTCGCAGGAGCAACTTCCATTGTCGAATGATAACTGCATCCCAAGATGCTGAATCCAGGACCAGCCTGAAGATATGCCTCGGTCTTAGATTTTTCGGTAACTCATTGACGCCGGGATTGAACCCGTCAAAATGGACTCCATACATCCCTTTATCGTGTCTCATGGTTCTGGCTTCCATCATTTCTTTCACGCGGAGGGCGCGACTTTCGATGGCTTCCAGTCTGAGTTCTTCCTCTTTCTTCGCCTTCGATCCGTGAACGTCAAAGATGTTTCTTAGTGCCTCGGCCATGGCTTCAACTTTTTCTAGATCTCCTGTCAGGCTGTTGATGACCACATTGTCAAGTCGAACATGAGTTTTCAACTGTTTGTAAATTTTATCTTGGCTGGCGAAGTCTCCACTATCAATAGCTGTGTAGATTTTAGTTTTACAAAAACATTATAATTCAAATATTCCAGCCTAGAGTGAATTTTATAGTTTGGCATTATACTTGTTTTATAATTGTCCCATAAATAATAATCAAATTAATATTCCTGTTATTTGATAAATCAAAATTAGCAGTTACTAGTGACTTGCTAGACCCGATTAGTACACTTTGTAGCTCTTCTGTGTCAGAAAAGGCCAGTGGATGGATGGTCAGTAGGTGGGAATTTGACCATAGCAAATACCTTCTTTATGTTACCACGAATGGCTGCTTTGCCGAGTGTTTCCAGCTTGGAAAATGTTATGTTCAGTTGATCAACTGTTTTGCCGTTCAGAAATTGTGATGGCAAATGACTGCTTTTGTAATTGTACAAGAGAAAGGTGCAAAGGTGCAAAGGTCTGCTTTTCAACCAGACAAAAGGTGCAAGGAACTTTTAACGAAGTGGCACATTAAATAATAAACTTGGATAGGTTAATACTCACCAACTGTTTGGTCTAAATCCACGGGTAGCGGAAACTCTTTGATACCTTGCAGCTCAAAGAATTCATGAAGATTTCTGGGGGCGCCAGTACCTTTGAAACCTTTGGAGGAACGTTTGGGTTTGTCGGCCATCTTGATCAGTTACTCATGTGAGATGATGCTGCTTATTCACGATTTTCTGACATATCTTTGTAATTATTCTGTTTTTGCACCCAATGCATCCAGGTGAAAGCAGAATTGAGTGTCAACAAAAGCATCAACCAATCTACCACGAAGAAAGGTTCGATGGAACGTGACCCTGAAAAAAGTCTCCTGTGAGTCAAGCGTAGTATTAGCAGTGGTGGTAATAGTAGTAGTAGTACGTGGTGTTGGTGGTGGTGGTGGCGATGGTGGCGATGGTGGTGGTGGTGTCAGCACTACTACTACTACTAATACTAATACTAGTAGTAGTAGTAGTAGTAGTAGTAGTAGTAGTAGTAGTAGTAGTAGTAGTAGTAGTAGTAGTAGTAGTAGTAGTAGTAATAGTAGTAGTAGTAGTAGTAGTAGTAGTAGTAGTAGTAGTAGTAGTAGTAGCAGTAGTAGCAGCAGCAGTAGTAGTAGTAGTTGTTGTAGTAGTAGTAGTAGTAGTAATAGTAGTAGTAGTAGTAGCAGTAGTAGTAGTAGTAGTAGTGTTGTTGATGTTGTTGTTGTTGTAGATGTTGCTGTTGTTGTAGCACTAGCAGTAGCAGCAGTAGTTGTAGTCATCCTTGTCATTGTCGTCGTCGGTGTTGTTTTGCTACTATTTGCAGCTGTTGTTGTCATTTTTTCTTTTCGTTTTATATTCCATTTAATCAGTTTTATTTCCACCTAATCTCCACGCCAAACCTCTGTACTAATAGCTCGTTTCAGCCCAGGCTTAGCGGAAGAACAGAAACAGAGCAGCCCAGGCTTACCGGAAGAACAGAAACAGAGCAGCCCAGGCTTACCGGAAGAACAGAAACAGTGCAGCCCAGGCTTACCGGAAGAACAGAAACAGAGCAGCCCAGGCTTACCGGAAGAACAGAAACAGAGCAGCCCAGGCTTACCGGAAGAACAGAAACAGTGCAGCCCAGGCTTACCGGAAGAACAGAAACAGAGCAGCTTAGGCTTACCGGAAGAACAGAAACAGAGCAGCCCAGGCTTACCGGAAGAACAGAAGCAGCGCAGCCCAGGCTTACCGGAAGAACAGAAACAGAGCAGCCCAGGCTTACCGGAAGAACAGAAACAGAGCAGCCCAGGCTTACCGGAAGAACAGAAACAGAGCAGCCTAGGCTTACCGGAAGAACAGAAACAGAGCAGCCCAGGCTTACCGGAAGAACAGAAACAGAGCAGCCTAGGCTTACCGGAAGAACAGAAACAGAGCAGCCCAGGCTTACCGGAAGAACAGAAACAGAGCAGCCCAGGCTTACCGGAAGAACAGAAACAGAGCAGCACAGGCTTACCGGAAGAACAGAAACAGAGCAGCCCAGGCTTACCGGAAGAACAGAAGCAGTGCAGCCCAGGCTTACCGGAAGAACAGAAACAGAGCAGCCCAGGCTTACCGGAAGAACAGAAACAGAGCAGCACAGGCTTACCGGAAGAACAGAAACAGAGCAGCCCAGGCTTACCGGAAGAACAGAAACAGAGCAGCCCAGGCTTACCGGAAGAACAGAAACTGGTAATTAAGCAACACATAATTCACGCGGGATTAACGTGCAGCTAAAATCGGTCAAAGAATAAACAGTAGAACACGAGTGAAAGCAACCCACAGTACGATGGCACAGAAACACCTGTGTTAATCCAATCTAGTCTAGGTCAGCATCAAAAGAACACATTGTGCTGATGATTAGGGGCATATCCAGAACGTGGCTACTGTTGACTCGTGTACCAAACGCCCTCTAGTGTCGAAATTTAGCAGCACAATAATCAGAGCAGGTTTCCCTCTGTCAGAATAATTTTAATCGACACTTAAAATATACACATATGATTTTACTACCATATATTAAACATGAATTTAATATACAAAGATTAAATTACTTGTTTATGTATTGTGCTTAGCTGTTATCTAATTGTCATGGTTACGCCCGTTTGTGATGTAGCTGCTTCCTATTGTGATCCCGTGAACCGAGAAAAATTGGTCATGTGATGCCTAATTAAACGTCACGCACTAATTTTATTAAGTACGTCTGTTGCTACGTGAAGATGCTGACAGGATCAATCGTGAAATTTGTACAGAAAGTAAAAGTGAAACGATAGAAGTTTAGTGTTGGCTTGTGTTGAGTGGTTATTGATTTTTTGTACGTGTTGCGTAGACACTGGAAAGATCTGTGTGTGTGTCTCTTTTGTTGAGGTATGATTTTAGTTTTTAAAACTCATGCCGAGCGGTTCACGTTAAATTTTGTCCGACATTTTTCAATTTCTACTAAAAAGGAAGTGAGGAAAATGAAAACATTCCAAAAATGGCGTAGTCTGGATCATAGATTATCCATTACATTAGTAGATAATGTTTTTCTCTAGGGCTGTGTGAACTTCAGGTGACAAGGGGAAACGCTGTGTTCTTTAGACACTGCTATGCAATGTTTCGTTCTACTTGGGGCTATAGCACAGCTACACGGATTATTATTATTATTGTTATTATTATTATTATTATTATTATTATTATTATTATTATTATTATTATTATTATTATTATTATTATTATTATTATTATTATTATTATTATTATTATTATTATTATTATTATTATTATTGTTGTTGTTATTATTATTTATTTATTTATTTAAAATTTAAAATTACGGACATGTACAATATTTACAAATGTACTATACAGAGACCCTCTATTTTATTTGCAGGGTAGGGAAAGAGAGAGAGAGAGAGAGAGAAAGAGAGAGAGAGAGAGAGAGAGAGAGAGAGAGAGAGATTTTGATTTAGATTTAGATTAGATTTAATATTTTATTTCAAACATTTTACAAAGTTCATATCAACATTTTACACATCACAAATTAATACAAATAATACAATAAATTATGACGCACAACAGTAACACAAATAACAATTAACGATATAACAAACTACGCCAATGACGTCTAATTACAGAAGAAAAGTTCTTGCATATAAAATTTTCACTCTTATTCAGCCTGACGTATAAAC
>JAQGDQ010000556.1:2500-7500 GCA_030141605.1 Tubiluchus corallicola | reverse complement strand
TGGTACAACCGCCACAACCCCTATTCACACGGAGAGAGCCACTACATCGGTCCGGTGAACCACCACCGTCTCTCCCACTCCTACCGCTTCCCCTCCCTGCTCGACCTACACAGGAAGGGTTCCTACCACAACACCCACAATAAAGGTTACCATTTACCGTTTACGAAGGGGGAGAAGTACCACGTCCGACACATCCCGTACGGACCCGGTCCGGGTAGCATTCCGTTCCGGGTAGTGCGCAACAGCGGTGGATACGGTCACGGCGGCCACGGTTACGGTCACGGTGGTTACGGACATAAAGGACACAACAAGTACCATCAAGGTTTGCCGTACACCAAGGGAGAGAGATATTATACTGGGCCAATAAATTACGAAGGAAAGGGTTATTCATCGTATGGACACTGATTTTTGTGATGGGAGAGAATTTGTATGAACTAAAGAAGAAACGAACCAGTGTGAACGCAATTTCCTCCCATGCGGAAAATGTGAACCAGCACTTAGAATGGCAGATGTACTTAAAGTACAAGTGACTCACTTTTTCTGTATTACAAGTGTGTTGTGTACTTGCATAAGTACAATTCTTATTGTTAAGTTTTGTTTGTAATTTTTATAGTTGTTAGTTATGTAGTTTATAGTTTTTTATGTAGTTAGTTTGTTGACCGTAATAAAAGTTACATGTACATCACATACACAATGGTGTAACTGTTCTGTAGAAACCATATTAAATACATTAAATACATTATTAAATATACTAAATACGTTTCAAGCCATTCATACACACACTAGCACACAGAAGGTGGAAAAAGTTTTAAAATAAAAACATTAAATTATGAACATGTTAAATATCAAAGGTATTTAAAATTTCAATTTAAACATATTACAAGGAAGACCGGACGATTGTTTAGACTCAATCTCACTTTAATTTACTGTCCAAATATACATTTTCTTGCCTATAAAAGTTAACAATTGTTTCTCATATTTGAATAATTAGCTTAGAAAGTTAATTAACGGCAACCGAACACAGCGATTGCTTACGTCAGAAACTAACCACAGTTTGTGCAATGGCAGGCTTCTTCAGTTGCGTGTCAAGCACGTTTGTGTAAGTGTTACTGCTTAAACGCGTGATGTCACGAAAATGGGGTCTACATCATATGACGTCAGAAACTAACACAGCAGTTCATGATCATGCTTATCACGGTACCGTCTTCTATTTATCGTCACTGAGCCGCGCGTAGCTTTGAAAATTTAACGAAATCTGAGTATCGGAGGTATTTACAATTTAGTCTAAGCTTTGATTAAAAAAACTATTGTAGTTTTCAGTATTTTAGAGCATACGTTATTCTGAACTCGTGTTTACATAATTGTCCGGTTTTCCTTTAAACATTTTGATATGAAAAGAATAAATTGTTGTAATCTTCATTAGGATTGTGCATACAATGCAAGTGGTATGGTGTAAGTGGTGCATATGTTGCAAGTGGTGCATACGGTGTGTATGGTGCAAGTGGTGTATATGGTGCAAGTGGTGCACATGGCGCAAGTGGTGCATATGTTGCTAGTGGTGCATACGGTGTATATGGTGCAAGTGGTGTATATGGTGCAAGTGCTGCAAGTGATGCATATGGTGCAAATGGTATATATGGTGCAAGTGGTGCATATGTTAGAAGTGGTGCATACGGTGCAAGTGGTACATATGGTGCATATGGTGCAAGTGGTGAATATAGTGCAAGTGGTGCATATGGTGCAAGCGGTGTATATGTGCAACTATTAAGTAGAAAAATCGAAATACAAACTCTGTACTGCCTTTTTATGTACCAATTTAAGTACGTTGCAATAAGTATACAAAAAAGAAATGGGTACATGGTTAGAAATTATCAAATTTTTGCATAGTTAAAGAAACAATTGTGAAAGTTGCCTAGTCTGGTAACGTGACAGTCTAGCTATGGCGTTATTGTTATGTAGCATGATGATGTTTTTCCGTCTAGGTTTAGGCTCAGATAACTCAGCCTCTATACACTCTAGATCCGGGATTTCTCCTGTGTAAATAACGTTCCTGCACTGTTGCGGTATGAAATCAGAATTAACACACGCCTGCAATCCACCAACTCCACCAACCTCGTGAATAAACGGCTCCACCTTCCCTTCTTCTGAGTAAGGACGATGTACTTCGAATTCGCCCACTATCGCGTTGTCAACTGGTCGTAGCAGTTGCTCGCTGCACGATGCACGCGTGACGTCATCATCATCATCGCTGTCAGAACACGCGTGACGCTTGCGATTGGTTGGTTCCGCCAATTTGATGACGCCGGTATGACGATGAATGTTTGTGCGTTTGTCTATGACGTCACCGCGGGCGTCAGCAAATGTTGCGTCATCGCTCGATTCTGTATTGCGGCTGTAAGGTATTTAAATTGCAGTTAAATTGACTTAATGAGTTTGACGCCATAATTATTACAGGCACCATTTATGTTTCCACCTTCAATCTATTTTTAACCCATCAAAAATGCTTCACTCATCTATAACTTTTGACGTCACTTCGCCAACTCAAATATTTTATTTTTATTTTTTATTTCATTTTTTATGGGAAATGGTAGAACGGTTGTAATGTGCGTCGTCGCTTAGCAACCAAATTTGTAAATAGCAACTAGTCCAGTTAGTAAATGTTCAGTGTTCCGTGTTTTATTTTACAGAATTACCCTTGGTAGAGGGGAAAATTCCGGTCCCACCAAACACACTAGAAAGAGAAGGCCTTCTCGTGTAAAGTGTGTAAATAACCGACTTTCTGAAGTACATCGCTTAAAAATTATTAACATTCCGAAAACGTGAAAACGTGAAAAGGTATGGCGCGTTCACACCTAGAGACTTCTCTCGTGACTTATTGCACATCTTGTCTCTGAGAGTGAAGTTGCAACGTGTGAACGATTTGGCAACTTCTCTCTGAGAGTAAAGTAAGCGAATATTTTAATTGATTAAGAATTTTCTTTTCCAATTCCAAGTTTTTCAAACAGGTAAGCGTAAGGTTCTTTGGGATACCTCAAAATTCCTCTTTCTTCTCCTCTGTGTTCATCTTCACACAGCTATTCTAATGTGAAAATCTGATAAATTCACCCGAGTTAATCATCAAGTTTTGAAACACTTTATGTAGCACATAGACTTGATCACTAGGTCTGCTGAGTAACAGCAAAGGGAGCAGAAATAATTAAAATTAACAAAGTTCTACGTTGTGCTAAAGAAGTTTAATTTCTTTACCTGAACGGACTATCATGGAAAGAAATCGTGCAAGCTGTACTTCTTTGTTTTCTAACTGGACTAACACTTCGCTTTTCTGTTAGTATAATATCAGACAACGATATCATGTCATGTTGCGCCATCTCTACGTGAGTTTTGTAAACGCTGTAGTTAATTACAGTTATTCATAGCTGCGTTTACGATATTTTAGAATGCCAGGAGCCGTATGTTCTTTTTTAAACGAGCACGCCTACGAGGAATTGATTTCAGTGAGAATTGTTTGCCTAAGGTTTTGTGATACAACATTTCCATAGGTATCGTTATTGTGACGTGTGTCGAACGGCCACGTAATTTACAATAAACTTTTTTACATTTTACAATTAACTTTCGAGAAATGATGATGATAAGATGATAGAATATTCTCAGCCTTAGTTGAAACTGTATTCTTCTTCTTCCCAGCTTTTCCCTATGCGGGGTCGCCGTTGTGAATAAGTCTTCTCCATGCATTCCTGTTGTTGACCATCTCTTCATTTATGTTCTTCTCTCTAAGATCTCCGTTTATGCATTCAAACCATCTCAGCTTGGGTCGTCCTCTTTTTCTATTTCCCAGCACTTCCATTTCCATGACCTCCCTTCCCACGTGATCTTCCCCGACTCTTCTTCTCAGGTGCCCATACCATCGCAGTCTTGCCTCTTGTATCTTTTTCGAGGCTTCCACTACTTTCACTGTTCCTGTAATATCACTATTCCTGATTTTATCCCTTCTTGTTACTCCCACCATCCATCTCAACATCCTCATCTCCGCCACATCCATTTTCTTCTCTTCGGTCTTCTTTAGAGGTGCTGCTTCCAGCCCATATATTAGGGCGGGTCTGACCACTGCTTTGTGAACTTTACCTTTAAGTCTCGCTGGAATCCTCTTAGTTGAAACTGTATTTCTGTATAACTCTGAGCTCTGGACATTAAAAGCAAATCATAAAGCTGAAATGGATGCGTTTCAAAGGCGAAATTACAGAAACATTTTGGGTATTAGATGGCCAAAGAAAATTTCAAACAAAGATCTAAATGAAAAAATAAAAGAAGAACCTTGGACAAGAAAAATAAAAAGACGCCGTTTAAGATGGATTGGGCATATGCTTAGACTACCTGATGATATTCCAGTGAAGATAGCTCTTCAACAAGCCATAGAACCAGCTAAAAATCCTGCAGGAGGACAAATGTTAACATATTTAGTTTTTGCACAGAAAGATTTAAACACTTCAGCATTGATCCTTAGAAATAAATGTACTTGGGGCATTGCGGCGTGTAGGGAGTCCTGGCATAGGGAGGTGAGCAGAATCATGTCACTGGACGTGTGATTCATTGGATGATGATGATGATGATGATGAGAAGTCATTATTAGCCTCTTTTTGCAGGCAAAATTTTCTGTACTAACATTATACAATTTTACATAGACACTATACAGAGTGAATTCTACAATATTACATTTACGGATTCTGTAATTAGCTTTTCTAATTTGTGCGCATAACATTTCTTACATTTATTAAACAAGAAGTATTGAAGTGCGTGCTAAAATCAAGGTTATAAATGCAGCAAGTTTCCTGTGAAGTAACATAAAAATGCAGATAAATTAATATACCAAATTATTAAATTCCAATTCAATGTTTAAATCCACAAGAGTTACAATCAGTAATCTCAAGAACTGCACAAATTTAATTCCTCTTTTACTAAAAATTAACAGCAGGATCTTAAAATAAAAGGGTCCTTCACACAGT
>JAQGDQ010000524.1:78545-151045 GCA_030141605.1 Tubiluchus corallicola | reverse complement strand
AGCACACAGGCACGCACTCCAGTATGAGCAAGCACACAGGCACGCACTCCAGCACGTATAAGCACACAGGCACGCACTCCAGTATGAGCAAGCACTTCAGCAAGTGCAAGCACACGAGCATGCACTTCAGCAAGCGTAGGCCACCGTAACCACTCAGCCCTGCACTAACCTGTGTTAAAACCACCACAAATGTGCAATAAGCATATATCTCTTACCCTCCGCGACACTGAGGTGCTTGTCGCTTTGAGCGGATGTCTGTCTGAGATACTCCCAGCATTCTGGGATCAAATACATCACCTTGTATCACGTTGTCATCACATTTCAGCACGGGAAAAGTGCTAAAGTCAAATGCAGCGTTGATTTCATCCCTGGAATAGAGAAAACGAGGCGCCATTTCTTAGAATAAATACCAGACGCTGATACTGTACATCATGGTAATGATAAATATTTGGCAGGCCTGCCTATATGCTGTAGAAAAAGTGCTTATAGATTGACTTTTTCCCTCGAGCACCTTATCTTTGGAATTCTATACAAGAAAACTGTATCTGCGTAAGATTGGCACGCTTTGAATGTTCATTAGGGGGTGAGCCTAGAAGGTTTGATTAAATTCGAACGAGTTTTTTGTTCGAATTCGATTCGACCGGAAAATTATAGATTCGAATAATTCAGCACTTCAACTACATGCGTTCTTCAACATTAAAACGTATGGAACTTCGTGCAATTAGAACAGTTTAGCTGTGCTTTCTGTGCACAATTTTTAATGTTTTCACTGCAGGCAACAAAATCAAGCAATATGCATTACCTTTGTGAGACTACTGCTCTTTTGTTGGGTATTTGAAAATATATTCGAAAATATTTACAAGGCAATTCGAATTCGATTTGGAATCGATATCTAGAATTCGGTTGAGTCGCAAATTCGATTTGAGTGGTGTTTGATTTGCGGATGCTCATTCCTAATACTGAGGGGTGGGTTGTAGGTAACCATGATAATTTGAAAGCAAGACAGGATGATTTCTCATTATACTACCCCACTTTCAAGTCTGATAAAAAAAGTATACATTTAAAACAATTAACACTGCAAAAGCTTTTCTGATAATGCAATAATAGGGTAAAGACTTAATTAACGACGGGCGAGTCCAACTGGTGATGACATCACAAACGAACATAATTTTCAACATCAAAAATATTCCAGGAGCGTGTTGCACGTGTTTGTGAAAGAGAAAATTGAAGTACAGTGCTACTGTAAGATATTCCGCGTGTTGTACTAAAGATAGACAAGTGTCAAGATAAACATTCAAATTTTAAATTTACAAATACGCTCACGCATGAGCTGTCGAACTTGTGTTGTTTGTCACAAACTAACACATCTGAACTGAGCGGTACAATACCCGTTTTTATACAACGCGTTTCCGAAAAGCAGACGCTAGTGCCGGCCTAACTAACGAATGGCGAAAAGCATATAACAGCAAAAAACTAGTGGCGCGAACGTGAAATTGCGTTTCTGTGATAATAATTCTTTCACGTAAGTCATTTTTGAAAAAATTGTATGTTTCCTTTCAATATTTTAAAGATTAGATTGTTTTGAGTTAAAATTTAAGATTGGATTCGGCTTTGCTAATTGTGTAAAATTAGTTTAAATTAAACGAATTATCATTTCTGTGAATACGAAATTGCTACACTTTACTAAGTACTGCATTTATGTCTGCTTCAAAGGAACAAATTAATATCAACTACGCGAAACAGACTCAAATCATCAATCAAGCACCGAGAGAGAGAGAGAGAGGGAGAGAGAGAGAAAAGAGAAGAGAGAGACAGAGAGAAAGAGAGGGAGAAGAGAGAGAGATGGAGAGAGAGAGAGAGGGGGGAAGAGAGAGGGAGAGAGAGAAAGAGAGAGAGGGAGGAGAGAGAGAGGGAGAGAGAGAGAGGGGGGGAAAGAGAGAGTAAGAGAGAGAGCGAGGGAAAGAGAAAGAGAGAAGAGAGAGGTTGGAGAAAGAGAGAGAGAGAGAGAGAGAGAGAGAGAGAGAGAGAGAGACAGAGAGAGAGAGAGAGAGAGAGAGAGAGAGAGAGAGAGAGAGAGAGAGAGAGAGAGAGAGAGAGAGAGAGAGAGAGAGAGAGAGAGAGAGAAGGAGAGAGAGAGTTTAATATTGTTTTGACCTACAGTTTAATATTTGGCCCCCGGTTTTGCTTTAACAAAACTATTCATCACACTCCATAAACTGTTTTTCTTACTCGGGATAGGGCTCGTCTCCAACTTCTGCCAACAATGGGATGTTGTCGAGAGCCTCGAATGGGTTGGGTGGGAGCCTGTACGCACCACCACCTCCCCCTCGTCTGTAGTGACCATCTTCGATGGAGTTTGGCTGACTAGATGCTGATGAAACAAAAATTAGCAGCAGCGACACCTAGGTTCAAAAAGAGGTTTTTTTGTAATTCGTCATAGAATATGATATCAAATCGAAGATCTATTCCAATGTTAAGGATCAGGATGTGAGACCTGGTGTCATTATTACCATTATTAATGAACGTACATTATTATTTATAATGTCTAAGCAAAGTGATCTCCCCCCCTCTCTCTCTCTCTCTCTCTCTCTCACTCCCTCTCTTTCTCTCTCGCTCTTCCCCCTCTCTCTCTATCTCTCTCTCTCTTTCTCTCACTCTCTCTTTCTCTCTCTCTCTCTCTCTCTTTGTCGCTCTCTTTCTTCCTTTCTCTCCCCCTCTCTCTTTCTCTCTCTCACTCCCCTCTCTCTCTCTCTCTCTCTCTTCTCTCTCTCTCTCTCTCTCTCTCTCTCTCTCTCACTCTCTCTCTCTCTCTCTCTCTCTCTCTCTCTTTCTCTCACTCTCTCTCTCTCTCTTTGTCTCTCTCTTTCTTCCTCTCTCTCCCCCTCTCTCTTTCTCTCTCTCACTCCCCCCTCTCTCTCTCTCTCTCTCTCTTCTCTCTCTCTCTCTCTCTCCCTCTCTCTCTCTCGCTCTTCCCCCTCTCTCTCTCCCCTCTCTCTTTCTCTCACTCTCTCTTTTTCTCTCTCTCTTTCTCCGTTTCTCTCTCTCTTTGCCTCTCTCTCTCTTCCTCTCTCTCCCCCTCTCTCTTTCTCTCTCTCACTCCCCCCTCTCTCTCTCTCTTCTCTCTTTTCCTCTCTTCTGTGTAATGTAAAACAACAAAATCGTTGCCTATAATACATCACCCAAGTTACTTAGTATATTATCAAAAAAGACATTCCAAAAAACTAAACAATTATTTAGATGACCAGAAGTTAGACTAGTAATCATTTCTGGCAGGTTCAAGCCCGATTGGTTGGCGCTGCTGCAAACTTTTTCACTTACCCAAAGGGAAGTTATCGTCATCATATTTAACACGTTATTTTCAAAAGCTTGCTCGCCATGTCGTGGAGAATGAACTACAAACAATAAAAAAAAAACGTCCCTTGCACCACCGCCGACTGTCTGTTACTTATAATTGAGCACCAAGTTCATAATAATCTGTATAAACTTTCACACAATGCGGTAACTCGACTGAAAATTCTCATCTCAGTACACAACAATCGTCTCCTCAATCATGAAAGTTACTCAGACGAAACATCACGTGATCAGCGGTCACGTGGCTGATGTCAATGATCTGGTGATTTCCCACCATAGATCTGTGTTTCCCCACACAGTACAAAAATTACTGCTTGGGGGGTGGGGGTGGCGAAGCGAAGGAAGAGAGAGAGAGAGAGAGAGAGAGAGAGAGAGAGAGAGACCGAAAAAGAGAAATAGAGACGGGAGAGGAGAGAGGGAGGGGGAAGAAAGAGAGAGGGAAAAATGGGAAAAGAAGAGAGAGGGGAAAAGAGATAGAAAAAAGTGGGAGAGAGAGAGGAGAAAGAGATAGACAAAAAGGGAAAGACAGAGAGAGAGAGAGGAGAGAGGAATAGAGAGACGAGAGACAGAAAAAAATGGAGAGAAGAAAAAGAGAAGGGGAAGAAAGAGAGCGAGAGAAAATGGGAGAAGAAGAGAGATATGGAGTGTCAGTAAACAGAAAAGGAAAGTGTTAAATTATTAACTCATTACTACTTGTTAAATTATTAAAACTTAAATTTATTCCCTTGGTTATTTACAATAAACAGCAAAAACATTAAATTAAAAGAAGGAATACAAAAAGCCTACAGCACCTTGTATTCCCAGGCAGTCACCCATCCAAGTACTAACCAGGCTCTACGCTGCTTAGCTTCGGTGATCAGACGAGAACCGGTGTTTTCAACGTGATATGGCCGTAGACATTTAAATTTTGTTTAAACGGGTTTACACAGGAAATGTTTCATTTTAAATAATGTGACGTTCTAAAATTAACATAAGCAACGTGATTGGCTAACTTTCAGGCACGTGACACCATCACTTCTAGTCAAGTACTGCTACAAGTTCTGTTATCAGAGTTTATTGTAAAGTGACTGGTTACCCATCTACGTACGAGGGTTATTAATAAGCCCTTTCTTAGTTTCATTATGCGCACGCGCAGTTGCTATAGGTCAAAGTTTAAGTGTACCACAGCAACGCGTCTTAATTACAACCCTCACGTGACAAGCCCACATGCTCACTGACGATGCAACAACTTCCCAACTTCCCAAGAGGATCAAAGTTTGTTCCTCTTTAATGAGAATTTACATTAGCCTTAACACACCACAAACACTTTATAAAAGGTCTAAAACGTTAGAAAACTAATAATAACATAAGCCCACATGCTCACTGACGATGCAACAACCTCCCAAGAGGAGCAAAGTTTGTTCCTCTTTAATGAGAATCTACATTAGCCTCAACACACCACAAACACTTTATAAAAGGTCTAAAACGTGAGAACACTAATAATAACATAAGCCCACATGCTCACTGACGATGCAACAACTTCCCAAAACCACCATAAAATTAAGCCAAGACGCCACGGACAGGACGTGCAATGGGGAAATTAATCTTGATAAAATTCTTTATTTCCTGCTATTATACCGCGTATCACACCATATTTGGTAAAATGGTAATTGTCATCAGCAGTTTAAAACCACCAACCGTTTCATTTAAAGAGACAAGCAAAATTATTGCCATAAACTTTATAATGGGATAAACTTTCGGGTATTTGGAAAACATGATGAAGTAAATATTTGATCTTACCTACACAAATGTTTGCACAATTTTGATGACGATAATGATGACGCTGATGATAACAGTGATGATTTTTGCAGTAAGCAAACAAATTAATTCTACGTGTAAATCTACATATTTATAAAACTAGTGTCAGTAAACAGAAAAGGAAAGTTTTAAATTATTAACTCATTAATACTTGTTAAATTATTAAAACTTAAATTTATTCCTTTGGTTATTTACAATAAACAGCAAAAATATTAAATTAAAAGAAGGAATACAAAAAGCCTACAGCACCTGGTATTCCCAGGCGGTCACCCATCCAAGTACTAACCAGGCTCTACGCTGCTTAACTTCGGTGATCAGACGAGAACCGGTGTTTTCAACGTGATATGGCCGTAGACATTCCACTTGTCTTGTATCGGGTTTACATAGCAGAGCACAGATTCAACCGCGTGACGGAAAATCGCGTGACATCAACACCACAAAAGGAAGATGATTGGTTATTCAGCTGTCACGTGATCACGTAGCGTATGTTATACAGTAGCTGGTCCTGTACTTTTAGTGTCATACTTTCATTACTTTGGCGTTTTTGCTGGGTGTTCTTAGCTTTAATACCTTCATTAAAAGACCATTTGTTTGTTTGCTTGTATGTTTACTAGCAGGACAACGCAAAGATAACAGTGTTCAATAAAATTCCATGAATTAAATTGTCAGAGGGGCGAAGCTTACGTGAAGCAATTTTGGGGCGGATCCAGATCCGTTATTCTATTTGATAAACTTGTTTGTTGGTAAGAAAATTACGTCTGCGTTAGGTAATTTAGCAAATTGTGCATATAACAACAATAGCTTACATAATTACATTAATTTTCACTATTGTTTCAGTCAGGCTTTATTGTCGTAAAATTGTTTTCCATCATGCAGACGGATCAGTGTTCTGCATGATTATAAATTGTACCAGGTGGTGCAAAAATGTGCCGAAGTTTTGATCACGATATTATGAGAAGAAAATAATTCAGTCGTTTGAAAATTACCACATTAATACTTGAGATGTTTGTCTATAAACAGCAAGAAATTTACCACTCCCGTAGATTTGTTCAAAGACATAAAAGTTTTAAAACAACAAGTAATAATTTAGGTGATCAAACAAGAGCCGGTATTTTCAACATCATATGGCCAGTGCTCGATTGATAACAGAGCAGCATCATTCAGTGCTAGCAAAAATCAAATAGTCGCAAGAAAAAGCCTACAGCACCTGGTATTCCCAGGCGGTCACCCATCCAAGTACTAACCAGGCTCTACGCTGCTTAACTTCGGTGATCAGACGAGAACCGGTGTTTTCAACGTGATATGGCCGTAGACATCGTAAAGGACTTTAAACCGGTTTAGATAGCAGAGTTCTGGCTCAAAACATTCTGCTTTGCCTGAGCAATGTTATTGGTTAACATTCAAGCACGTGACGCTACTACAGGTGCTAGTGTGAGTATTAAACCTACCCCCTGATAGTATCGCAGTTTACCAAGTAAGGGCCGGTTTTTCAAGTAAATTGTGCGTTATTAACAAGTAATTAACGGAGTAAGTTACTCTACTTACTTCTACAGCTAAGACTTCAAGTAAAATGCGCAAAGATACTATGTCCAGGAGCAGGGCCTGTATCAGCCTAAGCGAGGCCCGGGGAAGCGGGGCGTGTGAGGCCCCCTTGCAAGGGGCGCCACGGAGGCTGACGCTCAAAAAAATTTTGAACTGCTAGAACGCCGGAGAATTTTCGAAGAGAAAATACGGAGTTATACAGTTGTCACAGGAAAGAACAATTGAAAGAAAAACTGCTTTATTCTCAAGACCAGTCCTTAATACTTGTAAATATTGGCAAACGGCACGCCTGCGGCAAAAGAGAGAGAGAGAGAGAGAGAGAGAGAGAGAGAGAGAGAGAGAGAGAGAGAGAGAGAGAGAGAGAGAGAGAGAGAGAGAGAGAGAGAGAGAGAGAGAGAGAGAGAGAGAGAGAGAGAGAGAGAGAGAGAGAGAGAGAGAGAGAGGAGGCAGTATGTTCACATAAAGCAAAAAAATGTTACCTTGGCGCGAGGCCCCCCTGGAGGGTGAGGCCCCGGGGAAGTATCCCCAATCCCCCCCCTGAAATAGGCCCTGTCCAGTAGAGGACAAGGCATTTAATTACAGGCTTAAAAGCTATTCTTGAAAAAGACTAACCAGGTTAAGGAAAATGTTGAGTTCGTCGATGAATTTGATCTTAAAACGAAACCGAACCTAATCTTAAACTGTAGGTCTACTCTTTAAAATATTGAAAGGGAACATACTATTTTTTTTTCAAAAGTGACTTACGTGGAAGAATTATTACCACACAATTAACAATTTCTTCTGGACGGAAGCCCCTAGAAACGTTGATGGCGCATTCAGACTAGAGAGGTTTTTCTCCAGAGTTCTCTGTGAGAGTTCTCTCTGAGAGTAAACTCACAAGTGTGAATGAATTTGCGAGTTCTCTCGGCAAGTTATTGAACTCTCCGAGAATTGCTGAGAGTTCTACTGCAAGTTTCTTGCAGACAAGTTCTGTTCGTTGCAAGAACTTTCAGAGAGAACACTCTCCAGTTAGAACGCTTCTTTAGAATGACCTCTAGAATGTGGCAATATAGACCTATTATTATGGGCAAATTACCCAATTACCCATATAATTTGTTTTTTATTCTTCCCGCATGAGGGAGCCAAACACTAAAGGGGAAAAGTGGGCAATTGCTTTCAGTGTCAACTGGTTATTGCAGCGACTTACTTGTAATTGGTGGTTAATGTGATTTCTATATGAGAAATTTAATGTCATGCTTCAACCATAAACAGTGTGCTCTCTCTAGCCGAATAAAGATACTGATTTTTGTAAATCTAAGTTTATTAATTAGATAGCAATTTTCTGTGTAAATTTCGGTATTTTTTGTTCAAATTATATTACTGCAAAATGTATGTGTTCTTTTGTTTTTCCTCCTTCTTTAGAGAATAAAGACTGCAGAAACACCTTATGCAAAGAATTTTCGTGTTTATAACACCAATGTAAATAATGTCGTCAGCGTACTGTTGCGCCGTAGATTCGACTTTATTCTAGAACGCTCGTTGTTCTAACCAACTGCTCTTAATATCAACATCAGGGTTGAGCGTACTGCAGTGGACTTCCTCTTTTGCATTAAATTTTGGGAAAGAAATTTCTGTTCAGTATTGGAGTTATCCCAAACGATTCTCAAAACTCTCAGGGTAAGCGAAATACTGGTAGGACAAAAATTTGCCACAGTCTCTACTCTCATGCTGTATGTTCGCAGAAAGGATAAAAAAGGTTTTGCGTATTTCTTCTCCAACCGAGCTCGGAATTCTCTACCCATTTCAGTAAAATACAGTGTTTCCTCACTTATCGAGGATGTTCCGTTCCAGGCCCACCCGGGATGTAGGGACGCAGGTCTTATTTTAGTAGTTGTACATCATTTTAAACCCTCTCCACACTCTTATTCCTAGCGCTTTCCCATTCCCTTAATAACTTTCCCATACTGTACATGTACCTTTTAAAAAGTTTTCCAACAATCAACCAATCGTGTGTTGTGTACAATCTCACGTCGGCAAGTAGCATCTCAAGAGGGCGCAAGTACTACATTGCGTTTTGGTGTGTATTCATCCGACGAATAAATACAGTATTTACTGTAAATGGTAATTTTCTATGATTTACAATATTTTTTTAATGTTAGAATTAATATTTTTAATATATTTTTATACATTTTGTGATTTTTTTATGCAAATTTATCTATACATTACTGTACAATACGTACTACGCATGTGCAAAAATACTTTAGACGGAGTCTAAACCCGCAAAAACCCGCGAAACAGCGAAAATACCGCGATAAATATTTTACATTATTATTTTTGAAAACCCGCGAAACAGCGAGTCCGCAAAGTAGCGAGGGAACACTGTAGCCATGGTCATCTTACGACCACAGTCGTTTCTGTCCACTGTATGCACCTTTGGTCACTTTAGGCTTTTCAGGACTTAAGTTTACACGTAAGAAATTAGTACGTGAAGCGGATTAGGATTAGGATTAGAGTTTAGGGTTGAGATTAGCGGTATGGCTAGAGTTAGGGTTGGGGTTATCGTTGAGAGAGAGAGAGAGAGAGTCAGGGTTAGAGTTAGTTTTATTGAATTTAAATTGTGTGCTGAATTCCTAACTCCTTCCCTTTTCAAAAATAAATTGAGGTCTTTGAATTTCGGTAATGACTTGCATCTGATAGGCGTATGTAAAAGTAGTTTATTTCTTTATTTCTCTCCTTACACTTATGTTTTGTTGGTTACAGCATAATTTTAAAGTACGTTTTAACGAATGTGAAATAAAATAAATAAATAAATGAACAAAAAGTTTTGTAGCTGTATAAATTAAAGGCAGAAGAAAACACAATTGAACCTTTTTAAATCAAATGTAAAATACTCGAGCTAAAACTGTTAATGGCCCTTCTTCATTTAATAAGACCAACGTTCAGAGATCCATGGCTTAATCTCCTTGCAATTTCTCTGAAACGATTTCACTACAGGAAGTAAAGGAAAGCTGTGTTAAAAAATGATTTTGGTTAAATTGGTGATTAAATTATTAGATTACATAATTTAAACATTTATTTTACGTACATAATGTAAAAATTTATTTAATGTACATAATGTAAAAATTTATTTAATGTACATAATGTAAAGATTTATTTAATATACATAACGTGAAGATTTATTTAATGTACATAATGTAAAAATTTATTTAATGTACATAATGTAAAGATTTATTTAATGTACATAATGTAAATTTGTGTGTTATAAACCTACAAGCGAATCACATGTTTTTGCACATTGCACAAATCAAAATTTAAACTCAAAATTACAAATCAATTTCACAAAACTTAAGTGACAAAAACGCAAAGCAAGAATCAAAATCACAAAGTTTTTCTCTTATCTATAGTAAATTATAGTTTCTATAGTTTAACTCTGTTCTATTCATGTAATACGATTACGTTTTTCTGAACCTATAATGCATATTGAGTCCTATCAACTACAGATACACACTGCCTTTGAGAACGTTCTACTATTTTCTAATGACTCCATAGAACACTCACGTCAGAGTGTTCTATATGCACAGTATAATATTAAACCAAATCTTGTTTGCACAGTATAATATTAAGCCAAATCTGGTTTTGCACAGTATAATATTAAACCAAACATTGTTTTGCACAGTATAATATTAAACCAAATCTTGTTTGCACAATATAATATTAAACCAAATCTGGTTTTGCACAGCATAATACTAAACCAAATGTTGCTTTGGACAGTATAATATTAAACCAAATCTTGTTTTGCACAGTATAATATTAAACCAAATCTTGTTTTGCACAGTATAATATTAAACCAAATCTGGTTTTCCTCAGCATAATACTAAACCAAATCTGGTTTTGCACAGCATAATATTAAACCAAATCTGGTTTTCCTCAGCATAATACTAAACCAAATGTTGTTTTGCACAGTATAATATTAAACCAAATCTTGTTTGCACAGTATAATATTAAGCCAAATCTGGTTTTGCACAGTATAATATTAAACCAAATGTTGTTTTGCACAGTATAATATTAAACCAAATCTTGTTTTGCGCATTATAATATTAAACCAAATTTGGTTTTGCACAGTATAATATTAAACCAAATCTGGTTTTGCACAGTATAACATTAAACCAAATCTTGTTTGCACAGTACAATATTAAACCAAATCATGTTTTGCACAGTATAATACTAAACCAAATCTTGTTTTGCACAATATAATATTAAACCAAATCTGGTTTTGCACAGTATAATATTAAACCAAATCTTGTTTGCGTAGTATAATATTAAACCAAATCTGGTTTTGCATAGTATAATATTAAACCAAATCTTGTTTGCACAGTACAATATTAAACCAAATCTTGTTTTGCACAGTATAATACTAAACCAAATCTTGTTTTGCACAATATAATGTTAAACCGAATCTGGTTTTGCACAGTACAATATTAAACCAAATGTTGCTTTGCACAGCATAATATTAAACAAAATTTTGTTTTGCACAGTATAATATTAAACCAAATCTTGTTTACACAGTATAATATTAAACCAAGCCTTGTTTGCACAGTATAATATTAAAGCAAATCTGGTATACATGCATCATCAGCATACATTAAATCATTTGTGTAAACTTCTCTATGAAGCGCGTTAGATAAAAGTTGTCTAATATAGGAAACAGAAAACTACCTTGTCTTAACTATTTGAATGCATTAGAATTTCTCAACCTGATAAATATAATTCTTGAAAATAATGAGTGATGTCTGTGATAACTGGTAACCATCGGTTCTGCGCATGCTCAGACGAAAAGAAGCCATTTTATGTCGTCAAATCTCACCAAATAACAAATTGATGAAGAGATGCTGCAATAATTATCAAAGACCGCTGGTTCCAAACCAGACTAGCCTTTTTTGTTGCCTCCTTGTCGACGTGTCTTGGAAGATCTTGTTGCTGTCACTTTCTTTCTTTTACTTGCTGTTTTTGTCTTATTGTTATTGACCTTATTCTTAGTCGTTCTTTTTTGGCTACCTCTTCTTCTTGTCTGTGTTCTGCGGGACGTTGAACCTTTTTGATTTTTGCTAGCTATTCTTCTCCTACCAGAGGTGCCCAACCTCGCTGGTTTTGCTTTGATACGTCTGGTTCTCTGTGCTGGTTTGCGAGCTGCAGTTTTCTTATTTGGTGCTGGTTTTCTGTTAGTTCCTCTTGGTTGATTTGTTCTTGCCGCCTGCGGTTTGCTGACCACAACTGACCGTCTCGATTTTTGTTTACTACGGTTTGAACTTTTTTCTGTCCGAGCTCTAATGGCTCTCAGTTTTGGTGTTATCTTTCTAGCTTTTGACTGTGCTTTGACGGATCTTGGATTTGACTTTGATCCATTTGTTCTTGCCACATTTGTTTTCCGTGTATTGGCACTACTTGCTTTTGCCACGTTTGGTCTCCGTTTGTTGGCACTGATTGCTATTGCCACGTTTGGTCTCTGCTTATTACCATTGCTTGCTTTTGCCACATTTGGCCTCCGTTTATTACCACTGCTTGCCTTTGCCACGTTTGGCCTCCGTTTATTGCCGCTGCTTGCTCTTGCCATGTTTGGTCTCCATTTACTGGCACTGCTTGCTCTTGCCAGGTTTGGTCTCCGTTTACTGGCACTGCTTGCTCTTGCCACATTTGGTCTCCGTTTACTGGCACTGCTTGCTTTTGCCACGTTTGGTCTTCGGGAATTAGCATTGGTTTGTTTTTCTTGTAAGCGTTGTGCTTTTTGCCTAACTAACTGGTTAATGAGATTTCTATTTCCCTCTAAATCTTTTGCATTTCGTCCATTGAATACTGTAGTTTTGCTTTCACCAGTTTTAATTGGAGTTTTATCAACTTTTGCTGTGTCAGTGCTAGTGAAATTAGAATTGCCACCTGAAATACAAAATTTTATTTAACACTGCTTATATTTTGAGTCAAAATCAAAAGTCACAGCATGTAACTCAACCAAATTTAAATTTAAATTATCAGTCCTCTCTTTTTCTTTTCTTCTGTTTTATTTTCTTTCTTCTTACTTGATTATTGCACTTGTTATTTCTTAAATGGTGTCTGACCGACTATAAATACCAATATTTTACATCTTTATTACACCAGACAACACCAGCACCACTACCACCACCACCACAACTACCACCACCATCATAACTACCACCACCACCACAACTACCACCACCACCAAAATCGCCACCACCACCACTACCACCACCATGCAACACCACCATCACCACCAACACCAGGCAACACCAGCACCAACACGCAACACCAACATCACCACTACTACCACAACCGCCACCACCACCATCACCACTACCACCACCACCACTACCACTTCCAGGCAACACCACAACCACCACCACTAACACCAACACCAGCACCAGCACTATCACCACCAACAACAACAATGCTTCCGTTACAAGTATCAATATCACCGTCGACGCCATTTTAGCAAGTTTAATACGACTGATACTTATAATGGCAGGTTGGCCTTACGTACCACTGACATCATGGGCAGTCACGTGACAGACGGTGAAAAGTGCCCAACAAGTTAAGATGCTAATCACAGCTGTCTGCATCTCCAAAGCTGTTTAGACTTTACCTGCAGAACGTAACAAATTATCATATTAATATAGTCTTATAAATATAATATATATGGACACTTTAGCCAACCTTAGCAACAATTAACGGGTAATAGATCATCTAAAACTATCAATGAACTTATGCATCTTTAGTAATGCAAAGAAAAATTGTCCGTTTTCCTTTGTAAACAGTAATGAACAAAGGCGGAAAACCAATGATAAGTTTGCGCATGCGCACAGTCTATAGGATAGGCGCTGTTTAATGTTTATCGAAGGAGAGGACGTCTGTAACTGAGTGACTGCACACTTCCTGGTGACGCTTATACTTAGTTATTTAGTATTCAGCATTGTTTGTCTCGGATTTATGAGTACTAAAAAACACGATTGTAACAAATAGTCAATGACGACGACAACAATGACAACAACTACGATGACAAATACGACGACAAATACGACAATAACAACGACAACAATGACAACGACGACGACAAAATCAACGACAAAGATAACTATGATGACAACAACGACAACAACAAAAACAGCAACCACAAAATGGCATCAACAACGACAACAACAACAACGACAACAATGCAACAATGATAACAACATCGACAACAATGACAACAATGATAACAACGACGACAACAACAAAGACAACAATGACATCAACAACGACAACAATGACAACAATGATAATAACGACGACAACAACGACAAGAATGACAACAACAGCAACAGTGACAACAATGATAATAACAACGACAACAACTACAAAAATGACAACAACAACAACAACGACGCCGACGTACGACGACTATGACGACAACAACAAAAACAACAACGAGAGCAACAATAATGACAACCATGACAACGACGACGACAACAACAACGACAAGGAAATTAAACAGATGTATTCCGTTTCAGTACATTTCTGTGAACTGTCTTCAGGCAGAAAATATTAGAGAAATTAAAAGTGCACAGAAAATATCCAGAATTTTTTTCTTCGTGTGCGATTTTTATGCTTTTGTGGCATTTCTTACCAAGTCTTAATCACAGCCTTAGTCTTAGTCTTGGACTCAGTTTTAGTCTTAGTCTCAGCCTTAGTCTTATTTTTTCGGTGCTCTGTGATCTAACGATTTTGCTTTTTTGGGCTCGTATTTTAAAAATTCTCCATGATTTTTCCTCCTTTTCATTTTTCCACCTTAAGCTAGTACACAGTGTTGTGCATAGTCAACTCGCCAAGTAACTCGCAAGCACGTTCATACTAGAGAACAAAACTTGATGCGAGTTACTCTCCGACAGTAAGCGTGAGCTGACACTCGCTTCTCTATTCACGGCGAGAAGTGTCAAGAGTGACTCGCCAAGTAACTCGCAAGCAAATTCTCACTGGAGAAGAAAACTTGTTCCGAGTTACTCTGCGACAGTAAGCGTGAGCAAACGCTCGCTTCTCTATTTGTGGCGAGAAGGGTGAAGAGTAACTCGCCGGGTATCTCGCAAGCACGTTCACACTGGAGAACAAAACTTGTTGCGAGTTACTCTCCGACAGTAAGCGTGAGCTGACACTCGCTTCTCTAATCACGGCAAAAAGTGTGTGAGTAACTCGCTGCGATGTTCACACTAGACAGTAACTCGCAAGTGCATTCACAATTGAAAACAAATCTTGTTGCGAGTTACTCTCCAACAGCGAATGCGAGCAGAAACTCGAGAGAAATGTCGAGAGTAACTCGCCGTGACGTTCAGACTGGACAGTAACTTGCAAGAAATCAATTCTTAGCAACAGTTACTGTCGCAGAGTTTGCAATAACATGCTGACAGTAATATACAAAGCATTTCACTCTTGCCAGTTTGCTGTCAGAGAGAAAACACACAACAGAAAACTCCATAAACTGAACTTGCCTTAATAAATTAGCGTCATCTAGCGTAAAGAATCTTACTCGTCTGTCCTCTAAATAGTGACGTCTGGCGCTGGATGCAGCCGTCCCTCCAAAAAGTGCACTCTATCCACACATCAGAGCTTAATAATCGTTCTCTCAGTCACCCTCCCTAAAGCCAGGAGTTTAACAAGCTTCCTCGCTATTTTAGCTACATGAATGAGATTTGTTTCTGACTGTAAGCACGGTTATCTAACGTAACCAAGCACCGTTTTATTTACATTAATAATCAGCAAGGGTGAGATGCTCTTTTCTATCCGTATCTAAGATGGCAGCTTCAGAATAAAGTGATGCTGCACTGAGCGAGATGAAGAAAAGAATCTCTCTCAAAAAGCAAACAAAATCTTCAAAACTCTTCATCATTTTTTGCAGTTTTCGGACGCAAGGTATTTCGCAAAATTGGAAGGAGCTATTCAGAGTGGCAACCTTTTTTGGAAACGCCCCTTTGGAATGAACTTTGGAGAAAATCTGTCGAGCATTTGATTTGATAGAGACAATAGACAGTTTGATTCAACAGAACTATTACCCTTCCGTGTTATCATTAGGTTGATGCACGTCATAGCCGCTGTAGCTGTTGCTGATCCGTGAGAGCACTGAAGGGTCACCTCTTTCTATCTCAAGTGCAAACATGATGCTGAATGAGTGAACTAGGCCTGGTTCAGCTTTGGAATTTAGCACGTAATCTATGCGGTCTGATTATGATAATGTACATTGGTTGTCCTTCTGTAAATGTCTTTCTGGATTCCACGCAATAGAAATCAAGGCCATGACGATGATAACGGTGATGATGATGATGATGAAGATGATGATGATGATAATGATGAAGATGATGACGACGACGACGACGATGATGATGATGTTGATGACGATGATGGTGGTGGTGGTGATGACGACGATGACGATGATGACGATGGTGGCAATGGTTTTGATGACGACGATGACGATGATGATGACCACGACGAAGACAATGGTGGCAGTGGTTTTGATGACGACGATGACGATGATGATGACAAGGACGACGACGGTGGTGGTGGTGGTGGTGGTTTTGATGAATATGTATGAATTTGAAGAAATGTATATTTTGGACAGTAATTGCCAACTTTTATAGGCAAAAAAATTGCATATTTTGGACAGTAATTGCCAACTTTTGTAAGTAAGAAAATCTATATATTTTGAACAGTAATTGACAACTTTTATAGGCAAGAAAATTGCATTTTTTGGACAGTAATTGCCAACTTTTATAGGCAAGAAAATTGCATATTTTGGACAGTAATTGCCAACTTTTGTAAGTAAGAAAATCTATATATTTTGAACAGTAATTGACAACTTTTATAGGCAAGGAAATGTATATTTTGGACAGTAATTGCCAACTTTTATAGGCAAGAAAATGTATATTTTGAACAGTAATTGACAACTTTTATAGGCAAGAAAATTGCATATTTTGGACAGTAATTGCCAACTTTTGTAGGCAAGAAAGTGTATATTTTGAACAGTAATTGCCAACTTTTATAGGCAAGAAAATTGCATATTTTGGACAGTAATTGCCAACTTTTATAGGCAAGAAAATTGCATATTTTGGACAGTAATTGCCAACTTTTGTAGGCAAGAAAGTGTATATTTTGAACAGTAATTGCCAACTTTTATAGGCAAGAAAATTGCATATTTTGGACAGTAATTGCCAACTTTTATAGGCAAGAAAATTGCATATTTTGGACAGTAATTGCCAACTTTTGTAGGCAAGAAAGTGTATATTTTGAACAGTAATTGCCAACTTTTATAGGCAAGAAAATTGCATATTTTGGACAGTAATTGCCAACTTTTATAGGCAAGAAAATTGCATATTTTGGACAGTAATTGCCAACTTTTGTAGGCAAGAAAGTGTATATTTTGAACAGTAATTGCCAACTTTTATAGGCAAGAAAATTGCATATTTTGGACAGTAATTGCCAACTTTTATAGGCAAGAAAATTGCATATTTTGGACAGTAATTGCCAACTTTTGTAGGCAAGAAAGTGTATATTTTGAACAGTAATTGCCAACTTTTATAGGCAAGAAAATTGCATATTTTGGACAGTAATTGCCAGCTTTTATAGGCAGGAAAATTGCATATTTTGGACAGTAATTGCCAACTTTTATAGGCAAGAAAATGTATATTTTGGACAGTAATTGACAACTTTTATAGGCAAGATAATGTATATTTTGGACAGTAAATTATAAGGAGGTCGAGTCTAAACAATCGCCCGGTTTTCCTTTAATAACTATCTTACGTAATGTACTAACACAGGCTGGTAATAACAAAGGTCAGTCATGTGAGGCAGTTATTCACATGTGCCCTAATCTCGTGGCTCATGTAATTCTAAGTGGGTTTTCCCAGATTTTCATACATTCAGACCGGGAAAGGTCATCCTTCCTAACTCACAGCATTCTTGTAAACATTATGATCTGTTGGAAGGAATGAGTCACCTGTGTTGAGCGTTCAGATCTCATGTGTTCCAGTACAAATCGTGACAGGATATTACCTGCACTGCCATCCCGTGATGGTTGGTCTTAATACCAAAGGCAATGCTGTCACGCCATACAACATCTGAGTATATAAATAGTCTACAGACACGATAGAGATTCATAATGAAGTATAAAAGCAAGGACCACATTTTATCCTCACTGAAAAATACCAATAATTAAGCGAGTGTGATTGTAAACGGAAGTGTCGCAGCACCAGCATAAAATTTTCGTTTCCTTTACTTCCGTGTTATGTGTTCTAGCAGTGTTTGCGGATGCGAAGAAATTGATATTTACACACATTGTGATACTGTACATATTTGCAAGCAAAAGAACTTATTGTGTCTGAAGAAACAGAGGCTTACACGCGCTGTAGTACTGTACTTTTTTGCAAACAAAGGTAGTTATTGTGTCTGAAGAAACTCAGACTTACACGCGCGGTAATACTGTACCTTTTTGCAAGCAAAAGAAGTTATTGTGTCTGAAGAAACAGTTTTCATGGCTGTCTAAACATTAAAAATGGTTAAAAACTGGTTTCCTGTATCTCCCTATTAGAAAATAACGAAGAAATAGTTAAGAAAGAAGATTAGTGATCAACTGACAGAGTTAATACAACATGAACCTTAAAGCTGTTGCAGCTGCAGTGCTCATAACGATGATTTTTGTTCGTTCTGAAGCACACGAAAGCCTACGGAAAGCTCCAGATCTTCCAGAATTCCACATGGAAGCGCCCGGAGACATTTTACTCGGCGGGTTAATCCCCGTTCACACTTTCAGCAAATCGCGCGTCTGTGGCGACGAGATAGATCCTCCCTACGTCCCATACGCTTACAGTTTTGACTACGCCATCAGGGAGATCAATAACAATGGCAGTATCTTACCGGGGATTTCATTGGGTTATAAATTATTTGATACGTGTGGTAAAGATTCCACGGCACTTGCTCAAGCACTAGAATTTTTGCCAAGAATTGGACAAAACGGTACGTTTAATTAGAAAATCCATTCTTACTGATGTTATAAATCCATATGTACTTGAATTTTGATACCTAATTGAAAGACAATAGATGTGAAAGGGTTGAAAATTCGGTTTTTGGAAAAGCTGAAGAGTGCACTCTATTTTTTTCACATTTCTCATCTTAATGCAAATTGCGAAACTTTTGCTTCCTTTGCATTTGTTAATTGAATAACATATTCATTGCGAACAAAATAATTATTATCAATCAATCAGTCAATCAATCAATCAATCAATCAATCAATCAATCAATCAATCAATCAATCAATCAATCAATCAATCAATCAATCAATCAATCAATCAATCAATCAATCAATCAATCAATCAATCAATCAATCAATCAATCAATCAATCAATCAATCAATCAATCAATCAATCAATCAATCAATCAATCAATCAATCAATCAATCAATCAATCAATCAGTCAATCAATCAAACAATCAATCAATCAGTTTATATCACTCCAGCAATACATGTACAATACATCAACATACAATATGATTGAAGAAAAGAAACAGCACAGGTAAAAAAACGTTGCTGAAGTCAAATTAACCAAATAAAAGAGTTGCTGTATGACACCTTGAAAGCTTGGCTTGTTAAGGTGGCACGAATGAGCGAATGAAAGAATGGTTAGGGTTAGAAGAAGTGATAGAATGGAAAAAATAGTAAGATTAGGGATAGGAAGAAGGAAAAGAGGAGAAAAAACGACCACAATAATTATAATCTTAATGTTAAGATTGTTATTGATTAATTATTTTTGATTAACTGTTGGTATGTAGGCTTCCGATTTATGAAAAACTGAAGGATGTCTTCCCTTCCAATTGTCCCGTATCCCGGATTCCGCTTTTCAAGTTTGTTATCAAAAATTAATTAATTGTGAGTTTGTTAATTCAATAATAATAAATCTTGATATAAAGATTATAATAATCGCTTAATTGTGATTCAATTAGTGATGGAAAGGAAGCAAAGGACTAATAATATGGATCGAGATTAAAGGAAATTACGTCGGTTTTCTACTCTGATAGCGTAACTTGATCCTTCAAACGAGTTAGTTGGTATTCCAGAGGTAAAAGAGTACCTTCGTATTTTGAATGAGTAACCAGTTGTTTAAAATGATTAATGTGGTACTCTGTTGTCATGGTAATCTGTTGGTTCAAACGAGTAACTAAGTACTTCAAATTAGTAACCAGCTGTTTAAAATGAGTAATTTGGTACTCGGTTGTCATATTTATCTGTTGTTCAAACGAGTAACTAGGTACTTCAAATTAGTAACCAGCTGATTAAAATGAGTAATTTGGTACTCTGTTGTCATGGTAATCTGTTGGTTCAAACGAGTAACTAGGTACTTCAAATTAGTAACCAGCTGTTTAAAATGATTAATGTGGTACTTCAAATTAATAACTTGTTGTTCCAAATAAATAACTTGGTACTTCAAATTAGTAACATGTTGTTCCTAATAAGTAACTTGGGGCTTCAAATTATTAACCTGTTGGTTTAAGTCAGTAAGTTGTCACTTCAACTTAGTAACCTGTTCGTTCAAATGAGTCGGTTGATGCTTCGAATTATTAACTTTTGTTTTAAGTAAGTAACTTTGTACATCAGAATAGTACCCAACTACTCTGAGTGAATAACTTTTTACTTTAAATAACTAAATTACACTTTACGTTTTACATAAGCTACTCAATGTATGCAGTGACTTGTTTTCTTCTCAGTCTAATATCTTATTCGTGAGAAGATTTAATGCTGATTAAGTTAAGCAACTTAATGTGTGCAATGGTTCACTTGCTGCATGATCAAACTTAGTAACTTAATGCTTTCAGTGATTCACTTACTGATTAAGCCAAGTAACTTCCTAGACACAGCTAGTTATTTGCTGATAAAGCTGTGTGGATTATTGTACGCAATGGTTTATTTTATTTTTTTCAGCAAGTTAAACTATTTAAAACATGATATGCAAAGATAGTACCAATGGCTCATCTGTTTAATCCCGTTAAGCAACTTAATACATGCAATGACTTACTAGCTGATCAAACTAAGTTTATTACTACATGCAATGACTTACTAACTAATCAAGCTACGTTTCTTACTACATGTACATGCAATGATTTACTAACTAATCAAACTACGTTTCTTACTACATGCAATTACTTACTAACTAATCAAGCTACGTTTCTTACTTTATGCAATTACTTACTAATTAATCAAGCTACGTTTCCTACTGCATGCAATGATTCACTAACTAATCAAGCTACGTTTCCTACTACATGCAATTACTTACTAACTAATCAAGCTAAGTTTCTTACTACATGCAATGATTTACTAACTAATCAAATTACGTTTCTTACTACATGTAAAGACTTATTAACTAATCAAGCTAAGTTTCTTACTACATGCAATGTCTTACTAACTAATCAAGCTACGTTTCTTACTACATGCAATGACTTACTAACTAACGAAGCTAAGTTTCTTACTACAGGTACATGCAATTACTTGCTAACTGATCAAGTTAAGTTTCTTACTGCATGTACATGCAATTACTTGCCAACTGATCAAGTTAAGTTTCTTACTACATGAAATGACTTACTAACTAATAAAGCTACGTTTCTTACTGCATGTACATGCAATTACTTGCTAACTGATCAAGTTAAGTTTCTTACTACATGCAATGATTTACTAACTTAACATGCTATGTATCGTACTGTATGCGATAATTTAGTTGATATAATCCTAAGCTAGTCTTATGCAAACATCTGTAAGAGAGTGTTATCACGACCATCAGCACCACCATAATACTGCCATCACAGTCATCATCGTTATCATCATCATCATCATCATCATCGTCATCATCAACATAATTATCATCGTCATCATTATAATCATCATCATCATCACCATCATCGTTTTCGTCGTCGTTGTCGTCGTCGTCATCATCATCATCATCATCATCATCGTCAACATCAGTTAAACCACATCATCATCTTCTTTATCGATTTTAACTTTCAATAACTTATTCTTCTACCATCTTTAATACCTTATACTTAATAAAAATTACACAATTAAAAAAGTGAAAAAATAGCATTTCTGTACTATAATGAGGAACGGGTCTTTTCTACTGTATAATTTTAATAGATTAGGCCAGGTAGATATTAGTTTTTGTCTTTGTAACCTCAACCTATTGACACAGTTTTTGTTTCTAGGCACGCCACCTATCGTGGGCGTTGTGGGTGGTCGATTTAGCTCAGTTACAAAACTTGTAGCTAAACTTCTCAACTCGTACAAAATACCACAAGTAAGTTATTTCTCAACCAGCGACTCGCTGTCTAACAAAGACGAGTATAAGTATCACCTGAGAACCATCCTGCCAAATAGATTTCAGGTGAGTGTTTTTTTGCTTTATTTATTGATTTATTTGTTTATTTATTTACTTACTTTCGTACTTACTTATTTAATTACTTAGTTACTTCCTTCCTTCCTTCCTTCCTTTCTTCCTTCCTTCCTTCCTTCCTTACTTACTTTACTTACTTTACTTACTTTACTTACTTACTTACTTACTTACTTACTTACTTACTTACTTTCTTTCTTTCTTTCTTTCTTTCTTTCTTTCTTTCTTTCGTTCGTTCGTTCGTTCGTTCGTTCGTTCGTTCGTTCGTTCGTTCGTTCGTTCGTTCGTTCGTTCGTTCGTTCGTTCGTTCGTTCGTTCGTTCGTTCGTTCGTTCGTTCGTTCGTTCGTTCGTTCGTTCGTTCGTTCGTTCGTTCGTTCGTTCGTTCGTTCGTTCGTTCGTTCGTTCGTTCGTTCGTTCGTTCGTTCGTTCGTTCGTTCGTTCGTTCGTTCGTTCGACTTACTTACTTACTTACTTACTTACTTACTTACTTACTTACTTACTTACTTACTTACTTACTTACTTACTTACTTACTTACTTACTTACTTACTTACTTACTTACTTATTTACTTACTTACTTACTTACTTACTTACTTACTTACTTACTTACTTACTTACTTACTTACTTACTTACTTACTTACTTACTTACTTACTTACTTACTTACTTACTTACTTACTTACTTACTTACTTACTTACTTACTTACTTACTTACTTACTTACTTACTTACTTACTTACTTACTTACTTACTTACTTACTTACTTACTTACTTACTTACTTACTTACTTACTTACTTACTTACTTACTTACTTACTTACTTACTTACTTACTTACTTACTTACTTACTTACTTACTTACTTACTTACTTACTTACTTACTTATTTACTTACTTACTTACTTACTTGCATTTTGCTTGCTCGTTTGTTTGCTTGATAATAAAGGTTTCTTTAACATTGGAACAGGATTGTGCAAGATGAAGTCTTTCTCCCTTTCTCTCTCTCTCTCTCTCTCTCTCTCTCTCTCTCTCTCTCTCCCCCTCCTGCCTCTCTATCGTGTCTCTACCACTCCTAGTTTTTTCTTTCTCTCATCTGAACTTCTCTGAAACCCACTCTAATTGCAATTTTTTGCAACCTTATACTATCTTCTCAGCTGTTTTGCACGTAATTGTCCCATGCATCTCATCACACTTCTACAGCCATTTCTAATGATTTTGGCAACTTTTACTATAAAATGGCACAAAAGCAATCTTATCCCGCCTAAGACAATTTCCTCGTGTACAGTCTGACGGTACTTGCACCAAATTTGTCATAATTCTTCGTAATCCCAGCGCTTGGCTGTCACAGCCAGTTGCAAATGAAAAGCCAGAAAAGGGAGCATCCTAGTATCAAAAAAGAGTTGTTCGAAATAATGTTCGAAAGGACATCGCCACTAGGCGGTATTATTAAAATAGAAAGTACTTCTATTCAAAATTATTACCAAAAATATTAAACGTAATTATTGACATTACGAATCAGAGCTATTTAAAGTAATTAGTAACTTACTAACTAAAAGTTTCCAAATCGGTTCACCATACCTTCTTGTAAATAAAATTATTTGATTCAAATATTTTCAAGTTCATACTTTTGGCAATGCATTTCGTGATTGTCATAGCAACTAGGCCTGAAAAACATTGGTGATTTTTAAAAAAAAATCAGTCCTACTCTTTAACATAAATGCACGGTTTCCCAAATGTTCTCCTATTTTTGTTCAAAAAGAAGAAGAATGGTTCCCTCCTGGCAACGGGACGAAGGGACAGAATGATGGTTACAGTATTTATTTACGACACTACAGCAGTACATAAACTGGAATTCAATCATACTGTATTCTGAAAATAGTACTGTATACTGTATATAGTACGTTGTATCGCATGCAAATACTTTTGTTTGGACTTCCTATTTGTAAAGTCAGTTTACTGATTTATCCCAAAAACTGCGAGAAAACGTTTTATTTGGTTTTTCCTTGTAGTATTTGGTACAGAGAATAACATATAGAGATTAGACGGAAATTTAATCGCTACAAATGGCTAATATGACGTCAAAAGATGGCTGCCATTTTGGCCAAAACGAAACGGTATTTAGGTTATCAGAATCGCGAAAAAATGCTTGTTTTGACTGAAAAGCATAAAACTTTGCAGCCGAGTGCCATAGCTCAATAAGGTGACCATAATTATGTGGCTATATTATGACTCAACTAAAGTCTGGGAAGATGTCGGTTCTAGTTGTAAATGGCTCAAAAGACTTTGGTCCTTTGATACCCTCCTAGACTCTCGATATCAGCAACCAAGAGCACCAACCATTTCACTTGCTTCACTGACCTCTCCACTTCTTTTGTGATGAGTTACTTATTGAAAAGTTCGTGTTCTTTCTTACACAGTGCTTCCAACACTTCCCATCTTTTGCTGGGATCGTTGGGATACTTCCTCACCCAGGCGTCTAGTAGTAAATTGCTGTAACGTTTCTGCTCAAAGTATTTTAGGTATTTGTGGGATATTGGGCTGGGAAAGAGGCGCTGGAAACCTCCACGTCTGTGATATTCATCCTCAACTTCTACAAGTTCACGTACATCAGCTGGCGTGAGGTCATCGAGAATATGAGATGCTATTTCCTCTTCTGTCGCGTTTGTTGTAAAATGCTGGCGCTTTGTTTCCTCATGAGGCAGAAGGGTGGGAGTGTAAAGTGGCTCTGGTATCACTGGTCCTATAATACCATTGAAGGCAGCTGAAGTATTTCTCTTTCCTTCAGCGATTACATCTGATCTAGCTGGTAAACGATATCCAACCAGGTTTTGCCAGTCCTGTACCATTTCCCCAATTTCGTCATGTCCAAATATCGTAAAAGTGTTGACTTCCAAGAGCCATGGTTTTAGCTTGCTGTCCAAGAAGATGTCATATCCATACAGTTCACTGCAACAGTAGGAACTCTTCGCATGGGCGTTCAACATCTTGTACAAAATCGGTTCACTGCTTATAAACTGCTTTGCAATCATATGTTTAATTTGCTTCCAGAGCCGTTTAGTATCATTACCTTTCCGTTCAAGATAGCGCCAGAGATCTTGCAAACTCCAAAAGTGCTTAGAGGAATCATACTTTGACATTTTCTCTTGTATCGCAATGTTAGTTAGATGAACAAACTTATCGCTTAGCTTATCTTTGGAATATAATTTCGTGGCAAACTTCACTACCCCAAGCTCGTGGATATAGATTCTTAATGGTTCTAGAGACGTAATGAGCACAAATATTCTCAAATCAAATTTATGACCGTTAATGAGATATGGTTCCGATATGTACTTCTGTATGACCACTTCTGTTTTGGGTAATTTTTTCAGGGATTCAATGATTCCAACACCTCTGCCTTGTAAATTACTCCACGGTTTGTAAATCCACAATCCTGGATTTTTCTGATCGCCAAAGTGCTTTTGAAACTTAAACAGCTCTTCTGGTAAGACGAAAGTTTGTGGAAGGAAATTGAACCCCTTCCGTCCATGTTTTAACATCATTAATTTCATGTTCTCCCAGAAACTTACTTTGTTCATGGCCTGTTCCTGTGAACCCGGAAGTTGGTTAAATTTGACATGTGGGTGAAGAATTGGCCATGTCTGATTGAACACTTGACCATTTCTCCACACTGTCCAGTCTTCGTCTTTTGTTAATTGAAAATTTGAAACCTGGACCATCCTTTCCAGATACGTCCGGTGTCTGTCTTTCCGTCCACCACTATATCTCAATTTGAGCCGTTTCTTAAAATAACTCGGCAATTCCTCAACTATTTGTCCGAATAAACCAAAATTGACGACAGGTGGCGCATTTGTGAAAAGACTTGGGATGAGTGCAGGAATTACTCGCGGACACGATGCGTCTTCATCTGTATTATTTTGTCGATCAGTAAGACTTGGTGTTTGACTATCAGTCAAAAGGTCAGCCGAAGCACCTATAATAGTAAAATAGTGGTAGGTTTAGTAGTAGTAGATTTTACATTAACAGTTTATAACAGCATTTTATATACAGTCAGAAACTTTAGATAACTTGAGTCAAAAACTAATGCTTGTAAACGTAGTTTATTTATTTTTAATAAACAATATTAACATAATAATGATACAAAAGCTGTGTTGAAGAATGTTAAACAGTGTTAAACAGAAGAATGTACTGATCACAAAAGAGTTGCTTTAGTATCACGTAATAAATCAATACATTTTTATGTACAAATATTGTAGAATTTTTATAATACATAAAGGACAGTTATGGACATTACTTTTGAGTAAACTTATTTGATTGGATATAAAATATTGTTAGTAAAAATGTATAAAATGCACGTGTCAGGGAGATTTCTAAAACTTTCTAATACTAAATTTAGTATAACTTTCCTGCTACATAAATAAGATCACTAAATGCGCATCTCTGAGGACCTACGTGTCATACATCTGCATTATTACTTAATTACCTATTGAACGTTAATTTGATAATAATGATAAAACAATCACGACCAACAAATAAGATTCCAGCAACGATAAACACAGCTTCATTTTCTCATAAAAACATTTTTTCACAAGTCCATTCGTTAACTTCGTGATCGTTTTGATAAGGAAAATCACTACTAACGGCGTACGACTTAGTAATATTTTATTGTTACGGAACATCATAACTCCGCCAAGTTTCGATTTGTAAAAGTTGCAGACAAAAATTGATTTCACTTCGACTGCTTCAACGAAAGTTCTAAACACTCGTAGCAAAGACTAACTTATTACATTTCATGCACACATGAAAAATACTTGTGATTATGGCACCTAGTTGTAAATAAAAAGTTACTTTTTAATACATCATTAGTACTGATATTTCTTATCAAAATGAGTCTCTCTTCTTCAACGAGCATGTTCATCTAATTGTACCCTCTCAAACTACACAAAGTCAGTCACGTGACGTAGGAAGTGCATTGCTACCTGAGCCTTTGGGGCACCACCTTGTTAAATCTATAACGTTTTATGTATTATGGTAATGTGGAAATACATTCCACCTTACTAAGCTAAACTATCTTGTTATTAATTTTCTGTTTGATACGTGAAGACTGCCAGTTTTTGTAAACCGGTTTGCAACTAGTAAAGGCCAATGCTCCCTTAAATGCAAAGGGGTCAAATCGTTACACAGACACACGCACGCACGCACACGCACGCACGCACACACACACACACACACACACACACACACACACACACACACACACACACACACACACACACACACACACACACACACACACACACACACACACACACACACACACACACACACACACACACACACACACACTAGATAAAAGTATACAAACTATTATTAGGCCATAAAAAGTATGATACACATAAAAATAAAGCTTTAAATTTAATTTTTGAAACAACTAAATATCTGTCACTTTACCTGACACGAAGCCAACGCTGTAAGACCATTTGTAGGTGAACTAAATTTGATATGGTCGGTGTCAGATTGTTGTGCAAATGTGACCATGAAACCATCTTGCAAAACACATGGTTCGAACGTAGCTTGTAAACAAAAGAGTAAATAAGTGAATAACAAGAACAACTGCTGACAGAGGGAGTGAATGAATAGATGAGTAAATGAATGAAAAAGACTGAACTCGAAACAATACTCAAGCATCATATCTATTTATTTGTTTGTTTATTTTTGTTTCTCTTTTGTTATTATATATATCAGTGGTTTGTTGTTGTTGTTGTTATTGTTGATGATGGCGGTGGTGGTAGTGGTGGTGGTGATGGTTGTCATGTTGCTGTTGCTTTTGCTGCTGTTGTCGTTGTTGTTGTTGCTTTTGCTGCTGCTACTGTAGTGGTAGTGGTAGTGGTAGTAGTAGTAGTAGTAGTAGTAGTAGTAGTAGTAGCAGCAGCAGCAGCAGCAGCAGCAGCAGTAGTAGTAGTAGTAGTAGTAGTAGTAGTAGTAGTAGTAGTAGTAGTAGTAGTAGTAGTAGTAGTAGTAGTAGTAGTAGAAGTAGTAGTGGTAGTGGTAGAAGTAGTAGTAGTAGTGGTAGTAGTAGAAGTAGTGGTAGTAGTGGTAATAGTAGTGGTAGTAGTGGTAGTAGTAATAGTAGTAGTAGTAGTAGTAGTAGTAGTAGTAGTAGTAGTAGTAGTAGTAGTAGTAGTAGTAGTAGTAGTAGTAGTAGTAGTAGGCGTCGTCGTCATCGTTGTTGTTGTTGCTGTTGCTGTTGTTTATAAAACACTCTGGTTACAGACTCATAATTCGCGTACTTTCCACGTAGTGTTTTCCGTTTCAATACACTAAGAAATTATTACACGGCTGAAATTTCAATGTGGTTCTTACAAAATGGGGGGCATTACTTCATTTTCTTCACAAATATCCGTAAAACGAGTCGCAGTAATCGTTTCCTACAGTCATTGCAAAGTCTGTTTCGACATTCGACTTTTTGCGCTTTGCCAATGCAGCGGTTGTCTCGCCTGTGTAAAGTGGATTAATTACTGGAGTGACGTAGTCATTCACAAGTGTGATTCGCCCAATACCTGATTTTAAACAGGAGGACAATAGCAACGTAAATGGGAATTTAGATTTCAGAACTTTTGAAATGCAAGTAAATGGAATTTTGAAGTGTTCATTCAAAATCTCCATACAAAGTTATACTTCTTAGCATTGCGCTTACCTGTTTGAAAGAATTACGTAATTGGAAAAGAAAATTCTCAATAATTACAACATCCATACCACCCGTCCCAGTGTGCCGCTGATTCACCGAAACACGTTAATGACCTTATTGACAAAATAATGTAATGTAATGTAATGTAATGTAATGTAATGTAATGTAATGTAATGTAAAGTAATGTAATGTAATGTAACGTAATGTAACGTAACGTAACGTAACGTAATGTAATGTAATGTAACGAAATGTAATGTAATGTAACGTAATGTAATGTAAAGTAACGAAATGTAATGTAATGTAATGTAAAGTAATTTAATGTATGTAACATAAGATCTAATATTATATAATTAAATTCATGCATTGCATTGCAACACAACGCAATTCAATAAAATAAAATGCAATGCAATACCATACCATGTTATGGCATGCCACGCTGTGCAATACAATGCAATGCACAACACAACGCAACGCAACGAACGCAACACAACCCAACCCAACCCAACACAACACAACACAACACAACACAACACAACACAACACAACACAATATAGCTATATAATATAAAGTTTTGCTTAGTTATCAAAGAAAGTGCTACGAAAGTGCTGATTATTTTTCGAGCTTTGCGCAATTTTAAACGTGTTTCAAACGACTTACACTACAATGGCTACACCTAGCGGTCATCGCCAGAGTGACGAATTTTGAACAACGTTAATGCTCGCACGAGCTACTAATTGATTGTGCATCATTTTTTAATTTTAAGTTATTTATGTTACCAGGTGGAAGCCATGGTTGATGTAATTAATTATTTTAAATGGACGTACGTCTCCTTGCTCTACGTCAACGATGATTATGGTCAGAGTGGAGCGTCAGGTTTGAGGTAACACCATTTTAAAAATATCAGTTGTTTGAGTTTGCAAGGTGCAAGTACCTTGCGGGTTAGCATTCTCTACCAGAAAGCAGCGGATTCGAATCGAATCGATTTTGCGACCGTCAGATTCGAATCGAACCGGATTTCATCATTTCAAAGGTGTGGTAAAGTCCACATATCAATGCGATATCCATATTTTCAAATACAACAAGGGCTTTGCATTCCCTACCAGAAAGCGAAATCGAATCGAATCGAATTTGCGGCCGTCAGATTCGATTCGAACTGGATTTCAATATTTCAAAGTTGTGGTAAAGTTCACATATCAATGCGATATCCATATTTGCTTTACCAGAAAGCGAATTCGAATCGAACCGAATTTCAGTATTTCGAATTCGAACCGAATTGAGTTTGAAAGACTTTCGAACAAGTTTTCGAACCACTAGTAAAAAGTGGTCTTACAAAGATCATGCATATTACTTGATTTTCTTCTGCAGTAACACCACTAATAATTTATTTAAAATTTTGCACAGAAACTGCAGCTAAATTGTGCTAATTGCACGATGTTCCAAACATTTTAATGATAAAGAACTGAATGCTGAATTATTCGAATCTATAATTTTAGGTTCGTGTCGAATTCGAGTTAAAAAGACACGTTCGAATCGAATTCGAACATTCGATGATCACCCCTAGTTGTGTGATGCTCTTGCAGGAGATGATTCTGAAACTGGTTTACCTTAGAAAAGAGCTGGCTGGCAAAGAAACTTTTCACGTTGTGCGCGTGCGCAGTTTCTGTAGGTCAAAGGTTAAGTGTAACATGGCAACGCGTCTTAACTACAACTTTCACTTGACACGTGTGTAAAGCAAAACCGTCTGCCGTGTCAGTTCGGTAACTTCAGTTGTTTTTAGGTGGATTTTACTTAATTATGCATTAGTCAGTGCGTAGAGTGACTTACTAGCAGGATCTTGCTTGGAAACAAGAAAACAAGAAAAAAATGAACTAGGTAAGGTTCTAGCTAGCTGTTTAAAACTGTTACTGTTACAATAGCATGGGCTGCGAGGAGTTGTCAAGTGTACACAAACGCATTGTCTGGTTCATTTAACCTTTGACCTTTTCACGTTCACCATCAATCGCTGGAACTGCGAAAAGGCTTACTGTGTGCGTTTAATTAAAAATTGGAAAACAAGACGGTATTCTAAACGCTTTGACATTGACAAGCAGCCTGGTTTGGTTTTAAGCGGATTTTCCGACAAGCGTTCCATGTATCTATTACTGTTTTGCAGACAAAATTGTGTCCACATTTATTACTTAATGGTTGATTGTTTCAGGAAACTATTGGAAACAACACGCGCATGCCTAGCGGTCGATAGACCCATTGACAAGGGCAACGAAGGTAACGACACGATGTTTGACGATATCGTCAGTGAACTAGCTCAACATGAAAATTCCCGAGTAGTGATCATCTACGCCTTCAAAGCAGAAGCCATTGCCGTCATGAGCGCCTTGCAGCGGGCAAATTTGACACGAAACTTCGTGCTCTTCGCCTCCGACGGTTGGTCCGATTCCGTGGAAGAGTACGACGGTCTGGACGACGTTGGCCTGGGAGCGCTGAGCCTAAAATCCTTTTCTAAGACAATTCCGGCATTCAACAACTACTTCCGTTCTCTCCGATACAAAGATGGCGAAGACAATCTGTGGTTTAGAGAATACTGGGAACATTACTTCAAGTGTTCCCTAAACGGACATCCGGAGAAGCCTAAATGCAAAACCGGAAGACGGCGATCATTCGAAGAACACGAAGACGTAATTGAAAACTCGATGATAGTTGATGCGATTTATGCCTTTGCGCATGCGCTGGATAGTCTGATTAATACCCACTGCTCCGGTGCTGAAAAACAGGGAATAATCCAGTGCATCAATGAGGAAAAATTATTGGAAGGTGGTGGAAAGTTGATCGATCACCTCCGCAATGTGAGTTTTGAGGGTTACAATGGGCACATCGAGTTCGACGAAAGGGGCGACATCAAAGGCAAGTATTCTCTCTTCAACTACCGCAGGACGGACAGCTGGAACGCCAAACTTGTCTTCGTGGGCAGTTGGGACGTGGTCAACCGGCAGTGGAATCTTGAAGAGGATCTTATCAGGTGGCCCGGAGAGCAGCCATCCGCTCCGTCCTCGTTCTGCACCGCGCCCTGTCCGCCGCACCACAAAATGGTCACGATATCTCAGTGCTGCTTCGAGTGTCACGAATGTCGCGACAATGAAATCGTCGCCGACGACGGAGGCAAGTGCAAAGAATGCCCTCTCCTGACGTGGCCAGATGATTTGAACGGCACGACGTGTGCGGATATCGAACCGGAGATGGTGCGCCTGACGAGTCCGTTTCCGCTCGCTCTCATTCTGGCGTCCATGCTGGGGATCGTCGGCGCCTTCTGGGTGGCCTTTGTGTTCATCAGGAACAGGGAGGATAAACTGATCAAAGCTTGCAGTCGAGAACTCAGCGCCATCATGTGGTGCGGGATCGTAATCACTTACTTGATCATACCCATCATTCTTGCGCCGCCATCTGACGGTCTGTGCTGGATTAGCAACTTCGGTTTCCACATGTCTTTCACTGTCATCTTCTCTGCCTTGTTAACCAGGACAATTCGGATATTCCGCATTTTCTCGACAAAGCGAGACTTGAACAGTCGTCCTCGAATGACGTCACCGCTTGCTCAGGTTGTCATAACAATCTCAATTATTGGATTTATGGTAAGTAATGTATAAACGTTATTTATTTTGAGTGAATTTACAACACAGTAACTATTACTGATCACAGTATTTCCACTAGGTGCAGGGAAGAAATATACAATTGGTTGGTTGGAGTATGTAGTAGTTCAAAATAGTTAATTCAAAAATACGACTAGTTCATTAGTTAATACTTGATTAAAATTTACAAAACCCACATAATAGACACGACAACAGAAACGATTCTCGATGTACATGAGCCTATAAGCCCAAGCAAAGTACAAGTTGTACATTGTTATGTACATTGTTGCTACTTAATTCAGAGATCCAAAACAATTAATACAATTACAGTAGAATTAATACAATTAGTGTAGTATTACAGTTATTACAGCAATACATGTAGATTCTAGCACAAGTTGTTTATGTGTACCTGATTGAGGGACAGTCGATTTAAATATCATTGGGTTTAAAATCAATCAATCAATCAATCAATTTATTTCACTCCAGCAATACATGTACAATACATCAACATAAAATGTTATTGAAAAAAAGAAACAGTATAGGTAAAAAAACGTTGATGAAGTCAAATTAACCAAATAAAAGAGTTGCTGTATGACACCTTGAAAGCTTGGCTTACCATAAAAGAACCAGATGTTTAGTTAATCAAGTATCCCATATCAATAATTTTACGCCTGTAAATACAAGACGTCATTTTCCAAACTGTCTGATTATACATGACAATGTCTTTTGTTTGTAGATGTACAGGTGTTGATAAGGTTGCTGGATAACGAAATGTTTGCTTATAGCTATAAATTTTTTGCTACATTCATTAGGTATAAACAATGTCTGGCTTCATTAGACATAAACAAAACGTTTTTATTGTAACGAAAATTTAAAAAAAATCAATGAATAATTGCAAACAAGTCAACAGCCGAAAGTTGGAGGTGTGTGAAATGCATTAAAATTTAATTTTGTTTTTTTAGATTGTAAGGATAACCTGGATAAGTTAAAAGAACAGCTTAAAAAGTTGCCATCATTTGGAAATTTTCCACTCGTGGTCATCATTATCATCGTCATCGTCATGTCATCGCCATCGTCATTATCATCATCATCATCATCATAATCATAATCATCATCTTCATCAACACCACCACCACCACCACGACCACCATTTTGTGGTGTCTCATTTCAGTGGTTTATATCTGATAATGTCCCTTTTCACAGTTCCAGCGATCGATGATGATCGTGAAAAGGTTAAAGGTTAAGTGTACGAGACAGCGCATTTGTGTACACCTCACAGTCCATACTATTGTAATAGTAGCAGTCTTAACATCTAGCTAGAACCTTGCCTAGTTCATTTTTTTTGTTCCCCAGCAAAATCCTGCTAATAAATCACACAGACTAAGGCATAATTAAAGTCCACTAAAAACAACTGAACTGCTGTTGCCTTGCTTTACACATATTCCGTGACGGTTGTAGTTAAGACACGTTGCTGTGCTTCACTTAGCCTTTGACCTAAAGCAACTGCGCGTGCGCAGAACGACAACGTGAAAAGGCTAATTGTTTTGGTCCCGTTTCTACCATAACATACTGAGTGATGCCCTGATGATGAGTGACTTGCAAAGTAGCAGACTGTGTAGATGATGGCTTCGAAGGCTCAAATTTTAAAACAAGTTAGCTAGATTAAAAAACATTGACCGACTAATATTTAACATTAGCAGTAAACAATGTCGGCTGTAGGACACCCTAGGTAAAAATATTGAAGAGGGAAAAGTGCATTATACAGTTCTATTCATAGGTACCAGGCTAACCAACCTACAGGTAATGTTATGACCTCCACTTTAAGCTAGGAAGCATATAACATTACCTGCGATTGGTTGAGCAGTGGTTTCCTGTGGAAAGAACGCACACGTGACATCGTCAGTTGTCTTCTGGTTGTCGTGGAATGCACTTCTCCTGTCTGCCTGCCGAGTGTCGTGGATTCCGTAAGGTTTGAAGCATTGTCATCAGGTTTTGTTTTTTTTCTATTGTATTGTTCTTCTCAGCCGTCCCTTCTGAATTAGAAGTTTTGGTTTTGCTGTTTCTTTTTTTTTAATTTCTGGAGTGCCCGTTATGCAGCGCTTACCCGCATCACCGATGGCGGGCCGTAAGGCTATCTACCGGGTCGAAGCCCGAAACATTATTTTCAGCGCCCCCTCGTCAACGGCCAACCCCTTCCACCCACAATCCTCACGGATCATCCAATATTGACCTTCGTTGTTTAATATTAGAATAAAGTGTAATGAATGGTGCTACATGTGTGTTGGGCTTATACGTGTATTACAGTGTACTATAGTGTAGTAAGCGTATAGGGTACTAATTAAGTGTTGCCAATTCCCTATCTGTACCTTGTGTTGATTGAATTCGAAGTTGAATTTATGACGTGATTGTACGACATAGGTGTTTGCCGGAAGTGACGTAATCCTGGAAAATTCGACAAAGCAAAACTAAAAAGTGTGTTTCTGCAGGAAGACGGCACACTTACAACATGTTATTACTTGAGGTTAAATTTCAAAATCAAAGAATTTGGCAGCTGCCTAGTTTACTTAAAGCACAAGAAAACCTTCCACTTACGTAGAAATTTTATGTCACTTACATACTGCCTTTTTTCACACACGGCTCGCGTCGGCAGTAACGCCGTATAAAACGTGTAAATTTAAACTCCCTCGATGACCGTTAGACGCAGCCGTTTTAATGGTAGGTCGTTTGAAACCTGTTTAGATAACATTAAGTAAACTTTGGAAAAATAATCAGAGCATTCGTAGCACACACGTCACTAACAAAGTAAAATTAAAAATTACTGTATCTTATCAATAAGATTAAAATTACGTTTTTAGGTTAGTGAGTGGCGCACCCTGGAGGGTAAGTAAGCGACATTTCACCAACTGATGAAGGGATTTTAAATAATTAAGCATTTTTTTCTAGTTACATAAGTTCTTTCAGTAGGTAAACGAAATGTTAAGTAACATAATTTTGCATGGAAAGTTTTTTGGGACATAATTTAACATTTCCTTTTATTCCCCTGATTTATGTTGTGTGTATGTGACGTCATGTAATGGCGCCATCGGGTCAGTATTGAAACCTCACCGGTTTTCTCTTTTCCGTTTCAGTTTTTCTTGTCTTTCATCCTGTTCGTCGTGGAACCGCCAAACGTGGAGCTGGTCATGCCGTTCCCGACGGAACGCCACGTGGAACAGAGATGCGCGACGAACGTGGCGACGTTCTTCGTTCTTCTCGTCTGCAACATCGTTCTAGTCGTGCTGTGCTGCTACTTTGCGTTCCGAACGCGTTCCCTGCCGGACAATTTCAACGAGAGCCGTTACATTTCTGCCGTCACCTACATGACGGTCATCATGTGGTTCGCCTTCGTTCCCGCCATCTTTCTCGCCGAACACCAGGAGTTTCGGCTATTCATCGTAGGTGGCGCCATGTACATCAACGCCACCGCGTGTCTGCTGTGTCTGTTCGTCTCCAAGATTTACGCTCTGTTCTATGGCAGTGAGGAGAGTTTGCACATCAGGACGACAGGCACGCACCCGCGCGAATCACAAAATGGTGTCCCGAAGCGGCTGACGGACATCGTTCTGGGGAAGACAGCGAGGTCCAGTGGTTCCGAAATGGGCAGCTATAATAATTCATCAAGGAAGAACTCGAGGACTTCCTTGTAGCAGCCCCACTGTATGAACAGTTTTGAATCTTTTGTAATTTTGTAATTATATTCTTACTGGGTTTTAAAACATGCCGGCAAACTTGTGATAAAAACTAGTAGACCTAATGACCATAGCTTCAGTATAGTATTAATAAGGCCTGGACTGAAACATGAATTAATAAAGGCCTAAGTACAAAATAAAGGCCTAAGTACAGACGTAAAAAGATCAGTGCTGTAACATAGAAGTATTAAAGGCTTTGGCTACAACATACAATTAATTAAGGTTTTGGCTGTAACATAGAATTGTTAAATGCTTTGGTTGCAACATAGAATTGTTAAATGCTTTGGCTGCAACATAGAATGATTAAATGCTTTGGCTGCAACATAGAATTGTTAAATGCTTTGGTTGCAACATAGAATTGTTAAATGCTTTGGCTGCAACATAGAATTGTTAAATGTTTTGGCTGCAACATAAATTTTTTTAATGCTTTGGCTGCAACATAGAATTGTTAAATGCTTTGGTTGCAACATGGAACTGTTAAATGGTTTGGCTGCAACACAGAATTGTTAAATGCTTTGGCTGCAATATAGAATTGTCAAATGCTTTGGCTGCAACATAGAATTATTAAATGCTTTGGCTGCAACATAGAATTATTAAATGCTTTGGCTGCAGTATGGAATTAACAAAGGGCTGGGCTGCAGTGTGATCTTGCCGCCGTAAGACTACATTAAAATGATGGCCGTTTAAATATGTGACATTTGCTTAAGTGAAACAAACTGCATAATGATTCTCGTCTAATTTGTTGTGTGCAGTACATAATGTAATTTTAATAATGTTGAATCCAGATCATAGGCATATTAGAGTAAATGGCACCATTTGGCAACGTGCAGTCATTTGGTCTAGAGCACTTGGCTCTTGGCTCTTGGGCATTTCAGCTTGATACGACAAACAACTTAGCAGTTGTTTATTCGTGTACTCCATTGGTTCCCAAAGTAGGGGTAAATTACCCGCGGGGGTAATATGGTTTGGGGGGGGGGGGTAACGGGCACCCCTCTAAAATTTTTTAAAACTTCGCTCGGAATGCATTTTACGTAGTTTTCTTCTTGAAGAGACTGCCTCCGGCAGGCAACACTGTGTCATGGGATCCATTATGTCACGAGCAAACATAAATAATTTTGCTTGCTTGTGGCATATACGTGTGTTTACTTTTTGAGTTGGAGAAGTAGTACTAGGTGGGGGGTAATGGACACGACCGGGTTCCCGATTTGGGTAACGGTCCGAGAAAGTTTGGGAACCACTGGTGTACTCGAACTGGACAAACTGCAAAAAAGAGGAGGGAAGTACCTTAATGTCTGAGTATTAATGTTTTTTAACTATGTGGGCAAGCAAAATAGGGGGAGAGCAAGCACCGAATTACAGCTTGCCCACAATTATTAAGCCTGTTAACTATTTGCTATTTAACTATTAATAATGTTTTTACAAAATCTGAGAATATTGAATTTGTCAATGTCTTTTGATTTCTGCGAATCAGGTAGGTGTGGCAAAAGTGTTCTTGATTGTATATTTGTACAAAAAATTTTGCTTAATATGTATTGTAAAACTAAGTTCATCTTGTAAACCATGTCCTTCATTTTCTCATCATAATTGTCTAAAAATGCTGACGAAACTCTGCCGAAAAACACGTAGCAATCATGACTAATGCAATGTACATATAGATACATTGGCAGATACAGACAATAAAAATTTTGATTTATGATGTGCTCATGAACGTATATTGAAATGTGCTTTGTTTCTGTGCAAAGTGAAAAAAATATCACCATTAATCGACTGTGGCGCCATCTCAATGTCATGTCATGCAATTTTTGTAAGATAGAAGAGTTCTGACGAATTGATGACCAATGGGACGCCGTGATCATGACCAATGCAATGTAAATATAGACATTTTATTTGTCACACGCTAAACTGTGTGTATTGAAATGTTTCTTGTTCTGGCGTAATGTGTCAGAAAATGTCTCCATTAATCTATGGTGGCGCCATCTCAGTGCCACATATTCTAACTATTGATAATAATGCCCTAAGCTAACCAATTATTTGTTATGTTATGCGATTTGACGTCGTACGTGTTATAAGTCACCATTTTGTCACTTAACGACGCATGTTTCAATTTAACAAAGATTTTTTTACTTTGCTCAAGCACATTTTTATTTTAACAGGAATGTTTTTTCCCTAATCTGAAGCACTAAAACAGCAAACAGCACATATTGCGTTATTTTGTGCTAAAAATGCACAAGTAACTTAAAACAGAACAATTATTAAATATTTTTTCTTCCCAGCTGATTATATGGTAGCCGTGACGAATTCTGACGTATTGATGACCAAAGGCACGCCGTGATCATGACCACTGCAATGTAAATACAGATATAGCCATTTTATTTGTCACGCGCTAAACTGTTGGTATTGAAATGTTTCTTGTTTTGGCGTAATGTGCCAGAAAATGTCTCCATTAATCGATGGTGGCGCCAACTATATTCTATACATTCTAGCTATTGATAATAATGCCGTAAGCTCACGAATTATTTGTTATGTTATGCGATTAGACCAACGTACATGTTATTAGCCATAAAATTTAAACATTCTATTTCCTTACACTAAGTGAACAATACCGTAAAACGGGGTCAGTTCGCCACTTTTTAGGGGTATTTTTTACGTTTCCTGCCATAACAAGAGAATTACCCAACCGATTTTCTTAGTTCAAGCTTTATATTGCCTTTCTAATGAAACACTATCGTGGTGTGAATTCGCCACTAACAATTTAACACTGTTTAATGCCATTCTAGGCAGCTGAAGTTAAGTGATTGTGATTGGCTGGTTGGGGGTGAGTTCGCCACCATATGAAAAAATTATGAAAAATGTCTAGTTTTAGTTTTCAAATAGAAACTCCTACGTTGGCAAGGAAGGCTTGAACGTCTTGAACGGCATGTAGGGCAGCTTCCAGAGCTTCTGGGGTATAATTTTGGTATCTATGACCCGGTACAGGGGTGGTGCAGGTGCGTGGCATGTTAAGTAGCAAGAAATAGTAGACAAACAATATGTAGCGCAGAATGGAATACTTCTAGTGCGAATTGAAAGAAGATAACTGTCGCAAACTGTTTATAATGACGGTGATCATGATATCTGTTCATTAAACACTGAACAATAGTTACAGCAAACCTACAAAGGGCATTACGTAAGGGGTGGCGAACTCACCCTCGGGTGGCGAACTCACCCCGTTTCACGGTATGAAATAATAAGTCACGGGCATTTACTTGCATTTACTAGTAATTGAATACTACGGTAGGCGCCGCTTAATACACTCACTTTGGGACGGACGTGTTTTGACCCAATTAACCGACTAAACCTATTAACCGATGGGTGTAGTATTACAGGTATAGAGGTATGAGTGATTAGCTTACTATTGCAAAGGTTTTTAATGAATTTTAGAGACGAATTAATTCTTTTGTTCAGTTAAAAATTAGAAAAAATATTTCAAAACATTAATTTATATAAGTGAATTAGCGATAAATTAAAAAGTATACTTTTCTAAATCACACAAGTCTGTTTATTTGCCAAAATTACAAAAATTCGTCATTCAAAGTCGGTTGCTTCATTTGATCGTGAAGAAGTTGGCTCACAACGTTCTCATAATAATAAAAACGTTGAAAATCTATTGTGGTTTGATGCGCAAGTTCTCTGTAGTTGAAAATGTTTCTGACGCGGTGAGAAACAGAAGGTTTTGCAAACAATGCAGTCCGTAGTTACATAATTTGACATTGAAAATTCGCCAGCCTTTTCTATGGTCTTAAAGGTACATGCAACATTGCTTCTTTTATGTCATTATTGCGCAGTTAAATTAATTTGTTAACTATTAGCAACTAATTATTAATTTGTTAACTATTTTGCTTTTAATTACCAGGGTAGTTAGTTTTGCCCATAGAACTCAGCTTCACTATTTTTGTTTTTACTTTGTTTTGCATAAAACGGAAACTTGTAATATTTAAACCCGTGACCCAGGGGTCAGAGGTCAACCAATCCCGGAATAACTTGTCTCATTGGGACCTTTCATTTACTGTTGTACAGTCATGATTAGGGGTTAAGTGAGGGGTTTGTTTGGACGCATAGGAATTGCACTTTATAATAAAGTGGTAACTTGTAGCATTTAAACCCGTGACCCAGGGGTCAGAGGTCAATCAATTCCGGAATAACTTATACAATTCAATCTGTCTCCACGGTCTCCAATAATAATAATAATAATAATAATAATAATAATAATAATAATAATAATAATAATAATAATAATAATAATAATAATAATAATAATAATAATAATAATAATAATAATAATAATAATAATAATAACATTAAAGCGCTCTTGCAGAATTAGCAGCTGAAGAGTAAAAATTTTACGTTTTAGCGGCGCCTCTGTTTTGTTACATCTCCTCAATGAAGATGTGATTATTATACAGTTGTGAAGCCAGACCTTAGTTTTGTTAACGGCAATAAGAAGCCAAGCTTCTTACCGGTGCCTACAGTCAACAAACACCGTCAAGTTCAAAGCTCGGCGGATCCAAAGTCGTGGTGTTAAAACTTATACGAGGACTAAATCGTCAATATTCGAACTGTGGCTGATCCAGTACTGTGTGGTCAATACCTATGCAAAGACTAAAGCGTCCATATTCAAGGCGTGGCTGATCCAGCATCATGGTTTGAGTACCTATAGAAGGACTAGATCGTCCATATTGAAAGCGGGCAGATCCAGTACCGTGGGGTCAATATGTATACAAAGACTAGATCGTCTATATTCAAAGCATGGCTGATCCAGTACCGTGGGGACAATTTCTATACAAAGACTAAATCTTGAGAAATGTTATTATTATTACATTATTATAAATATTACTATACAAGCCAAAATAATATATGATAACGGGAAGTGTAGCTCAGTGGTAGCGTGCTCGCTTCCTACACGGGAGGTTGCAGGTTCATCTCCGAGTCATACAAAGACATAAAAATGGTATGCGGGTGTCGATAACTACGCCAGTAAGGCATATGTCGACTTAAGGTGTTTTTCACCCGGTTTGCATGGATCTGCCCTCTGTTCTTGAATGTAAACGTAGTGTTAAATTTGCATCGTAATCAATTACCAATGTCATAATCATTCAACTCTATAGTATAGCTGGCATCGTGCCAAAATGACCATGTAATTAGCTGAATTAGGCTTCTTTCATAGATCCATATAGTGATTTTTCTGTGCAAAGGCCTAGCTAGCCAGGAGTCACATAGCCTTGAAAATCACTATGCTCTTCCTTTGTGCATTATCAAGGATGACCATGGAAACAGTATAATAGGAACATCTAAAGTATTTCTGTATTAGACTTGACGTATACATTTAATGTAATCAAGTTGTAATTTAATCTTATTGTAATTTTCTCTTTACTAAAAGGTTGAACTAACAAGTAGGTCTCTCATAATAGACCAGTAAATCTTTATTACTAAACATAATCTTGTTACTAATTAAACTAATTAAATTTATTACTAATTATTCCTGTTACATCGTCATTGTAAGTACCATCATTGTAAAAAATATTCATCAATAATTATGCGCATATTTTAATTACTTGTTCTTGTTTTCGATATTAAAGTAAAATTACATACATTTAGAAAATTGCTACTAAACTCAATTGAGTATTCGTTTGCGTCAGAAATTCGAAATTAATTGAATTCAGGGCATTCAGTCACCCAAGTTTTGCTCTCCCGCCTATTTTTAAAGAAAATTCAAACTTTTTAAATAAAGTTAAGAAGCTAAAAACATTGAAGTAAATCATTAAATTCAGATAAAAAAATTTCGAAGAATAAAAATCCACCATTCATCGTAATAAAATTAAAAGAAGACAGAATGATTTTTCATACACTACCCCTTTCCAAGAACGATAAAAAGTATACATTTTAACACGATTAATATTGCAAAAGCGTTTCTGATAATTAAATATTAATTAAAAGCTTAATTCACGGCGGGCGAGCACAGCTATTTACGACGTCACAAACTAACATAATTCTCAACAGTAAAAATTCCACGAGCGTGTTGCACGTGTTAGTGAAAGAGAAAATTGAAGTGCAGTATTACTGTAAGATATATGAAGTTTATTTTTTTAAGTGGATTAACATGCAGTAATATTACTGATCGAAGTTTTTCCACTGTGTAACAAATACGATTTAGTTGAGAACAGATAGATACAACTGGTTATCAAGAATATAGTTAGATAGATATTTAGTTCCAAAAACACAAGTAATTCATTAGTTAACACTTACAATTGAAATATACATAGCTCACAAAGTACAGAAGCCATAACTGAAATAATTATCAATGTACCTCATTCTATTAATTATACAAAAGTATTATTATAATATATACTTGTGATATAACATAGATAGTTAGTTCAAAAATACAAATAAATTCATTAGTTAACACTTAAAATTGAAATGCATTGCACAAAAAACAGGTGTTGTAGATCTCAGTTCAGATGTGTTAGTTTGTGATGAACTACATACGTTTGACAACTTATGCGTGAGCATAGCGGTAAATTTGAAATTTTTATTTTCATCTTAAAACTTGCCTGGCTTTAGTACAACACAATGAATGTCTTATAGTAGCACTGAACTTCCATTTTCACTTTAGTAAACACGTGCAACACGCTCGTGGAACATGTTAGCAGTTGAAAATTATGTTAGTTTGTGATGTCATAAATAGTTGGGCTTGCACGGCTATTAAGTTTTAATTAATAATTAATTAATTAATAAACTATTAATTAAGTTTTAAATCTATTATTTAATTATTAGAAACGCTTTTGCAGTATTAATGGTGTCAAAATGTATACTTTTTATCGAACTTGAAAATGGGGTGGTGTATGAAAAATCATCCAGTCTTCCTTTAACTAAATGAATTTTATGGACTCATCCTATGGAAAGCACTTATTTTTTGAATTATAAAAAGTCAATGATACTGCTTAGCTTTTGCTTCCTGTCAGGAGTGCGTCATGATGACTCATAATGGAAAAGTCAGCACATGTGCTTGAAAATTTAATATCCGTAAAAGCATTTCCGGTCGTGGTAGTTACGCATTATACAGACAAATGAACAGAAATAAACATTATATGAATATTACCGAGGAATTTCGCATTTTGCGCAGGAATTATGCGTAAGCATATACGCAGTTTCTTTTAGAAATCGACTTATAATATCTTGTTAAAATAGTTAAAATGTGTACATCAAATTGATTGATTGTAGATTGTGATATATGTTCATTGTATTATACTTCGAAATGGAGGTCGATTCTCCTTTGTAGCCTTAAGGATTTTATTACTTGACAACTAATGTTTTAAATTAATATTTTTATTGATTGTATCTCAATCTAAGTATTGACTAATTTATATTTATTGTGTGAATGTAATTATACTAATGTAAGATAATCGTGTGCTTCTATGTGTGTATGTGTGAGTGTGTGTGTGTGTTTGTGTGTGTGTGTGTGTGCGCGCGCACGCGTGTGTGTGCATGTATGTGTGCGTGCGTGTGTGCAGTTAGTTAAATCTTTATTTTAGTCATTAAATTTTAGTTAAGATGTGTGCATGTGTATTATGTAATACGTATGTATTGTTTGTGTAGACAGGTTTCGTGTATTGCATTTTATAATGACTATTTCTTATGAAATAAAATTGCAATCTATCAATTAATGATATATATATATATTTATATATTTATTTATTTATATATCACAGTAACTATTACTGTTCACAGTATTTTCATTGTGTGCAGTGATGAAATATACAATTAGCATGTAATAATGATATTTGCCTAAATAAAACAGCAATGAAGTAAAATGAAATAAAAGAAACTCGGTATTCCTATAAACACAGCGGTACTAGATACCTGCTAGAATTTACCTTGATTCGCGTTCTGAAATCATTCCCTCTCAGCAGCTGGTTCACCTACGAGCTGCCCTCCTCATTTTCTGTAATGACCTTGCAAAATCGTTCACATCACCGATGCTACTGTAACGAGTACCAAAATGGCCGCGTTACTTGGAAAAGTAGAATTGCTTCAAACTATTTACAACCCCTTATTAAATTGTAGCCCGCGTTTAAAAGTGTGGCTAATTGGTGACAAAGTTTATAAGTTTTTTAGCCCTTTCATTTTTTGCAATTATTTCCATTACAAAATGAGTATTTTAAGAAGACTTTAAAATCAAAAGTTAATGGAATTAAGACGAATTTTAACCGCTAGGGCTAACTAAAGGTTTCGTGATTGTGCAATTGATTAAAATTTGCTTTTAGAAAATTTAAAACGCACGGAAGTTCTGTATTTCTCCTGGGTGTTTAAATTTTTCCCATTTGCACCTTTGTTGAGAGTCATTATATATCAGCTTGCATGTTATTTAATTTCTATTTCGTTTTTGATAAATTTTATGGTTTTATCTATTTGCTGTAGGATATTAAAAGAATACAGGATGATTTTTCATATACTACCTCACTATCCCACTATCAAGTATGGTAAAAAGTATACATTTTAACACCAATAATACTGCAAAAGCATCTCTGATAATAAAATAATAGATTAAAAGCTTAATTAACGACGGGCGAGTCGAACAATTGATGACATCACAAACTAACATAATTTTCAACGGAAAAAATTCTACGAGCGTGTTGTACGTGTTTGCGAAAACGAAAATTGAAGCAGAAAATAAGATTTCCAGTATGTTGTACTAAAATAGGCAAGTTTTAGGATAAATAAAATAAATATTCAAAATTCAAATTTGCCACTGTGCTCACGTATGCAGTTCGTCACAAATTAACACATCTTAATTGAGAGGTACAGCACATGTTTTTGTGCAGTGTGTTTTTTTGTGTAACAGCGAAGAACTAATGGCACAAACGTGAAATTGTGTTTGTGTGGTAATAATTCTTTGACGTAAGTCATTTTTGAAAAAATACTATATTTGCTTTCAGTATTTTAAAGAGCAGATTTTTTTGACCTACAGTTTGACTATGGGTCCAGTTATGCTTTAAAATTAAGGCACGTAACTTCATAATTAGCATTAAAATTTACAGAACATGTTTTTAAAACATATTTGTCTTTGTCATGTTTTTTATTTCGTGTTTTGTTTGTTTTGCGAAGGCCAATTTCGTCGCAAACATTTGCTACTCAAACCTTCGTTCTCAACTTCTGGATTTTTTACAAAAAAGTGACACGTTATGATGACGTTTAACAGTCGACTAAAATCTTCATAGTTTGTGCTTTCTTTTTTGTTACTTGCTAATGCATCACCAAGCACAACATTGTGTAAAGTTTAGTCATCTTCGTACGTCATCGTGACACGTCAACCAGTCATTATTTGATACTTCGGTAAGACCAAAAAAAGAATTACCCCCAAGAAAGAATTAATACTAAAGAATTCAAGGTAAAAATTGAGCAAATTATTGCAAACTCATGTCTGCCGTATTTGTCTAGGTCTACAGTGAATTTTTCTGATTCTGCGTGTGTAAACAAACAGCCTGTGTCTTAGACTTTGAATTCTCAGCACCGTCTACACTCTACATACACACGAATAGTAAATCCAGTGTGTCTGAATCTCTGTGCGAGTTTATTACACGTTCTATTTCAACATAGCCGAGTGCAACACAGTAACAGCGCTGCTTTCTCCACTGTACGATCATCTGGCTCAGTCGCGGTGTGAGTTGTTCGTGCACGTGACCCACATTCACTAGTACACACTGAGCCGCCATTTGCTTCGGCTTGTGAATCGCGTAGACGGACTAACTGCATTTACGATACGTGTTCAAGTCGTAATTATTCGTTTTGAGTTATCAGACAGGGGTTAACTTTTCTTAATTAACGTTGCTAATTGTTGATAGGTATGTATAGTTCGTAGCGTGCAGTGAACGTTTGGAAATCGGTTGTTGTGTTTTTGTTACGATTCACAGGTAGGGACTTTGACAACGCGTTACACAACAACGCCAACTCATTATAATATGTAAGTAGGTTATGAGCGTAACTTGGGTTAAAAATAGCTTTGCGTCAGCAAGTACGTTTAGTGGAATCTAGGCAATAAATTAGTTTTTTTTGTGCACGTAAGGCAGAATAAAGTGGCCCGAGTTTTTCAGTGAACTAACAGGTAAACTTATGCGAGGCAGGTAGACTAATTAGTTGACACAAAGCCAATTACGGAAGTTTGTACGAGGCTTAAAATTTTGAAAAAGGGTGTAACTTTTACAGAAATGATGTTAGCTAGCTTGTATTTCGAGTAGTTTGTAATTAATTAATGTTTTATGATTCCAAACTGTTTAATTTGATCTTCTAACAAATCGAAAAAAGTCATTTCTGTCTATTAGTATTACCTAATCGCAGATACCGTTTATTTATTAGATTATTACTTAATCTTAAGCAAACGACTTCTTACCACTGTTCATACTCTTTGTTGAGCCCTTTATTAAGTTCCATATTTGTTTGATGAAGCCAGAGCCAAATTTTCGTGTAGAATGCAATTCACTGTGACCTTCGAAATCAATGTATGTTTGATTCAGTGCTTTTGATTGGGTGATTTTTTCTTCCATTTCTATCTCCCCCTTTCTCCCTCCCTTTCCCCCTGTGGTATCTCTCTCTCTCTCTCTCTTCTCTTTCTTTCTCTCTTTCTTCCTCCCTCTTTCTTTCTTCACCTTTCTCTCTCTCTCTCTTTGTCTACCACCATCCCTCCATCTCTCTTTCTCTCTGTTCCTCTTTCTCCCTCTCCCTGTCTCCCTCCCTCCCCCTCTCTCTTTCCCCCTCTTTCTCTTTCTCTCCCCCTCCCTCCCCCCTCTCTCTCTCCCTCTCCCTCTTCCTCTCTCCCCCTCTCTCTTCCTCCTCTCCCCTCCCTCTCTCCCTCTCTTCTTTCTTCTTCTCTCCCCCTCCCTCTCTCTCCCTCTCTGCCTCTTTCCCTCTCTCTCCTCCTTCCTCTTTCTGAGGTCCTTACTCTCATTTTCTTTTTGACCTAAATTTAAAAGTACATAATAAACTTTTAAGTGGGTCAGTGTACACGTATAATTTGCTAATAACATTAATTTGAAGCCAATTTCACATAGTCGTAACTACACCTATTATAATGCTTTGATGATAGAAATGTGGCGCTTGAACTTTGATAAATTCATTTACAAATTACATAATTGGGGCGATTACACAACTACGTGTGTACGTTGTAGAATGTTCATTTCCTATCCTGGAGGTCGCAGGTTCAATTCCCATACCACAGTTTATAGTATTGCTGTTTCTTTGATCAAGCATTCGGGTTATCAGAGTAACATGCTGGCAATAAATATCCGGATCACTTTGGAAATAATTATTGAGTTGATTAACGTGTTACCCCTTGACTTTGTCCTGAACGAAATTACTATTACTATCATTAGTGTAATTATTATTATTGTTATCATCATTATCATTGTTATTGTCTTCGTCAACGTCATCATCATCGTAGACCAGTGTATTATGGGTCTGCCATTTGTCATCATCATAGGCATCATCATCATCATCATTATTATCATGGTTATCATCATCATCATCATCATCGCGGTCATCATCATCATCATTGTCATAATCGTCATGGTCATTATCATCCTCATCATTATCATCAAGGTCAGCATCGTCGTCGTCGTCATCATCATCATCATCATCATCATCGTAGATCTGTATACTATGGGTCTGCCATTTGTCATCATGTGGTCATTATCATCATCGTCATCATCGTCATGGTCATCTTCGTCATCATCATAGGCATCATCATCATCATGGTCATCATCATCATTGTAGTCGTCGTTATCATCATCGTCATCATCATCGTAGATCTGTGTACTATGGATCTGCCATTTGTCGTCATCGCCGTCATTATCATCCTGGTCGTCATCATCATCATCATGGTCATCATCATCATTGTTGTCGTCGTCGCCTTCATTGTCATCGTCATCGTCATCGTTTTTTCCCTGAATAACCTTTTCCTATTAGTTTCACAAAAGTAATTGCTGCTTTACAAAAGTGTTAGGAAAACGAACAAACTGCTTTATTTAAACAAACAACCGGAGAAAAGTGGCCGATAAGACACAACGAAACCAAAGAAATTCTATTCCAGCTCTGCCAGCTTTGAATGGAATCAGCATAGACTTACCTTTTACCTGTGGTCATCCTTGAAGCTTCGTGGTAGCCCTTCTTGTTCGCTTTGGCGACCTCCTTGTTTTACGGATTGTAGTTATGGAAGTCTGTTATTGTGGCGCATGCGTATTCGATGCGAAAAGTGACATCAGTTAAAATTTGCTATTACAACATGAGTGAACATTTTAGAAATTATCGAAATTGGAATTACAATTAATATTAACAGAGCCTTTTCTATACTGTTATAATGTAGCCTATATTGTTATAATGATAGTCAACAATTTTGATTGTGTTCCACTCATTATACAGTAATATCGAAATACGAATTATAATTAACTAGTCACTGGAGACTGTATACATTGTCGTAATAACAGTAGTGATTGAGTTTTAATATTAGTTACATTCTTAATAATAATAATAATAATAATAATAATAATAATCGACGAATTTTGTAAGATTTTCGTTAACAAAAATCAGTGTTTCAACTGCACACTAGCAGTCATCTTTAGGTTATAAAGACAATTACTGCTAGAGAGAGAGAGAGAGAGAGAGAGAGAGAGAGAGAGAGAGAGAGAGAGAGAGAGAGAGAGAGAGAGAGAGAGAGAGAGAGAGAGAGAGAGAGAGAGAGAGAGAGAGAGAGAGAGAGAGAGAGAGAGAGAGAATTGTACAGCTAAAACATGGTGCAAAGTACATGCGTAGTTGCTGCAATGCACGCAGACTCGTTCTGTCGAAGTTCACTGACACAGTAATTATTGCACTGCAGCTCTATGTATTCTAACCTTGTAGAGTCAGCCTCTGATTTGCTACATACATGAATACGTAAAATGTACACGATACGCGGCTGTAATAATAATTGATCAGATACGAATGCCAATTCTTGGGCTGTAGATATAACTGGCTTGTAAGTTGTCGGGTTGTGGATTGTATTTGTCGATAGCTTAGTGTTTGAGCAATTGATTGCTGGATGGGAAAATTCCTGGAAATATTGTTAGTAAGGATTTTTTGTGTGGATATCATACTGAAAATTTTCCCCATTGTATTCCCCTGAATATCAAAAAATGCATAATACTTTAGACTATTAAGGCACTAATTGTGTCTGTACCATAAAAATATACAACTCATATGGAAACTTACGAGGCAAAAAAGTAGAAAAAAGTTTCAAAAAGTATTATTATTCATTGTCTTTCATACGTCATATTAGTTATATAGATCTAAGAATGATAAAGGACGCACACACACACGCACATGCGCACGCACACGCACACACACACATGCACACACACACACCCACCCCCACCCCCACAACCCCACCTACATTACAAGAAGACCCCACAATTGTATGCTGCATACTACATTACAAGCAGATCCTACAATTGTACGCTGCGTACTACATTACAAGAATACCCTACAATTGTATGCTGCGTACTACATTACAAGAAGACCCCACAATTGTATGCTGCCTACTACATTACAAGAATACCCTACAATTGTATGCTGCGTACTACATTACAAGAATACCCTACAATTGTATGCTGCGTACTACATTACAAGAAGACCCCACAATTGTATGCTGCCTACTACATTACAAGAATACCCTACAATTGTATGCTGCGTACTACATTACAAGAATACCCTACAATTGTATGCTGCGTACTACATTACAAGAAGACCCCACAATTGTATGCTGCCTACTACATTACAAGAATACCCTACAATTGTATGCTGCGTACTACATTACAAGAATACCCTACAATTGTATGCTGCGTACTACATTACAAGAAGACCCCACAATTGTATGCTGCATACTACATTACAAGAATACCCTACAATTGTATGCTGCATACTACATTACAAGAATACCCTACAATTGTATGCTGCGTACTACATTACAAGAAGACCCTACAATTGTATGCTGCATACTACATTACAAGAATACCCTACAATTGTATGCTGCATACTACATTACAAGAATACCCTACAATTGTATGCTGCGTACTACATTACAAGAATACCCTACAATTGTATGCTGCGTACTACATTACAAGAAGACCCTACAATTGTATGCTGCGTACTACATTACAAGAAGACCCTACAATTGTATGCTGCATACCAGCTTGCTTTAGAGACGATTTTGTTACGATTATTGATAAAATAATTCAAGCGAGGTTAAGTGTCTTCTGTATTGGAAATTGTTGCTTGTATTCAGGCGTTGCTCAGTTACTCCATGCGTCGTCTACACTGCTGAGTTCTGCTTATAAAATGGCTTCAGCGGAAGCAGAGAAGGATGCCGTCCAGGTCGTCCAGATTCCGGATGGATTCGAACTCAAACAGTCGGCAGCGTCACAGCATCTTGGTGAGTTTTTGTTGCGCCTGAGTAGTATGGTTCTTTCTAGTAACGTCTCTACATCACCTTCTGCTAATGTGTGACAGACACAAATGAAAGAGTCATACTACTCAGATTATGATTTTCATAAATTTCAAAGTTTCTCCAGGCTGTGTTGAAACTCTGTATTCGCTTAAGTTTATTCTTTTTTCGTTGTGATTTTTTTGTCACTTTTTTGCTAATTTAGAGCTTTGTGATTTGTTCTTGTGCAGGTAATTTAGTTGTGAGTAAAATGTGATCTTGCCGCACCTGTTTTGGTAATCATTTGATGACCTTAGGCAGGCAGGTCAAGGTATTCCTGAATTTGCAAAAGGTTAAAGGTCACCAAATAGATCAAGGGTTTGCCACTTTCTAAATTAATAAGTTGACTCCTGTAAGACGTATTAGAGTTTGACCAAATTAGGATCACGACTTCTCTAGTCATGGCACATTTGAAGGTCACTGAAAGGTCATTGTGCAAAAGATGTAAGATACACGTACTGTACTGTTGTAAATAAAGGTCAAGAGAATGTCACTTGAATTTCACTTAAAGTTTGTCAACAATTTTGCAAATAATTCTAAGATAAATGATGCAGTGTAGCAGTGAGTTAGTTTACTAATTTAAGACCTCAGAAAGAATGTTCAAGACGTCATAATGAGTTAGTTTACTAATTTAAGACCTCAGAAAGAATGTTCAAGACATCATAATGAGTTAGTTTACTAATTTAAGACCTCAGAAAGAATGTTCAAGACATCATAATGAGTTAGTTTACTAATTTAAGACCTCAGAAAGAATGTTCAAGACATCATAATGAGTTAGTTTACTAATTTAAGACCTCAGAAAGAATGTTCAAGACATCATAATGAGTTAGTTTACTAATTTAAGACCTCAGAAAGAATGTTCAAGACATAATGAGTTAGTTTACTAATTTAAGACCTCAGAAAGAATGTTCAAGACATCATAATGAGTTAGTTTACTAATTTAAGACCTCAGAAAGAATGTCAAAGACATCATAATGAGTTAGTTTTCTAATTTAAGACCTCAGAAAGAATGTCGAAGACATCATAATGAGTTAGTTTACTAATTTAAGACCTCGGAAAGAATGTCGAAGACATCATAATCTAATGGTTTAACGTGATTACAGGAATCTGGACGAAGAGACGAATCTCTGAGGGTGAAACTTTTGGGCCATACAAGGGACAAATAAGACATGAACCAGTCAGTAGCATGAATCCTCTTTTTGTGTGGGAGGTAAAATTTAGAAAAACATTTTTGTTGCTCATTTAGTTTTTTTAATGTGTAAGTTTTTTTAACAGCTGATTGGTTAACAGTTGATTGGTTATTTAGTATAGTCATTCTTTTTTGCATTTTTTTGTTTGTCGTTCTGTTCATCCTCTGGAAATTTTAATGTATATCCCAAAGAACTTTCCATACAAGGTTATTTTCTCAACATTATGCTTACCTGTTTGAAAGGCATATGTAATTGAAGAAGAAAAAGAAAAAGAAATTTAAAATATTTACACCACCTGGTACACCACTAGTGTATCACCATCCCAGTGTGCATCACTGGCTCACTAAAAACACACTGATCTTACTGACAATGTGGAATAATTTGAACTTTTTGCAGTCTTCTTGAAGTGCATGTTTGGCTACCTCTATTCACCCTACATGCAGAATAGTTTCTTATAAATTCTTTTATCCAGCAGACTGCTTAGCTGTGCAATTTTCCATGACAAAATTGCATCTACGTTAATTGGTAGCTCACCCATTATAAGTTGAAAATCATCAGACATGTCTTTCCATTTGCAAATCAGTCATGTGGCTTTTGTCTTTCGCCTAGTATTTGCAGTTTCACTTGCAAGAGATGTTACCTGCCCTTCGTGTTGCTTGGAGGAATTTGTAATTGAAAAAAGTGTCTATAAATAGGTCATTGATCAGTTTATCATTTAATTCCTAAATTAATTAATTTAAATTCCTTAATTTAATTCTCAATTTAATTTGGTTTAAAAATACAAGAAAACCCTTCACTTACATAAAGCATAAAAAATTTGTCTTAAAATTTTGCGCCACTTACATGCTGCCTTTTTGCATGCAGGTCTTGCATCGGTAGTAACACTGTGTAAAACTTGTAAATTCATGTCCAGCGATGACCGTTAGGCATAGCAGTTTTGATGATAAGTCATTTGAATAAAGTTTCAATAACGTTGTGTGAAAAATAATGAAAGCATTCGTAGCACACATGTTACTAACTAAGTAAAATATTAAATTACTGCTTCTTGTCAATAAGATTAAAAATGCGTTTTTTTGGTTAGCGAGTGGTGCACCCTGGAGGCGAAGCAATGACATTTTACCATTTGGTGAAAACATTATAATTAATAATTTTCTTTTCAAGTTACCTAAGTCTTTCAAGCAGGTAAGCAAAATGCTAGGTAATATAGATTTGCATGGAAAGTTTTTTGGGACATAATTTAACATTTCCTTTTCTTCCCTTGGTTTACGTTGTGCTTATATGACGTCATGTAATGGCGCCGTCGGAACAGTATTGCGGGAAATGAAAACAAACAAAATTCCTTTTAACACGAGTACGATATGCGCATAAAATTGCTTTAATGTAATATAATTTTTATGTGATTTTTCTGAAACGTACTTCAGGTGCCCCTTTACCATTAAGAAGCGTACATTTTGTGTAATAACTGAAGCTGCTATATTTTTTTCTGTCTCATTTTGAGGTCGTAGATGACAATACCAAGAGATTCCTTTATTACCTGGATGCCACGGATGCAGTTCACGCAAACTGGCTTCGACACGTAAACTGTGCTCGATACTTTGAAGAGCAGAACTTAGTCTCGACACAGAAGGAACAGGAGATCTACTACAAAGCCATTAAGGTATAATAACTTATCAATTAACGAGCCAATTTATATTTACAGTTCTCAGGGGAGGGCTTTTTTTACTGTTCTCGGGGGAGGACTTTTTTACTGTTCTCGGAGGAGGACTTTTTTACTGTTCACGGGGGAGGACTTACTCTCGACACTTATCACGGTGAACAGAGAAGTGAGTGTCAGCTCGCGCTTACTGTCAGTGAGTAACTCACAAGAAGTTCTGCTCGCTAGTCTGAACATGCTTGCGAGTTACTCTCGACACTTCTCGCGGCGAACATAGGAGTGAGTGTCAGCTCACACTTACTGTCAGTGAGTAACTCACAAGAAGTTCTGCTCTCTAGTCTGAACACACTTGCGAGTTACTTGACGAAAAAAGGTGCTAGTCTCACTGCGACATTAGACTAAAAATGTGACAATATATGCGAAGCCTATGATAGGCTTTCTTAAAAGTACTTTCCAAGTGTAACAATGTTCCGTTTGTATTCGTAGGATTTAATTATCGTTACTTCTTCAACATTGTTTGCAGTATTATTTACTATTTCGTTGTCAAAATTCCAGGATATACATCTGGGAGAAGAACTTCTCACGTGGTTTGTAAAACCTGATTTGAAGCCAAGAAGAAAGTCGAAAAAGTCCAGCAAACCAGGTAAACATTGAGATCGTTCGCCGAATATTGAAACGTAATTACTTTTCTGTGCTTGAGATAGATGCACGCGTAGCATTTTTATGTATTTTCTAATTGTTCACACTTTGTTAAATACAGTAAGTCTTCGCTTAACGACTCATATGCTTTCCCGCAAAATGCGACGTTAAGCGAAACGTCATTAAACGAAACGGCGTTAAGCGATACATCGTTAAGTGAAACCAAAACTTCCATAGGAAGCTAGGAATGTAGACGAATTGAGATACTTCCAGAATTAAAAATCAATGCATTAATACTGCTTAAATCATGTAAATTAAAACATTTTATGAGTTTCATTCATATTTCTACTGGTTAATTTCTTTCTGTTTGCTTGAAACCACCTACCTTTCTTGCCGGTATCTACCTGACTTGCTAGTGTTTTCTCCCTCATTTAAACACTACTTAGTGAAAGCCAAGCCTTAGAGACAATTTCATGTAGTACTAATGTGGTTGTTATAGCAACAGCTTACAGCTGCCAGGCCATAGAAACTCATGCTTCATGCCTCACGCTTCATACTTCATACTTCATGCTTCATGCTTCATGGCCCACTGGGCCATAGGGGCTCATGCTCTCACGCTTCACACACGAGTCTGCGTTGCGCATTCAAAATGGAATCATCTGACGAGGAAGATTTCTTGATCTTGTTGTGTCTCAGAAGAAGGAAGCGAAAGAGATGGAGAATATGGTGCCGGGAGCATTTTTTGCTCAGAGAATCCAGAGGAGAATTTCAGCGGACGTTTCAACACCTCGTGGACAATCCTGATGAAGAACTATTTCATAATTATACAAGGATGTCGTACAAGACTTACAGTACATTAAAGTCCCTCGTGCTAGGACATCTGAAGCCACGCTATTCAAATTGGAGGAGGCCAATCGAAGCAGAACAAAAACTCATCATAACTCTCAGGTGGTAATTACTAGTCAAAGTATGTTTGTCAGATAAGCATGCACTGACATGACCACATAAAAAAGTAGATCTAAACACCCCCCCCCCGATAAAAAAGAAAGGCCACACAAAAATTCCAAAATGTTTTTGAAGGGTAAAATTTAATTATTTTATGTTTTTCAGATATACTGACATGACCATATAATAAAAACAAAAACCGAAAATGAAAAATTTGAAAAGGTTTAGGTCACAATGTCCAGTTCTAACTCTGATCGTGAAATGAATAGTCCTTGCAGTCAAAAAACACTCTGATATCCAGTCTGCCCCCGGACTCACGTCTCGAAAAAGTGAACATGTTCACTTCTAGCTTCACGCATGAGTCGTGAAGCTTGAAGTGTGAGGCGTGAGCGGAGGTCTATGGCCCACCGCAAATAAGATTACGTTTGTTCATTTTTCCACTCACGCATTTAGACGTGAAGCATGAGCGTGAGGCATGAAGCATGAGTTTCTATGGCCTGGCAGCCTTAAGTAGGTTTGTAACAATGCATTAACATATGGATGCATCATCATATCATTCATGGCGATGTGTTTATCGGCAAGGTGCGCCCGTATTGCGATAATCTGATTCGGTGATAGTTAGCGAATTATTGCGCGCTTGGCCATATGCTGACGATGTGAAGTAATTCAAAGTAAAGTAATTCAAGTTGCTGTAGTTTACTTAACACAGGCACTGCTAAGCAGCCAAAGTGGTTCAAAATACAAGGTGTTTAATCTGTAGTAGGCTAATTGTGTTGTTTAGAAAAAGACGTGTGAAATGGCAAAAGTGAACCAGGACATGTACAATCAACTTTTAAACCCTGATACGTTTTGCTTTTCTTGTAGCTTACAACGCCAACAATAGCCTACACTTTACACAAGTAATAAATAAAAATCAAACAGTTAATCTATAGTCAACCTCGGATATAAGGGACACCTCCGGACCGGAAATAATTGCCCCTTATAGCCGAAGTTGAGTTGCGGAAACGGAGTTGTTCGAACACCGAGTTTGCGAAAAATTGTGGTTAAAAATCGATCTGTTTCGCTTTAGCGACTTTTTCTTTTTCATATTTTCATCTAGTTACCCACATCATCACAGCCACCAGATCCGACCGTAGTCCAAAGGAATACAGTCGGGCCCGCACGGGGTCTCGGCATAGGCTTTTTATAATGCAAAAAATATTTGATCATAGCGAGATAATTTACCTGGGTTTCTATTTCGCGGGACCTGAAGATATCGCCCCTTATAATCGAATGATCCTTATATCCAAGTACTTTATATAAGAAGATTTTTATAAGGAAAAACGTTAGGAAAAATCAGGACCGGTGTTGGTGGTCCCTTATAAGCAAGTACTTTATACCCGAGGTTGACTGTAGCTATTTTAACACTTATTAATCCTGAAACTTTGGATTGATAAAATACATTTAGCAATTATCATCAATGGCTTCATCTAGTTTTTTAGTGATAAAACCTGCAAATGTTGACTCAGGTATATCGTGATGTTAGTACAATGGTATGTTTAGTACAGTCACCTAGGTGTATTGCTAGAACTCTAGTTTTAACTACCACATCCACTTAAGAAATATCTTGACTGCTAATTCACCTTTTTGTTTCAGCGAACAAAATCGCAAAGAGACAAACTCATAGACGCGAAAATAACGAAACGAATCACAACAACGCCAGCAGGTGTAACAATGACGATGCGTCTCATACTGTGATGTCAACCAACTGCGATAACTCATCAACCGACTCGTCATTGTTGCTGTCGACATCACGTGAAAATGGTGATAAATGTTGTGAAATTGACTGCGAAAAGAGCAAAACACGCGAAGAAGATGTGATATCTACGTGCAACGTGAGTGAAAAAGCGGATAATACGGATAAAAATGACAGCCGAAGAACTCAAACATGTTTCAACGATGATGCGAAAAAAGGAAGCACGGTTTACGAACGCAAGGTTGAGCAACCAAAACCTGCTGCAAAACATTGTGCACTTCCACAATATGAATATCAGTTCGAGGTGAAACCCGTCTTTCGTGTTAAAGGTAAATCCGGAACTACGCTGTACCGATGCGATGTCTGCTCGGGTATTTATCGCCACGCTTTCAGCCTAAAGAGACATTACCTTCGAATGCACCTGAATTACGACTACTTGTCTCAGCAGGATGTGCAGAACTGCGGAATTAACGTAAACGTTCAAAATCATTTCAAAAACATTGAAAGAACTAAAATTGGCAAAAGATTTTGCACATTAAAAAATGCGCCGATCGATTTATACTGCTGTCACATTTGCGCTATGCAGTTTCCCGGCGTCGGTGAACTGAAAGAACATTGTAGCCATCACAGGTCCATTGCTGCTGACAAGTCTTACGTGTGTTCGAGCTGTCCGATGACCTTCGCACACATGCCGAACCTCGTGCGACACATGTCCGTCCATTCCGGAGCGAAGCCGTACTCCTGCAAGTACTGTTCGAAGAGGTTTCCTACGAGCACCAATCAGCGACGGCACGAGCGAATTCATGAGGGCGTCAAGCCGTATTACTGTTCCCATTGCAAGTCCAGGTTTAGCCAAAGTGGAGACCTGAAGAAGCACATTCGGAATTTGCACAGCGACAAGTTTCACCCGTGTCCGCAGTGCTTGAAGTATTTCCCGTCAAAAGCCTCGCTAAACGAACATCTCCAGAGCCACGAAAGTGCAAAAGGTGTCACTTCGGAAAGTGCTAGTGACGCGAATGCGGAACTGCTGCCGGACGATAGGACTTCCAAAGTGAAATACGTCTGCTCCATATGCAGTAAGACATTCGAGCACTACGCAAACATGTGTAGGCATCGTCGTTTGAGGCACGAACGTTATTTTAAACCTCATAATAGTCCGGCCGGCAGCGCAGTTGGCATCAACAACATCGACACGTCATTTTTGATCAACATCGCCGAAAACATATGTGATAATCTGACCTATTTCCTCGACGGAAAAGTTGATCAGATTCAGAAAATGGCGGCGCTGTCAGCTGCGGTGAAGGACGAAACCACGACAAGTGCATGCGACGAGATTAGTTTAGAAAAGTACAATTTTGCCCTACCTTGTGCGACAGTAAAGAAAGAGGTTTCTGAGCAAACGGAAACGGAACAATGCTACGATATTAAGGCAGTAGTTTCACAACCTGCTCCGCACAGAATTCCCGCGATGAAGTGCGGCATTGCTACAGCTCAGATATATCAGTGTCCCGTTTGTAGAGTTCTCTTTCGAAATCATGCCTTATACTCTCAGCACTTGCTGGGAAAGCATGACATTGAAGTTACTGACCGCGTTGACCCTTCGGCCAACATCAGTTATGCTAGAGAATTTCTAATTGCGAATGATCTGCCCTTGGATTTGACAGCCCCCTCGTCTCGTGGTTTTTCTCGGGGACATGTGGCCGCGCTGCCTGCTCCAGTTAGAAATATGATCAATGGAGACTTCGAAAGGTGCCGCAATTCAAACACCTGCTTCGTCTGTCTCAAGGACCTTAAAGACGATCGCTCATTGGTAAAACATCAGGTAAGTTCACATCCCAACATAGATTTTACGGACTATGACTTCGTGGTCACGTCCCAGCTCTGCCGGTTCGTGAGCCCTGTTGGGCTGTTAAACGACGATGCGTTAGCCAACAACATCCTGGGCAACACAAGAGAAGATTTTTCCTGCACGAAGTGCAGCCGCGTCTTTCCTAATTTGTCCGACTTTCACTCGCACATCGTCTATGAGTGCGCAGATGATGCTCAGCAGAATTTAAATCTGGCACAAAATCCTCGCGGGTGGCAGTCAAAAACATTGCCGTTTACTCGCCGTAGATTACTAAGCAAAAGAAGAAGAAAACAGAGACAGTTTTCTATGCAAAAGCCGACAACTGTTACTCCATCAAACGAGAAAACAAGAGTCGAGGTTGCTAGGACTGAAAAGCCAGTAAAAGGACAGCATAAACTAGCCCGTCTTGAAGACGACTGCATTGACATTCACAAATGCAAGGCCTGTGATAAAAGTTTTAGTTACATATCCTACTTGGAGAAGCACTTGAAGACGTGTCCGCACCGAAACGAGCATTCTGTGGAAGAGTTAAAAGCCCAGGTTGAAAAGCAAGTGAAGGATCAGCACACGTGTCCCCACTGTGGAAGATTCTTTCATTATTCTGCGAGCTTACGAAAGCACGTACGCGATGACTGTGATAGCAAAGAGACGTCTTTCACGGACGGGACGTCAGAGCCTGTCAAAAATGGCATCCCCCTGAAGCGTAAGGTGACGGTTATCAGTGCCACAATTGCCTCTGCGGGTTCCAAAATACTAGGAAAATCTCTCGATCTTCGTAACACTGACCAAAACCTTCCTTCTTGTCCAGAGAAAAAAACGAATTTGGATGCAACAAAACAGGGCTGTCACCCAAGCTCTGTGTGCAGAGGTAGTTCTATCGAAAGTTGTGATGTCAGTACAACAATTAAAACTATCATATGTAATAGCCAACAAGATGAAACAGATACAGGTGAGATTGTGAATTACACATCTGGATATGTAGGTGTGAAAAAACCTGAAGAAAATGTCAATGCGCTTCATCCCGAACCCATCAGAACCACAAGTGTTGATAATGTTGCCAGTTCAGCTGCAGAAGAAGTGCAAATGCCCTCATTACATCCCGAATCTCGGTCCTTAAATCCAGTTTCAGCGGTGGCAAAAAGAAAAGGTGGATGGCCAAAAGGCAAACCCCGAAAACCTCGTCCATCTTCGCTTCCTGCACCACAGTCATCTGAAGCCAATGTCGTCCAGACAAGGCGCTCTAGTCGTTTGACGACTGGCGGCTTCCCCGGCCCTCGGCTTGTACCATCTCCCAGAAAACGTCCTAGACAAACCACGCTTGCGACGGGTCTCATAGCAAAACCGAAAATTCCGAAAACAAAAACCAAAGCTCAGTTGACGAAGGATCGCTTGAGAAGAGAATCTCCATTTCTCTCGCCAAGCAGGAGGAAAAAGCATCGTGGCGGTTGGCCAAAAGGAAAGGCAAGAAAACCTTCCACAGACGTTATACCAAAGACAGAAAAAGCAGATGATTCCAATAACAATAACGTTCTACAACAGCTTTTTGTTGATGGTCAAAGTTCTTGTGTTCCCCCGATATAGGAGCATGTGTTGCTTTAACCCTTATGTGGTCACGATTTTTTACAACCGATTTTGTTAAATTACTTTTGATAAACTGCCGTGTTTCATTAGTAAACATCAACAGCATAATTTGTGGTTATGCTGACCACCATAGGATGCATTATACCTCTGCTTAGAGACATGTGACTTACTAGTAATACGAAATTTAAATTCACTTAGTTATGTTCCCTTATCTATGCAGGAATAACTGTAGTAAGCGCGTGTGCAAAATCATTGTTATTTTGAATTTATTGTCTACTACTTTCTTCTTTTAGGTGGAGTAATTTGAGTAACTGACATTTTGTTTTATCAGATACATCGCCCGTATAATGTATAGACAAGCGAAGTAAAGTTTCGACAATTTGAAAAAGTCGACTTATTGCATTTTCACTTTTATTTCGTGGTGAGACAATGCGAATAAAATAAATAACTGAAAGTATTTTGTGCACAAAACATGTTTAGAAAAAGTCATAGAAAGGGTTTACTGGGATGCGTATGGTAAAAGGGTAAAATGCAAAAAACTGGTCTGGGGGTAATTTTTAACCCCCCCCCCCCAGTTACCAAAATCGGTTGTAAAAAATCGTGACCCTATGAGGGTTAAGAAGTCTACCTAAACTATGTATAAAATAAGTACTGAAAAATGATCAATATAAGCAATAGCACGGAAATAACATGTATATAGCAGACGTGATAAAATCGTTGTATTTCTTTCATAGCTATTATTTATATCTTTCTAAACAATGATTAGTAGGCAATCGTGTTTGTTGGTTCATAAACAGTTGCACTATTTCTTGAACCTGTTAACTTGTAGGAAGAGAGGAAAATAGAAAAGTGCTTTGAAATCATGGTAGCAGTGCCACCAAAATTGCAAGTCTATATATGTGGCATATATATATACGTAGGGTTACCATACGTCCGGGTTTTGCCTCATTCCGTAAGTATGTACGGACGTTGCCAACTGCAGAGGCGTACGACAGTATGAGACAAAGAAAGGCTTGTTAATTTTCAATACAAGATGTTGCTAACATCTCAAAATGCAACCCTTGTAAAAGCTTTGTGTACATATTTACTGAACAAAAGTAAGCGATGCGCACATCACTATGGGTCACATGACTCGCTGTCGATACTCGGCGTATTCGCTAACGACTTAAAATGATGTCCAGGAGCCATTTTGTTTGTTTTTATGTGAATTTTTTTAAATTTGTATACTTTCGCTGTTTTGCAGTTTTGAGCAACTGGTAAAAGTTAATTAGAAAGTAGCAATGCCGAAACGACAGTGTGCGTTTACAGATGAAATGAAGGCCAAGTACCCGTGTCCTCTTTTTCAACTCTGACAATATGGTAACCCTGTATATGCCTAGCTGTTACTTTCGTTCAATATCACTAACTACACTGCTAAACTTGCTAATTTTTGCTGTTAATTAGAGATTAATCAGGCTGATCACTGGCTTTGTCATTCTCATTATTGTGTCTATTCTTACACAAGTGTTTGTGATATTGACTTCATGTGTCTGCATGTATGTTACAGTGACGTCCAATGTCAAACAATGCAGAAGCATTAGGAAACTCGAGGAGTAGTTAGTTATAGCGTTGCTTGTATGTGGGTTTCTAAATTGTTTGACAATAAACGTCAGTGTAGAAAGGCGTGCTAAGACATGCAGTCAAACATTTCAATAAATCGTGTGAAATATCTACAATAACAGGGGCGGATACAAGTATCAGAACAACCTGGATGGCCTAACAGAAAATCAGTTAGGGGTCTGGGATAACAATGTAAGCTCCCCAGCGAGGTCCACCCGGACAACAATACATTTTGCTGCATTTCAGACCACTTTTCTGCCTTCTAGAAGCCACTTTTTCAAGGAAGCTCACTAGTTTATAAAACGTGTCATCTCATCTTTGACTCAAAAATACATACCTATATATTGATATACACATACAGCAATACATGATGTACATAACTTTCATCTGTTTTCTTGTGATATATGCTCTTTACAGATATAAGGCACTTTAGGATCTGGGAAATCGTTCTAATGCTTATAATTCAGAGAACATATTAATTTGGCGTGTTGTAACAGTTACTGTGCGAGGGAGGGCCCAACCCCTAAATCTGGCACAGAATAATACCAGCGCAACTGTTTGCTGAGTTGCCATTCAAACATGTTATTAGAAGTTTCCTTACAGCAACGTAAACTGGCTTTGACTGTAAATGTTATCAATGCCGTTATATTGTTGAGATTTTTCATTGTTTGTAATGCTAATAAAAACAATAGAAACTTAAAAACAGCTTGAAAACCAAAAATGGTTTTCGTTTTACAATCAAATACTCATAAAAATGATGTTCCAAATAACAGCAAAAGCATTAATGTCAATACAAATACCTTCGCGACCAAAAAACATTAAAAGATCTGTTATAGTTTTTGTTAAATGGTTCAAATTCCTTTACAAAATGAGATTACGATATTCTCTGTTTATCTGTACTACGTCTGCGCAGTACAGATAAATTACAGTATAAATTGATATGCAATATAAATTACTATAAATAAGATACAGTATAAACTTGCCCAGATGATTGTAATTTGTAACCCACTTTTGTATGATCTGGTTTTGTAAAGTTTTCTAGACTTTTGTATGCAACATCTCTTTATCGATTTAACACTTTATCGATTATATTGATTGCCAATATGCTTGTATTGTTTGTGACAGCTTAAGAATCTTATTGTTATTGTTGTAATAGTATCCTCGTCATCTCTGTTTTGGCCTCTTTGTTTGTTTGTTTATTGTACTATTTCATTCATACTTTATTTTTCTAACAATGAAATATTATAATGTGCATAAAATTTGACTGCTTGAAAACAAAGCTTCGAGTCATTGCGTTTTTTTTACTGATGTTCAACTCTTTTCGTCATATCTGATTTTTGGTTTTTTGCCACCAAATGTGTCATTGAAGAAAGGATTCTGCATTTGATAAGAAAATCTGCATCAGTAACTGATATTTTGGGAATTAGTTCCAATTCCGTGTTCTCTGGCAAGAAAAGGAGCAAGTTACATAACTTTTTAGAAGATAAACACTTCCTTTTCTTCCTTTTGTTCACTTCAGGATTTCAGGAATTCTGAGATTGTGAGTTTATTGTCAGAAATTGTTAGTGAAGAAAGGATCTTGCATTTGAGAAAGAAAATCAGCATCAATGACTTTCGAAAACGTAAGATTTTATCCTCACATGGCTTCACGCCTCGTCTTTGTCTTATGCTTTTCCAAGTTATTGTTAAGCACAGATTTGCCAACAAACAGATTTCGGTCTAGCAGAGAAAATTTAAAATATTACCTCTGCTTTGCAGTGGTAATTATCAGAGTTGTAAATTCTTCAATTTTAATAACCCAAATCCCTGATTTTGTGATCAAATTTAAGATTCGTTCTTCACTAACAATTTCTTACAATAAACTCACAATCTTAGAATTTTTGAAATAATGAAATGAGCAGAAGGAAGAATATGAAAAGTTTTTTCCTAAAATGTTTGAGAAACTTGGGAGTTTAAATTATTTCATTTTGCAAGAATTTTGGAGGAATTTGGAAATGCAATTTGTTCCTTTTCTTGCCAAAGAACACGGAAGTGGAACTAATTCCTAAAACATCATTCACTGATTCTGGCAAGAAAGAGAACACATTCCATCTCCAAATTCCTCCAAGCTTCTTGCAAAATGAAATAATTCAAATCCCCAACTTCCTCTAAATTTTTCGGAAAGAAAAGTTCAAGTTTCTGTGCACCAAAAGGAATTTAGTTCAGTTTCCATTCACTGCATTATTTTCTGTCCGTTACATATCGTATGATTCATGGTAAATGAAATTTCTTAAGCATTCCTGAAAATAACCAATTTTACTTTTTTATTGGCCTCAAGAACAAACATTTTGTTCTAGTTTGGAGTTAAGTTCTATTTGGAAAAGAACTTATTTTAGTACCCAGTTTCTTTACTTTTTTATTGGCCTCAAGAACAAACATTTTGTTCTAGTTTGGAGTTAAGTTCTATTTGGAAAAGAACTTATTTTAATACCCAGTTTCTCTGCGAAAAAAAGGAACTAGAAGTTCCACTTTGTTGAAATGAAATAGTTCCCGTTCTAAGTTCTCGGGAGAAAGAACTTTCAGGTCAATGAAATAACCGGACGTTGGTTCCGTGAATGTCCTGTAGAACTCTCTTATGAGCAGTCTTTTGCTGTTGTGACGCTGTGTAATAATTAAATCAGGATGTTAAGAAATCAGAGTACTGTGTTCAGAGTTCTCGAGCGTTTCCGTCACTTTTATATGCTAAATCTACAGGATAATCATTCATTTGTGTAGGCTACGTGAATCCGTGTCACTGGTGAAACACTTGTGTGCACGTGCAAATTATTTAATCAGAACGAAAACGGAACTAAAAGCTAATATTTAGATTTAGAATTTAATCAGTGAAACAACAATAGCAAATTAAATTGATAACAATTTCCAACAATACCTAATTCCCCCAAAAGTAACGTTGGCCGGCTACGCTTCTGTCTCTCATCAGGCTTTTGGATCTATCAACCACGCTCTTGAGTCTCCAACCTTACCACATCGGCTTTTCATCTCCAGCAGTCAGCCACGTCCTTGCCAGCAACTCTTTGCCAATGGTCACCAATCCAGCCTCTGCATGGACCACGCTTTAAAACTGCTCCAGCAATCCAGCAATTGAACTCGTACCTGGTTGCCTCAGCCTTCCAGTGATAAAGCCAGATGTCGTCCTTTTGCAGGGTGACAAACAGAACCTTTAGTTCAGACGAACAGACAGACCATTGGTCCAGGTAGAACTGGTCCTCGACTGGTTTTCCACTACTATTGAGCGAGAATTTGAGTCCTATTCTCCAGGTGGAAATATGATTACCAAACACTTGCTTCTTGGAATGTCAAGACAGTGCCATCACAGCAAACAACGAGTAAACAAAAGTAGACAAAACCATTGTCTTTGTGACAAATCATCTCACTGCATACGAGTACCATTAAAGACAGGTTCACACCAAACTTGGTGTTCAGCCATATAAAATAACCTCAGGATGTGGACTAACCAGCAAAACTCCACCACCCTGTAACTTCGACAGTCAGAACATAACTAGTGTAAAACACAAACTCTGTAGTAAGATCCCAAAACAGGTTGAAGCCATTTGGTATTCGAATTTTCAGGTAACCTAATTACAGGTAAGCAGAGAAATAAGCGGCCAGAGCCATCTGGTGTCAAAATCTTACAAAAACACACAATGTAATATAAATTTAAATAAACAGTGCAATAAATCAATAAAGTAATTAGATCATTATTTATGCACACACAACAACATATGAAAGATATATCAAAATAGGTGTTGCGACAATGATGGATGGTATAACCGATCATCACATAGCATCTCTCTCCTTTTAAAACTCTGAAGGAGTTTTCACAACATAGCGACACCTATATTGAAACAATTGAAGAAAATAAAAGCTAAACAATGATTTGCTAACTAAATGGGCTATCTTAATTACTCCGAGAAGCAACTTCAATCAATACTGATACAAAATAAATCTACAAATAACACAATAAACGACTTTACTTCTGCCATTTCACTTTTATATTGTTTAATTGGAAAAACAATTTCTTCGTATAAAACTATCAAAATTAGGCAAAATTTATAGGCGTGAAAGTGCATCCGCCACAACATTCATTCTTCCCGGAATATTCTCCACCGTGTAAGAGTATTCCTGAAGAATGAGCGATCAGTGACACAACCGGCGGTTATTACGCTTAATACGTGGAAGGGCCAACAAGCTGCGCTGGTCAGTTCGGATAGTAAAATGCCGCCCTTCCAGAAAGTATCTCAACTTCTCCACACAGTATACAACTGCTAAACACTCCACTTCTACCACACTGTAATTACGCTCAGTAACAGTTAATTTTCTGCTGAGGTATGTTATAGGTACTTCGCCATGTTCACTTTGGTCTTGGGATAGTACCCCACCTACACCACTCAAAGATGCATCAGTAGTCAGTATAAAAGGCTTCATGAAATCTGGAGAGTGTAACACAGTGTCGGAGCCAAGGCAGTCTTGCAATTCCACAAAACTCCGCTCGCAGGCTTCTGTCCACTCAACTTTGGTTGGAGCGCTTTTCTCAAGTAGCTCAAAAAGAGCAGCAGCTTTGGTACTGAACATAGGAATGAACCTACGGTAGAAGCCAACAAGACCCAAGTAGGCCCGTACTTGTTTCTTGTTTTGTGGACGTGGGAAGTTGTGTATGCGTAGAATCTTGTTGGGTTGTGGCCTCAAACGATTTTTGCCAATAACATAGCCAAGGAATTCAGTTTCTTGCATTGCAAAGCTGCATTTCTTTGGCTTTAGAGTCAGGCCAGCTTGCCTGATGCAAAACAGTGTCAGATGCAGATGATTTAGATGTTCAGGCCATGACGTGGACTTAATTACAATGTCATCAATGTATCCTCTGGCAAAACGGGCCACAGTTTCAAGGACACGATCTACTAGGCTTTGGCAGGTAGATGCCGAATTCATCAGTCCAAACGGCATTACCATAAATTCAAATTTGCCGAAGTCAGTGGCAAATGCAGAGATTGGCTGAGATTCAGGTGTGAGCATTATTTGCCAATAAGCTTTGGACAGGTCCAGTGATGTGATCCAGAGTGCACTGTGCATCTCATCAACAATGTCGTCGACTCTTGGCATCGGATATGGAAGAAAAGCTGTCTGAAGATTTAACTTGCGATAATCGACGCAAAATCTGACGGTGCCATCTCGTTTAGGGACTAAGACTGTTGGCGCTGACCAAACTGACTCAGAGCGCCTGATTACCCCTAACTTTTGCATGTCTTCCACTTCTTTTCTTACCAGCTCCTTGCGTGCTTGTGGGAGTCTGTAGGGCCGCTGTTGGACTGGTGTCTGGTCAGTAAGAGAGATGTGATGTTCTACCACAGATGTGCATCCCGGTAAATCAGTGAACATCTCCTTGAATTCTTGAAGTACCGACATCAGCTGCTCGGATTGGTCTTTGGTCAGGAAAGAGGGTAATGCAACATCTTCTAGGGACTGAGTTGCCTCAGCCAATGGCGGGAAGGCATATTCAGGAAAGCTGACTTCTTTGTCTAGCTCATCTTGGCCCACTTGCTCTTCAGCTAACTCAGGCACCATAATTAGATCATTTTCTTCACATTTGGAGAACAAAATAAGATTGTCATCCCTTTCTACAAATGGTTTGAGCATATTGATGTGATAGGTGCGAACATTGCGTCTATTGCTTTTGTTTCCAATATTCACCTTATATGTCAAGTCAGACACCTTGTCTACAACCTCGAATGGTCCTTTGAAGTACTTCTGCATCTTTCCATGCCCTTCATGCATCAACACGAGCACTCTCTGTCCAATTTCCAACGACCTATCTGACGACATACGATCGTACCATCGTTTTGGGGCAATCTTTGCTTGACGGAGGAACTGGTGTGCATCTTCAGTAGCACTTTCTACTGTGTTGATGATTCTCGTAACATAGTCATCAATATTTTCTAATTTAGGAGGGTCTTGGCAGCCCCATTGTTCTTTCAAAGCAGCCAGGGGGCCCCGCACAGGGAAGCCATACACTAATTCAAATGGAGAGTACCCAGTGGACTCCTGTGGTACTTCCCTGAAGGCAAACAAACAAAAAGGGAGAAGTTCATCCCATGGCAGACTATGTTCATCTTGCAGAAGTTTTAGGATGGATGATTTAATAGAAGCATTGTATCGTTCTGTGAGACCATTAGCTTGGGGGTTGTATGGGGACGTGTAAATACCTTTTACTCCAAGGGCTTTTTCAAGATCACGTATGAGCTTGGACGTGAACTGGGTCCCCCGATCTGAGATGATTTCCCTAGGTATCCCGTGTCTGCACATGTATTGTAAAAGTGCTTTCACAATTGTTTCTGTTTCTATGTTTGGTAATGGTATGCAGTCAGGATAACGTGTTGCATGATCAATGATTGTTAAAGCATATTTGTTTCCTGAGGGTGTGCGTTGTGTACCTAGTGGGCCTATTATATCAATTGCAATTGTGCGAAATGCTGTTGATGGTATTGCCAAAGGTTTGAGTTTCGCTTTATCAGCGCGTCGCACACGAGCAGTCTTTTGGCAGGTGGCACATGAACGGCAGTACTGTATCACAGAGCGTTTGATGCGTGGCCAAGTATACTCCTGCAGTACTCGCTTAGTAGTTTTCCTAATGCCTAAATGTCCAGCCATCTTATTATCATGTGCCAGGGAGAGCACCTCCAGTCTCCTTGTCTTAGGCACAACCAGTAGTTCTCGTGGTTCTAGGCTAGGACGCTCACATGCCAGGTAATAAAGTACTCCTTCACGAAGATAGTAGCCTTTGCCTTCTTTCCGCACAATTTCCTCAGTGCGTGCATTGTCGCGTAAGTTCCTTAAAGTTACATCATCTACTTGTTCTTGGTGTAACTGGGATTTACTGAGCTCAGTTAGGTGCATTTGGTTTTGCTTTGACTCGTGCTCAGTCAGTAGATGTGCTTTGGTTTTGTCTTGCAAAAACTCTTGTTGGAGGGTCTTGTCTCTTTCCTCAAGGTTTTGCAGTTTCGCAGCTTTACAGCGTGTAACAACTAATGCCGTGTGCAGCTTGTCACCAATACTGTTTTCATCCTGCTTCATAGCATGCTTTTTAAATTGGCAGGAGGAGTCCATGTTGGCCACAGTAGGTGTTGAAGCTGGTTTCGGTACACACTGGAAGTTCTTACTCCTCTTTGCCGGGAATGGAGTAACTGCCGTCCGAAAGTCATTACCAAGTAAGAAGTCAACTGGAAGGTCACCAGAGACAGCCACTGTCAAATATCCACTGACCATCGGACTTTCAACCTCCACAATAGCCATGCGTACTTCCTTGGAATCTCCATGTACACACTTAATCGTCCTGGTTGACTCATCAACATATTGCTCTGGCCTTACCAGATCTGGGTGAACAAGGCTAGTGCATGCCCCAGCGTCGCGCATGCATTTCACATTCTTGCCATTCACAGATGCCCAGCAGCAATATTCATCTTCAGAAGATACAATAATGTTGCGCAACTTCTTTGTGGTTTTTCTTGAACCACCTTCCTGGGTCTTCTTAGCATCACCTTTAGCTAAAAAATTCCGACCCATCGTGCTTCTGCCTTTCCCGGTGGCTTCAGCACCTGCCATGCTTCTTCTGCATTGATTTCTCTTATGTCCCAACTCGCCGCAGGAATAGCACTTCACATTAGATCCATTATATGTGCTTCTTCCTCTTGCTGAACTACTACCATCGTGCATTGGCGGCTTCAATCCTTTCTTAAATGTGTGAGGTTGCATGACTTTTAGGCCACCCTGTATCGACATCACAGATGCTTGGTACAAGTCTGCTTTTTCCACAACATCATCGAAGGAATGAAGATCTTGCCTCCGGACCCATTCACACATGTCACGTGACATCAGTGTTAAGACTTGTTCCTTACAGACCAATTCCACAACTTTATCTACAGAGTCAGCATCTTCTGCATTTCTGTACTCATTGTAGGCACGAACAAGTCTTCTGCCAACTTGCTGAAAAGTCTCATTGGCCCTCTTTTTTATAGCACGAAAACGTTTCAAGTAGCTCTCGCTGGTTAATACATATGCTGCCAAAAGTGCTTTCTTCACAGCATCGTAGTTGCTCATTTGCTCAGGAGGTATTTGGTGAAAAGCAATGGAAGCTTTCCCGGTAAGTGCAGGCCCTAAAGATGCTGCATATACGTCCTGAGGAAGCTTATTTGCAGCTGCAGTTGATTCAAACTGACTTAAGAAATCGTCGATGTCTTCAGCGTTTTCATCAAAGACCCTCATTTTGATACGCTGGATGGGTGCATGCAATTGCGGGTTAGCAGGAGGTGAAGGGTTTGCGACCTGTAATAAAGTAGGTGCGACTTCAATTCGTGCAAGTTCGGCACGCAATTTTTCAAGCTCAACCCGTTCCTGATGTTCAAGTTGCTTAATACGTAACTCTTTGTCCATCTGCATTTGCATCTCCATCTGCTTGACAGCTCGACGCTCTTCGCTGCGTAGCTTTTCCAGTGTAATCATAACCGAATACCTCTCTGAGGGGGGTAATTGCTGCATTCCCTCAGTAATGTCGTCTGTCATAAATGATAAGTCGGGCGGAGGTGTGTGTTCTAACCTCGTTGCCACAGTTGGCTTCCTTTTCACGCCACCTGAAATAGTGTTCACGGGACTTGCTGCATTTAAATTAGCTTCAACGTATGTACCCGCGTCCAGGTCCGCATCACCAAGGCCTTGAATTGCTTGTGTTAGCGCAGGTTGCGTCATATTCAAAGGAAGCTGAGCTTGTAGAATAGCAGCTATTAAAACAGATTTAGTCGCTGTTAAGGCAACTGTGATTCCGCGTTCAGCTATAATTTGTTTTAGCTGTGACGCTTTTAAAATATTTAACTCGTTTTCAGTGTATGCGTTTGCTGCCATGGTAATTTGCCGTTTCGTTTTATTTTTAATTTAATAAGGCGTTGATACAGCAGTCAAATACTATGTGCAACTGTATTTTGTTTATAGTAGTATATTCTATGTAATTATTTTCTTTGCAAAGTATTTATTTGCGTTTTGTTTCGTTTTAACTTTGCTATTACACTTGTGAAAATTTATTCACCACTCACGTGGTTTCTTTTACTCTACTCTCACCCTGTACACAAACAAATTGCTCAGATTACATACAGCTAGTACTATGCAAAAATAAGTCCCGAACCAAACAGGAAGTTATAAGCCGTTCGATATATTACTAGGGCTCATCAATTCGTAAACAAGCTTTTGCGTCGCATGCACTTCACAGCCAGACAATGTGACCTAGTTTACCTATAGTTCAAAATCGCCTACCGCAATGAAACTACTAACTGCTTTCTTGCTCAGAGAAATTTATACCTACAGCACGGTCAACGCAAGTGTCAAAAGTTCTAAGCTTACTCAGTAGAAATATTATATTATCAGTTCTGTAAAGGGCAGAGATGCTATTTTTCTAACAATAAACAGAATAAATAATCTGCACAGCGGTTTCATTCAGTGACAGGCCTTAATTATCCCACTTCTGACACCAAATTGTGACGCCGTGTAATAATTAAATCAGGATGTTAAGAAATCAGAGTACTGTGTTCAGAGTTCTCGAGCGTTTCCGTCACTTTTATATGCTAAATCTACAGGATAATCATTCATTTGTGTAGGCTACGTGAATCCGTGTCACTGGTGAAACACTTGTGTGCACGTGCAAATTATTTAATCAGAACGAAAACGGAACTAAAAGCTAATATTTAGATTTAGAATTTAATCAGTGAAACAACAATAGCAAATTAAATTGATAACAATTTCCAACAATACCTAATTCCCCCAAAAGTAACGTTGGCCGGCTACGCTTCTGTCTCTCATCAGGCTTTTGGATCTATCAACCACGCTCTTGAGTCTCCAACCTTACCACATCGGCTTTTCATCTCCAGCAGTCAGCCACGTCCTTGCCAGCAACTCTTTGCCAATGGTCACCAATCCAGCCTCTGCATGGACCACGCTTTAAAACTGCTCCAGCAATCCAGCAATTGAACTCGTACCTGGTTGCCTCAGCCTTCCAGTGATAAAGCCAGATGTCGTCCTTTTGCAGGGTGACAAACAGAACCTTTAGTTCAGACGAACAGACAGACCATTGGTCCAGGTAGAACTGGTCCTCGACTGGTTTTCCACTACTATTGAGCGAGAATTTGAGTCCTATTCTCCAGGTGGAAATATGATTACCAAACACTTGCTTCTTGGAATGTCAAGACAGTGCCATCACCGCAAACAACGAATAAACAAAAGTAGACAAAACCATTGTCTTTGTGACAAATCATCTCACTGCATACGAGTACCATTAAAGACAGGTTCACACCAAACTTGGTGTTCAGCCATATAAAACAACCTCAGGATGTGGACTAACCAGCAAAACTCCACCACCCTGTAACTTCGACAGTCAGAACATAACTAGTGTAAAACACGAATTCTGTAGTAAGATCCCAAAACTGGTTGAAGCCATTTGGTATTCGAATTTTCAGGTAACCTAATTACAGGTAAGCAGAGAAATAAGCGGCCAGAGCCATCTAGTGTCAAAATCTTACAAAAAACACACAATTTAATATAAA
>JAQGDQ010000524.1:30000-78419 GCA_030141605.1 Tubiluchus corallicola | reverse complement strand
TGTTGTGCTGAAATAAAGTACATCGATATTTCTCCTGTGTTAAAACTTTAATTTCAACATAATTTATTAGCTTGCTTCCCCAGTGGCTTACACAGCTAAAAAACAGTAAAATCGTAGAACGAGAGATCTTACGTACCTACAAAAAAGTTAAGCAACACTGAGACTTGCCAGTAAGTGGATAGGTGACTGTTGGTTGAATAGATTTTGCGAGTTTCCTCTGCCGAACCGATCTCGGCTATTTACTTCGTAGAGGAAGGATGCCCAAAACTGGCAAATCGTCTTTGATAATTAATTAGATACCAGTCTTGCCGCCACTACCGTCTACATTAGACTTTTCCACTCGCTATGCGTCCACTGCCCTTACAGAATGCAGAACTGTGTAAAGAGAAAACATCTTGGGTGGGTGGAAATCAAACGCGGATGGAAATGGCAAGAACTGCGCATGCGCTGTTAATTCATCACGGAATGTCGCTTAATGAATAAAAATTACCATTGTCATGATCACTTATCATTAGCAGCTCTATACAGAACATTAGCAACTTCAGAATAAGGTAAGATTGATTGGAAATTTATTAAAGAAATTTAGAATTTTTAACGTTCATGTTATCAGTTTATCAGCAGGGATTCTAAAGATCAGTACAAGTTTGGACATGACGTTGTAACTTTATTTAGTTAGTTTAAACATAGTTTATTATAGGATTGGTTCAGGCAGTTTGAACAACATAATTTGGGATCCTCACCTCAACAGACTTTATACACTATTTACAAGAACATTTACAGTAAGAATAGACTATAACTACACAAGCTGACAAGTTTTACTACAAGACATTAGTAGAAAATGACGGTTAGAAAATATTAATGTACGAATATTTAAGACTGATGCATTTCATATCAGTTGGAAACTACTGGAAGCGTTTAGTACGTAATATAAAGTCATGTATGCATTGAAATATTTTACAGTTAGCAACATAGTTAAATTCACCTTTTCCGAATAATAACAACTTTAACTGATCATTAGTTCCTAAGGCAGCTATATTAAGGTTTTCAGGCAGAAGTATTTCATTTAATCTATCAAACATAACAACCCTAGTTTGTTGATACAATGGGCAGTGCAACAAAAAGTCTTCAACAGATTCAAATCGAATTCCACAGTTACAAATTTCTTCAATATTGGATGACCATTATTATCTTTACAGCCTTTAGAGAAAAGGTCATAGTTTAGCTCAGAAAATCTGATCCTCATGCGCGTATGATGCATTGAAATTGGAGGTTCACCAAATGAAAAATCTTTCATACGAAAAATTATTTCTTACGCTTTATTTACAACTGTCAGCTTGTTCTACAAACCTCGTGTGAAATAACCAAAAGCTTAAAATACGCAAAATAACTCATAATTAGCAGTATAATTAGTTAGTCGTAAATATACACGTAATTTGATATGTTAGATAAAAATGGAATTTATTGTACCGATCTTTCAAGTTTTAATCACGTTTAATAAACCAAAAAGTCAAAACCAGCAAAATAACTCGTAATTACCAGGAGAATTTACTCATTTTAGTTACATCTGTTACAATTTGATGTAGTTACATCTGCCAGATATGGATGATTCGATGTATATATAGTTTAGTATTTAAAATGAATAAATTCTGCTGCTAATTACGAGTTGTTTTGCTGGTTTTGGCGATTAAAACTTGAAAGATCAGGACAACTTTGGACGTGATTGGTGAAAAAATTGTGACTTTATTTTCAACTTTCAGCTTGTTTTATAAGCCATCCTCGTACGATGGAAACAAAAACTTAAGACAAGAAAATGACTCATTATTTACAATAGAATTTCTTCAAATTCTAACATTTTTCTCTCTATTTTCAGGATTAATGGCTCGAATGGACGTTGGGGCAAAAGGAACAAGCTTTATCGTTTTATTTTGTACTATCTTACCTCTTGCTTCCAGTTGCTTCATTACAAACTGTCCACCAGGGGGCAAACGATCGGCTAACTCACCTCGAGAGGTCAGCAGTAAAATTTAAACATAGTAACCCCGATTTCATCATCTCATCAGCGTTATCATCATCATCAATATCATCAATAATAATAATAATAATAATAATAATAATAATAATAATAATAATAATAATAATAATAATAATAATAATAATAATAATAATAAAAATAATAATAATAATAATAATAATAATTTAATCTTCATCGTCATGATCATCTTCATAGTCGTCGTCATCGTCATCATCGTCATCATCGTCGCCGTCGTCGTCGTCGTCATCATCATCATCATCATCATCATTATAATAATCTTCATCGTCATCATTGTCATGATCATCTTCATAGTCGTCGTCGTCATCATCATCATCATTAACAACAATAACATCGTCAACATCATCATCGCCGTCGTCGTCATCATGTATAAAGTTAAAACTAGACTTATTCTATTGTAATTCGCTAAGGCTAATAATTATGAAGTCTTTTGTGTACAGTAAGAACGTAGTTTAGTTGTTTAAAGGACAACACTAAATGCAAGTGACTCATTACTGTCACTGGTGCATTAACTATGTGATTGCCTAAATGCATATGATGTTATAAAAGTGTACTCCGGGAAAAAACCTGTCAAAAATGCCAGGAACAGGTTTCTCTCCTGTTATACATACATAGGTCCTCTAAAGTACTTATATAGAAGTTATATATCTATATATATATATGTAGCTCTTATATAGGTTTTTAACAAAAAATAATAACTTTAATTAAAATTAGTTTAAATTTATATTTGTCACAATTTAAATTTGTAAATCAATTTAGATGCAACTGCTAGCGTATCGCAAGGGTTAATTCTGAGTTGCGGGGTTCCAATTTGAATTTATAATTTGTCTTCATTAGAACAATTTTCTTTTGTTAATGCACGTCAACACAATACGTTATGTTCAATGGAAAACGTGCTAATGTTGGCCAACAATTCAATTCAATCCAATTTCTTTTTCTTTGTCTTTTTCGTGCTGTCAATATGGGAATACATGCAGTATATTTTAATATAGTTTTATACAACAGAATTCATACAGACAGGCTGACCCTAAATATACATTAGTGATAGCTGATCAAGAGTAGGAAGTGTAAAGTGTTACAATCAGTAAAAAAAATATCAAATACAAATGTCGAAAAATAGAAGAAATAAACAAACACAAAGAAATGAGTGGGTGAGTGAGCGAGTGAGTGAATGAATGAGTGAGTGAGTGTGCGCGTGAGCCTATGTAAGTTCCTTCTTTCTTTCTTTCTTTCTTTCTTTCTTTCTTTCTTTCTTTCTTTCTTTCTTTCTTTCTTTCTTTCTTTCTTTCTTTCTTTCTTTCTTTTTTTCTTTCTTTTCTCTTTCTTTCTTCCTTCCTCTCTTTCTTCCTTTCTTTCTATCTTTCTTTATTCTTTATTCTTTCATTCATTCTTTCTTTCTTTCTCTCTTACTCAATCTTCCTCTGTCTCTCTCTCTCTCTTTCTCTCTTTCATTCATTCATTCTTCCTTCCTTCCTTCCTTTCTTCCTTTCTTTCTTTCTTTCTTTCTTTCTTTCTTTCTTTCTTTCTTTCTTTCTTTCTTTCTTTCTTTCTTTCTTTCTTTCCTTCTTTCTTTTTCTCTATCTCTTCTTCATTTTACTTATTTTTTTTCGCCACTGCAATAATTAGTTTTCCATAATGTGCCTGCTTCCTCATTTCCCCACTATCATTTTAAGTTAAGAAAACACTAAATCAGATTTAGCATAATCCTTGCATTACCTCAAGTATCTACTGATAACATCTCACAATATGATTGAGTGTCTTTAAAACAATTATCACAGTATTGCTGTCTTGGGTAGAACTGTTGTTAAGTGCAGAATTAACTATGTACACTAATGTGCTGATTGTATTACAGCATATAATTCAATTAACATGGCAGCTTAGGAAAGCATAAACTGTGATATCGTCTTGAATTTTAATTGGTTATTATAGCTCAACTTGAGCTGGGTGGGTATCCATAGTAACTGAAGTAGAAGGAAATTCAAAAATGTAAACATAAAGTCTAACAAAACTGTATCGTAACTGTAACAAAACGCAACAAAGGTGACAGTGTGTACAAAACTGTAACAAAACGTAACAAGTGTGTAACAGAACGGTGACAAAATGTAACAAACGCAATAAAGGTGACAATGTGTACAAAACTGTAGCAAAACGTAACAAGTGTGTAACAGAATGGTAACAAAATGTAACAACTGTAACAAAAACGTGACAACAAATGATCATCGCAAATCCAGCATGACAAGATGTGATGACGTCATTGATTTTGGTACACATACTTGGCAGCCTGACATGTGGCATGTATGTATGTATGTATGCATGTATGTATGTATGTATATGTATGTATGTATGTATATCTATGTATGTATGTATGTATGTATGTATGTATGTATGTATGTATGTATGTATGTATGTATGTATGTATGTATGTATGTATGTATGTATGTATGTATCTATTTATGTATGTATGTATGTATTTACAGATGATGATGGTGATGATGATGACGATGACGATGATGGTGATGGTGATGATGATGATGATGATGATGACATGATGTTCACAAAGTAAACAATGATATTTTTCCAGTGTTTGAGATGTGGTCCAGGGTATCTCGGACATTGTTTTGGTCCAGACATTTGTTGCGGTGAGCTAATTGGCTGCTTCATACGAACACAAGAAAGTAAGACATGCTCAGAAGAGAACACAATTCCAATCCTTTGCGCACCAAAAGGAGTACCATGTATCACCGGGCGAGGGCGCTGCGCTGCTGACGGGATTTGCTGTAATGAAGGTAGGCAACGTTACCTGGGGGGCGGGGTGTGGGGGGGGGGGAGATTTCTGCTATTGCACAGTGAAGTTTTAAGCCAAACATTTATTCAGCTCGGCACCCCGAGAGCTAGACGCATCATTCAATAGCATGGTCAACTTTATGCTTGCGTTTGTAGCAGAACCGTAACCTAGAGCGTTATTAATGTTATTTCTTGAAAATGATACACTGATGTGGCAGACATGCCTTGGCTACATTCGGAGAAGAATACATCCTTACTTTATAAGAAAAAAGGTCAGAATTAAAATTCGGACAAAACCGCTCAGTCACACACCAGAAAGGTATTGAACCCATAAGGTAACCCCATATTCGTTGACTAGGCACAGTGTTGCTTAACTTCAGTCACTAAGCACACGGTGCGGTCCAGATGCAGAGTTAATAAGTCGCATTGGACAGTAATAAATGTTGAAAGAAATTTCTAGATTCGGTTGTTGAATAGTGATTAAGTATCCTGCTAATAGGGGGCAGCACATACTTTGTAGGGACAGAATTAACAAAAATTATATTACTAAGATTCTATAAGATTCCATGTTAAATCCATTTCAGTTATAAAAAGGAGAGTTATGGTTGATAAAAATATATGGGTTTTTGCTTAAAGGAAGACAGGATGATTTTTCATATACTACTCCATTTCCAAGAACGGTAAAAAGTATACATTTTAACACAATTAATACTGCAAAAGCGTTTCTGATAGTTAAGTTGTACATTATAGATAGATAATTAATGGCGAGTAAGCACAACAATTGATGACATCACAAACTAACATAATTTTCAGCAGCAAAAATCTTCCGCAAGTGTGTTACACGTGTTTGTGAAAGCGAAAATTGAAGTACAGTGCTACTGTAACATATTCAGTGTGTTGTACTAAAACTAAGCAAGTTTTTAGGAAAAAATTCAAATTTCAAATTTACCGTTGTACTCACGCATGAGCTATCGAACGTGTCTAGTTCGTCACAAACTAACACCTGTGAACTGAGAGGTACAGCACCTGTTTTCGTACAATGCATTTCCGAAATGCAGGCGCTAGTGCCCATGTAACTAGCCAATGGCGAAATGCATGTAACAGCGATGAACTAGCGGTGTGAACGTGAAATTATGTTTGTGTGATAATAATTCTTTCACGTAAGTCATTTTTGAAAAGAATACCATGTTTCCTTTCAATAGTTTTAAGAGTAGATTGTTTTGACCTACAGTTTAAGATTGGGTCCGGTTTTGCTTTAACGTTTATTTTCACTTCGTAGAATAGTAACTTCTTTTCCAATTGTTGTCATGGCGACAACAATGACGTTGTTTTCATTTATCTTAACAACGTTGTTTTATTTTCATTTTCGTTCATATATATATATATATATATATATAAACGTTATTTATTTTGAGCAGATTTACAACACAGTAACTATTACTGATCACAGTATTTCCACTATGTGCAGTGATGAAATATACAATTAGTTAGTTCGAGTATGTAATAACTCAAAATAGTTAATTCAAAAATACGACTAGTTCATTAGTTAATACATAATTGAAATTGACAAAACCCATACAATAGGTACGATAACAGAAACGATTCTCGATGTACATAAGCCTATAGGCCCATGAAAAGTATAAGTTGTCCATTGTAATGTACAATGTTGCTACTTAATTCAGAAATCCAATACATGTGGAATTAATACAATTAGTGTAGTGTTACAGTTATTACAGCAGTACGTATAGTTGATTCTAGCATAAGTTGTTTATTAATGAGTACTTGATTGAAAAGACAGTCTGCATAAGAACTTAAAAAACAATTATAAGTACAATCAGTTAACCCTTATAGGGTTACGATTTTTTACAACCGATTTTGGTGAAAAATTACCCCCAACATAATTCGTAAACTACTTTTGCTAAACCGCCGTGTTTCATTAGTAAACAGCAACAGCATAATTTGTGGTTATGCTGACCACCGTAGGATACATTATACCTCTGCTTAAAGACGTGTGACTTACTAGTAATACGAAATTTAAATTCACTTAGTTACGTTCCCTTATCTAAGCTGGAATAACTGTAGACAACCGACATTGCAGCGCGTGTGCAAAAATCATTGTTATTTTGAATTTATTGTCTGCAGCTTTCTTCTTTAACGTGGAGTAATTTGAATAACTGACATTTTGTTTTATCAGATACATCGCCCGTATAATGTATAGACAAGCGAAGTAAAGTTTCGACAATTTTAAAAAATCGACATATTGCATTTTCACTTTTATTTCGTGGTGAGACAATGCGCCTAAAATAAATAACTGAAAGTATTTTGTGCACAAAACATATTTAGAAAAAGTCATAGAAAAGGTTTACTGGGATGCGTATGGTAAAAGGGTAAAATGCAAAAAACCAGTCTGGGGGTAATTTTTACCCCCCGGTGACCCTATAAGGGTTAACAAAACGTTTAGACTTTATTATTTTTCATTTTCATTTTCTAGAATCGTGCAACTTTGACAAAACGTGTACAGTGTCTGCGACGAGATTACCAGACAAAATGAAGATGAAAGCTGCAGAATTTACCAATTACTTCAAAAATTTCCCAGACGAAACTGCTGACAGGTTCGCCATCTACCGACGGTGATAGATACAAATTTATCGCTAAAGACCTTAAACTATTAATTTTGATGGAAGTTGTGTTGTTTTTGCTATAATAAAATGTCGCCGAAAAAAAAAATTGTAGAAAATGCATATCATGTTGTTGGAACGAAAAAAAGTCGTTTTCCGTTAGAAAAGTTACCAACGAGGTCTTGAACCCGAGGCCTTATACTAGCGACGCATCGATATGCTTTTTCCCCTTAAAGGTCAAGAAAACTCTGTACTAAATTTTAAAAAATCCGTCTTGAATTACACACTTCCTTTTGCATGTAGGGCTTGCGTCGGTAGGTCGTCCCATTAAATTTAATGTAAATTTAAACTCCCCCCTAACTGACCGTTAGGCGTAGGCATTTTAATGGTAGGTCGTTTGAAACAAGTTTAGATAACATTGATTAAAGTTTGAAAAAAATGATCAGAGCAGTCGTAGCATACATGTTACTAACTGAGTAAATTTTTAATTACTGTATCTCGTCAGTAAGATTAAAAATACGTTTTTTTGGTTAATAAGTGGTGCACCCCGGAGGAGAGTCAGCGAAATTTTACCAATTGGTGAAAACATTTCAAATAATTAATAATTTTCTTTTCTAGTTACATAAGTCTTTCCAGCAGGTAAGCGAAGTGCTAAGTAATATATAGATTTGCGTGGAAAGTTTTTAGGGACAAAGTTCAACATTTCCTTTTCTTCTCCTGATTTACGTTGAGCGTGTATGACGTCACGTAATGGCGCCATCGGAACAGTATTGTGGGAGATTTAAAATGAAGACAAACAAAAATTCCTTTTAACGTACGACATATGCGTAAGATTGCTAATAAAGTAGTATCATTTTTTGCTACGATTTTACTGTAACCCACGTCAGGTACCCCTTTTCATTAAGCAGTAAAATAACTCAGGAAGATCATCTTCTCCTTCTCAAGCTGTTCTTTGAATGCGTCAAAACGGTTATAACTTGCCTTACTGTAGTTGAGTTTCTTAATCTAACAAGTTCGACAATTTGTTGTCAATCCAGCTTCAATATCTAGAGTTTTAGAAATTTGCAACATCCAAAAAGATACTGTACAAGTATTCCCTGTAATTATTACACACTGTATGGTATATTACTAATATATACACAAATTGTATATACACAATCATTAATATATACAAAGTATATATTAGTATATAGTATTTATAGTATATACTAAATAATATACTATATTATATAATATATTGAATTTATATATATATATAAATTTGATATATAAATTTGGTTTCGTTCAACTTTTGTCAGAACAGCTGTACTGTAAATTTGTCGAAGCTTTTAGCTGATAGCATGGAAGGGTTGAATTTGTAGAGAGCTTGAGGTATATTAGACTGAAGTTAGTGTAGACTGTTCTAAGCTGGTTCACATTGGTGGCTGAAACAAATAATATGAAATAAAAAATGAAGTAATATATTATTTATTATATATACATACAATATATATATATATATATATATATATATATATATATATATATATATATATATATATATATATATATATATATATATATATATATATATATATATATGTATATATATATATTTATATATATTATTATATTATATTATGTTATGTTATGTTATGTTATGTTATGTTTTGTTATGTTATGTTATGTTATGTTATGTTATCTTACATTACATTATATTACATTACATTACATTGTATTATATTACATTACATTACATTACATTACATTAAATTACATTACATTACATAACATTACATTACATTACATTGCATTACATTACATTACATTACATTACATTACATTACATTATATTACATTACATTACATTACATTACATTACATTACATTACATTACATTACATTACATTACATTACATTACATTACATTATATTATATTATATTATATTATATTATATTATATTATATATATATGACTGTATTTAAATTCTGTAATGCCTGTAAGAGTATGACGTCTTGCGATTTTGTCCTGCGATGTATGTACAAACATACATATGTATAGCTAACTTACAAAGTTATTTTACTTAGCATTGCACCTACCTGTTTGAAAGACTTCTTATGTATGTAGAAAAGAAAAATTCTTAATAATTTGAAATCACTGTTCCATTATTGCACTATCTTCACAACCTCAATGTGCATAAAAAATGTCACTCGTTGCCAAAAAAACATACAGTGTCCCCACCCACTTATCGCGGGTGTTCCGTTCCATGCCCACCTACGATAAGTGAATTTCCGCGAAGTAGGGAGATACACTATTTACTGTAAATGTTAATTTTTTATGATTTATGATATTCCTTTAATGTTATAATTAACATTTTTAATATATTTTTTTACATTTTGTGATTTTTTGTGCAAAATTCATCAAATCCATACATTACTGTACAATACGTACTACGCATGTGCAAAAATACTTTAGACGGAGTACCGCAAAAACCCGCGAAACAGCGAAAATACGGCGATAAATATTTTACATCAATATTTTTGAAAATCCGCGAAACAGCGAGTCCGCGATAAACGAACCGCGAAGTAGCGAGGGAAGACTGTATAATTAATCTTAATGATAAGATACAGTAATTTTACTTTTGTTTAGTTAGTGAAGAAAGTGCTAAGAATGCTCTGATTATTTTTTCGAACTTTATACAATGTTATCTAAACACGTTTCAAACGACTTACCATTAAAATAACTGCGTTAAACCCAAGTTTAAATTTACAGATTTTATGCAGCATTACGGCTAACGTAAGCCCTGTATGCAATAAGACGAAAAGAAAGTGATAGAAAATTTCAAGGTGATTTTAGTCTTGTGCAAAAATTCTGCTTTCTTGGGCCTTAAGCTAAATGAAAACGACTGAAAAATGTATATGTTTTTTGCAACATAAAATTCGCGTTTTTTTGAATAATTTTACTTGGCTCAGAACACAAAATTTATGGCACTGCTTTTCTAAGTGTTGGCTGAAAAGTTTGTTTAGAACGAAATTTAGTATTTGATCTTCTGAATTGTTTTTGTAATGAAAATAATTTGCATTTTGACTATTTAATTGGGCCAATAACAGACAGATATAAAGTGTAGCTGCACGAAGATTTTATGATTCGTTACAAAAACATTTTGCAGGAAATTAAAATGATCTCTGTACACATTCACGTCCTTTGTTTAACTACTGCATTACGTAAGAGCTAATCGTATTGTTAAAATAACAGTGATTCATGAATGCTATAGATGTAGCAGTGACGATGATGACGATGGTGACAATAATGATGATGATGTTGAGGGTTTCGATGATGATGATAATGATTATGGTGACGATAATGGTGATAATGATGATGGTGATGATTATGGTGATAATGATGATGATGATGATGATAATGATCATGGTGATGATGATGATGACGACGACGGCGACAATAATGAGGATGATGGTGATGATGATGATGATGATGATAATGATGTCTATGGCGACAATAATGATGGTATGATTTTAGTTAATAATAATAAATCTTTGCTAGTACGTCTTGTGAAGGCATTAACATACTTAATTATTAATTATTATTATTAGAATTATTAGAATGAACGTATATACATTTTGGACCTCTGATTGCATGTTGATGATGAGTGATGGTGATGATGACGATGATGATGATGGTGATAATGACGACGACGATGATGATGATGATGATAATGACGATGATGACGATGATGATGATGGTGATAATGATGATGATGGTGATAAATGATGATGATGATGATGATGATGATGATGATGATGATGATGATGACGATGATGATTTTGATCAATAATAATAAATCGTCATTAGTACTTTTCTGAGTGCATTAACATACATTAAAGTGCATTAATTAGAAAATAATGTACATGCAGTTTTGGCCAGTAATTACAGGCATTGATATTGAGATTGAGATGATGATGATGATGATGATGATGACGACGACGACGACGATGATGATGATGATGATGATGACGATGATGATGACACAACAAACAACAAAACTTGAACATGAACTTCGTAATTCAAAAATCATGTCATTGTTAATGATTTTCGTTCTACAATATTTCACAGAAAACGTACAGTTGTTCTATTTGTAACTTAATGCGTATCATAGCACCAGGATTTCGTACAACAGCGCGAATTTGGTCACAATCAATGCAGCCTAACGTTTACCTAACAACTAGAACAGGTCTACCAGACTAAGCCTAGTTTAGCAGATTTGCAAATAATTATTTAATGGTAAATTAAATTTAATTAAGGTTATGAATAACAATTAGTAAATGTATCGTTCTTGGAGAGTTTAAACTCATCTGAGATTTTAAAAAACCAAACAGTTTAAAGAACATTTGTTGTAAGGCTAGAGATTGAATTTGTCGACGATCTTTTTCAAAAAATGGGTACTGTACGCGAGTTTATTTTGTTAAATAACTAATTATAAATAAATAATAAGTAAAAATAATGAGTAAATATAATAAATATACACATGATAAGCTTTTGTACAATTGTGCAAATTACAACTTTGCAGAAATGCTATTTACAAATGAATTTATTGCTAACTCTTTGACAGTTATCAATAGTAGATGACTTACCCTTGATTATAGTATCTTTATAACTAGTACATATGGTGATAGTACATTTTCACTTCAGTAGTTTGTGGCTGCTGAAGAAATGATGAGTTTCGGCAGTGTTAAATGCTTAACCACTTTGTTTACAGGCCACAAGTTAATGACTTTATTAAAGGGGTGTTAAAAACGTAAGCAGTTTAACTTCCTTATTAACTACTGTTAATAATGTCAAAACTGATGAAAGCATTAAACGGTATGCCCGCTCAGTCATGCATAGCTGCACACAATGACTCACTACATGTGATGTCAAATTGTGACGTCACTGTGTAGCAATGCAGACTGGCTGTTATTGCTTGCAGCTGAATGCTTTTAACAGTTTTGACATTATTAAAGAAAAGTTGTACTGCGTTGAGAAGACTTTTTCAGGCTGATAGAAATACTGTGTACATCTATAAAACTCTATGATCTTGTAAAACAAGTAACTCTTAATAGGCCTCTGTAACTGCTTCGTGGGTCACGTGACAAAATTATAGGCCACATTCGTATATTAAAAAAGAATCATTTAGGAAAACGATTCAAGTCTAATAGATTATCATTAATGCTTTTAAATTTAATCCGGTGGATTAATGGTTTCCATATCCTGTGCTTTGCTTTCCTTTTCTACTTCGACTTTTCCCGTAACCTTTGCTGTGTTTCTTTGAGCGCCCACCATGGCCTCTACTCCGGCCTCCGCCTCCATAACCATCGTCGTCGTCAAATACACTAAAGTCGAAGCTACCTAAGGATCCCTGTTCAATCCTAACGTTATTACCGAAATTTGGATCGTAGCCAGCTACTCCAACCTGGCTAGTGCCAAATCCAGAAGCCGAGTTTCCGATTCCATTGCCAGAAAGTCCACATCCACCAAATCCACATTGTCCACTACTAGTGCCGACTCCAAACCCATTATTGTTGGAACCATATCCGGAATCGTTTGAACCATACCCTGTGTCATCAGAACCGTACCCATCATCGCTTCCATACCCACCTTTTGATCCAGATCCATATCCTTGGTCATCAGAACCGTACCCATCATTGCCTCCATACCCACCTTTTGATCCAGATCCATATCCTTGGTCATCAGAACCATACCCATTGTTGTTACCATATCCTTGGTTAACGTTTCCACATCCACCAAAACCACAATTTTGATCAATAGAGGTTCCAAAGAAGCCACCGCTATTAACATTGACACCGACAGCCGATTGGCCACTTCCGTAACCACCTCCACCTCCTCCATTTCCGTAACCACTACCTCCTCCACCACCATATCCTGTGGTTCCTCCACCACTTCCATAACCACTACTTCCTCCCCCACTTCCATGTCCGCCACTGCTTCTTCTGCTTCCGTATCCACTATGTCTCCTGCCACCTTTATTTTTTCTGCTGCTACCATATCCACTTCCACCACCACTGCTGCCATATCCACTTCCACCACCGCTGCTGCCATATCCACTTCCACCACCACTGCTGCTATGTCCACTTCCACCTCCACTGCTGCCATATCCACTACCTCCCCCTGTGCTTCCGTATCCCTGTCCATCCCCATAACTGCTCTTCTTTTTCTTTCCATATCCACGACTTTCCTCTTTTTCTTTTTTACCTCGATGGGGTGGATAACGGTGCTTGCGCCTTGGAGGTCCATATTCGGTAGTTGTAGTGTCATAATATGAAGTTGTCGTGGTTTCATATGGAGTGGTAGTGGTATCATAGTAATGGCTTGTTGTGCCCGTCGTGGTCGTGTCCGTGGTTATAGGGTGATTATAGTAACCCGTTTTCTTATGTGGTCGCCTTTTCGGATTAGGTTTGTTGTAAATACGAGGATAAACTGATTCGGTCTCTTCCTCTCCCTCTTCTTCGTGCGGATAATCACCCGGATTGAAGATTTGCCTCAAACGTCCGTAGAACTCATTCTTTCCATATGGAGCACCGCTGACAGTTCCTATGTAGCCCTCATGCGCTTGGCCATAACCGGTCTTCTCTTCTCTAACGGCAGATTGGCTGCGCTGATGGTTACCTTGTTGCTTTACGATTACGCCAAATAGCCCACGGTCATCCTTGCCGTCGTGATAGAGGTCGTCGTCCTCTTCAATTTCGTCCTCGGAAGGAGGGTAAAACGACTTTGTGTTCGTGAGGTACCCCGGCGCAGATGCGGTGGCTGCACACCACAACTGAAAAGGCAGAAAAGATTGAAAATCATAAGCAGATGACAGATGGTTCTCAAGTGTAGATGCAAGCGTAGAAGCAAGTGACTGCAAATAGTGCAATTGTTGTGCCTGATCAACTTGCTGACCATTGAGAAACTTTACTTTTACACAACGTTTGTTAGTTTTGTTACAATGATCAACTTCGTGGCCATTGAGAAACTTTACTTTTTACACAACGTTCGTTAGTTTTGTTACAATGATCAATTTGGTGGCCATTGAGAAACTTTACTTTTTATACAACGTTTGTTAGTTTTGTTACAATGATCAACTTGGTGGCCATTGAGACACTTTACTTTTTACACAACGTTTGTTAGTTTTGTTACAATGAGAATTTGCAGGTAAAAACTGCCAGACAAAGGATTTATTAAGGAAGGTTCTTAAGCTTTGTAAAGATCACATTCTCGTGTCAGGATCATTTTCGGGTTTTGTGCGTTTTGGGTAAATTTATTCAGTGTTTTGTGTTGTTTTGTTCAGCAAATGAAGCGTTTTCATGGAGTACCAGCGGATTTTTCTCAACTAGTTAAATTATTTTCCTACTTAAACAAAAACAGGCAACATCTTCAAATAGCTAATGAAATAATCAACCAGAATATGTTATTTGTGCAAGTGCTGGACATAAACCTTCTGTGCCCTAATGATATTTGTAAAAAAAAAATGTAAAATTTCACACAGCAGCAAGCCACTGCTTAGTAGGAACAAAAGGTTGCCATGGTGTTTGTGACGTGCAGCTCCTATGTTCATTGTCCCGCTGTAGATTCACGCTGCTGGAATGAGCATTGCTGAAGTTGGCGTTGCTATGGTGACAAGAACGTTTTGCCTGCCATCTAGGGGCGAGTTTCAAAAACAATGCAAGTGTGAAATTGCACTACTAGCTGTAATATGGATGGTAAGATACATCCAATATACAGAGTATGTGTCATTATAGTTTGCCCTTTGCAAGTCACTATAATGGCAAACTGCTTTAGTTTGATATTCGAATGGTATAGAATATCATTAGAACACAATTAATTATTTAAATTTTTAGTGTACGATGTATTGCAAGCGTGATTGGCTATACTACAATGATATGAAGCCACATAAATGACTTGTGTACGTAGTAAGCCTCGATGTAAGGAAGACAGGATGATTTATCATACACTAATCATTTACAAGTACGGTAAAAAGTAGACATTTTAACACCAATAATACTGCAAAAGCGTTTCTGATAATTAAATAATAGATTAGAAACTTAATTAATAGCTGGCGAGTCCATCTATTGATGACATCACAAACTAACATAATTTTCAACAGCAAAAACATTCCACGAGCGCATTGCACGTGTTTGGGAAAGCGAAAATTGAAGAGCAGTGCTACAGTAACATATTCAGTGTGTTGTACTAAAACTAGGTATTTTTTAAATTCAAATTTAAATTTCAAATTTACCACTGTGCTCACGCATGAACTGTCGAACGTGTGCAGTTCGTCATAAACTAACACGTCTAAACTGAAAGGTAAAGTACCTGTTTTTGTGCAATGCGTTTTCGAAATGCAGGCGCCAGCGCCCGTCTAACTAGGGAAATGTGAAATGCATGTAACAGCAAAGAACTAGTGGCATGAATACGAAATTGTGTTTGTGTGGTAAGAATTCTGTCATTCATTCATTTCTTTTATTAATAAGTCATTCTGGAAATGTTTCCTTTCAATATTTTAAAGAGGAGATTGTTTTGACCTATAGTTTAAGATTGGGTCCGGTTTTGCTTAAAAAAATAATTAGTGACCACAATCCTGTGATTCGTCACTTTGTAATCAATTAATATGCTGCTATGCCAAGTCCAAACAACCTACTTAAACTGTTGACATAGCTAACTGTTGTTTTACATATCAATAGCCAATGTCAAAAATACGTAGCCAAGTTGCTGCTATGCCAAGTCCAAACAACTTACTTAAACTGTTGACATAGCTAACTGTTGTTTTACATATCAATAGCCAATGTCTATTAATACGTAGCCAAGTTGCTGCTATGCCAAGTCCAAACAACTTACTTAAAATGTTGACATAGCAAACTGTTATTTTACGAGGAAAGCAGTGACATTAACAAATTATGGAAACTCACCGCGCTGATACCAAAGAGAATTAGCAACAGTCTCATCACTCAATGTAACCTGGAAAAATTACGAGGATTTTGTAAACAATTAAATAATAAATACATGAATAATAATTAATAATAATAATAATTAATAATACTAATATAATAAGTGTCGAAGACATTTTGTTTGTATCTTAGCTGCCTCGCTGCAACTAAGCCTATGGATAAACATATCAGGTTTCTGTCTGTGTTATTTCTTCCAGTGGAAAATTTGCAAATTCGATATAGACGCCATGTGCAATGAAATTCAGAGAAAAGTGTCAATTATAAACAGACAAGTTTCTGTTATGCACATCTTAAAAAATTACAATGAAACATTAGAGTAATTTTGGACGTATTGAATTTTTGTTGCACAAATATCTTAATGTATCATAAACGATATTTTAGTTCTATAAAGAAGAATCGGTTTTCTGAGTTAATTTGTTAGTTTCTTTCCCTGTTTCTTTCATTCTTTCTTTTCTTTCATTCATTCATTCTTTATTTCTTTCTTTCTTTTATTCTTTTATTTTTTCATTCTTTTTTCTCTTTCTTTCTTTTTTCTTTCTTTCTTTATGTCTTTCTTTCTTCTTTCTTTCTTTCTTCCTTCCTTTCTTTCTTTCTTTCTTTCTCTCTCTCTCTCTCTCTCTCTCTCTTTCTTTCTTTCTTTCTTTCTCTCTCTCTCTCTCTCTCTCTCTCTCTCTTTCTTTCTTTCTTTCTTTCTTTCTTTCTGTCTTTCTTTCTTTCTTTCTTTCTTTCTTTCTTTCTTTCTTTCTTTCTTTCTTTCTTTCTTTCTTTCTTTCTTTCTTTTTTTCTTTCTCTCATTTTTCACCTTACCTCCTTTCTTTCATGCTTCTTTTATCTGTTAAAAAAAGCATTTCTCATTTACAGCAAGCGTCACATATGTACAAACGTAAGTGTAGCACGAAATCGTAAGTACCTACAAATGCATAGAACAGTTTACATAAACTTCTACTACCATGAAGACTTACTAGTAAATAAATGCTTACAAAATCAGAACACACAGTGACTACTAGCACTGCACGAAGACACTTTTCACACACCTCACTATCTCGTTTAACTGCTCACATCAGGAAGCATTGCTTTATATACGACCGCCATTTAAATTTTCGAAGGCGGTTTTTTCCTAGATTTCTTTTACAACGTAACACTTTCTGCTATGAATCGTCCGTTTCTTCGTTACGTCAATTTTGGCCCGCGGCCGTGAAGTACATAGCGAGGCGCGATGACCAACATTGTGCCTCTAATGTTCCATATAACAAAAGCGACAAGGCGACAACACCGCCCACGAGAAAAAGATCTTCCAGAGCCCCTTCAAAAGAATTTCCAGGGATCAAAATAAAAAAAATTGTATGAATCAGCTACTGTAGTTCGTATCATTGTCCAATAACGCTTTGTGACGTGTAGAGGATTCGGTTTTTCCCGCTTTTTCATGATTTCGGGCATTTCGACGGTGCGCACCCCGCGCATGGAACCGGTTTTATTAATCTTCAAGAAATGCAGTAAGTCAGTCGACCACTCGGGACCTGTCACCACTCGTAATAAAACGTCAACCTCGTTATAGATAAAGTTCAAAACTTTAATGTGTGTCTCGAATCCACGCGGAATATTAAAATTCTTCCTCTATCAGCACGTGCAAGCCGTGCAACTCCAGGTATGCGCGGGCTGTAGGCTCACCCCCCCGTCTCGAAAAGTAAACAAACTAGTCCTCTTTAAATAACAACAATAATAATAATAATAATAATAATAATAATAATAATAATAATAATAATAATAATAATAATAATAATAACAATAACAACAAGAACAACAACAACAACAACAACAACAACAACAACAACAACAACAACAACAATAATAATAATAATAATAATAATAATAATAATAAAATAATAAACGCCTTATTTTACAAACATAAACACAAGTACAGTTAACAAATCACACACTTAAATAAACAACGCATAAATGAACACGTCCCTACAAATGCGAATTCATCAATATCAAATATGAATGTGAATTCTGGAAAACTTCCACACCCCCACTTTTGTCTAAAAATATAAACTTGTCAATATCACAATAAATAATAGAATAAACATTTAAACCAATTATGCCGTCTTAAATTTGTGTAGTTTTTGAAATTATTAGCTGTGTCTTATCGAGGAATTAAAAATTGTTTTGGGGTTTTATAATTTTAAAATTTTACATATTAATTTTACTGCATTTTTATGCTAATAGACAGAAATCTGCCTTTGCTAGTAACTTTGGTTTCAGAACTCTTTGTGTAACCTTACGTAATCAATGTTACATAACATATATTGGAAACTAATTACAGAATGTGTAACAGGTAAAATTGTAGAATTACCCCCATGTCAGTGTAAGATTGTAAAAATAATGTTTCGTGCAGAAATTTTAGCCTGCAAGAAGAAGTTATAAAGTCTTTTCGTCATGTCATATGACGATGTCTTCAAAAGAAAAATGCTGTGTCATTTCATAAATAAAATCATTTCATTAGTAAACCAAGCCAAAAAATCATTTTATTTGCACTCTACCTACGTTAGATATGGACTATGTTTTCTCTAGCCGAGATAATAATTTTATAAATGCTTTTGCAATCTTATCTCGGATGAATTCCTATCGTCTCTCGTCGTTTTTTCTATATGCTGTTTTGTTCTTATTTATGATCATGTGAATTTGCGATAAAATTGGTAATTATGTTTATTATAGTTGTAGTCGCTGTTTTTCAGTTTGTATAATGTGTGCAAATTTTTGTTACTAAGTATTAAAATGTGTTCTTTATCTTTTATTATGTATGCATGTATGTATGTATGTAGTGTTGGATTATAATTTGTAGCTGTGTATATTGTATATGATCGTTGTCGTTCAGTGTGTCTCATGCGTTGGATACTAAATTATATATACATGTGAATAGGTTTAGTACGTTGTAAATGCTTTTAGAAATTTTAAACATATCGCTACAAATAGAGAGAATGTATTCTATACATAGTTTTTGAAATAAAGAATAATAATAATAATAATAATTCAGTGTGAAGTATGGATCATGTTGACTCAAAACGTGTACTGCATAGAAGGAATGTTTGTTTACGTGTGCTTACTTTTCTGTGAATCTGTTTTGTGTTTTTATTAATTTCTTTTTCTGTATTTGTTCACTTAGAAGTTTTTCCACCCGTTTGAATCTGTTCTGAAAACGACGATTAACATGTTTGCAAACTTCAGGTAATCATGTTTGTTTACAAGGAGTAAACATTCTCTATCAGAAAAAGCATTCGAATCGAATCGAATTCGTGACGTTCAAATTCGACTCGAACTGAATTTTAGTACTGTATTTCGAATCCGAATCGAATTTTATTTTTATTTATTTATTTAACAAAAAACATACACACTACTTGTAATATGCAACTACGTCAAGCAAAATTGGCAGGTTTCCGAAATTACAATAGTATTTGTGTTTATATTGTCATAATAAGCATCTTTTCCTTTTTTGCTTGCTTTTCATTTGCTCTTTATTTCTTTCTTTCAATCTTACACACACACACACACACACACACACACACACACACACACACACACACACACACACACACACACACACACACACACACACACACACACACACACACACACACACACACACACACACACACACACACACACACACACACACACACACACACGCACGCACGCACGCACACACACACACACACACACACACACACACACACGCACGCACGCACGCACACACACACACACACACACACACAACAGAGCCAACTGGGTACCTTGTATAACAATTATGCTAAAACGCTTCAATGTCACCACTCTTGTACGTTGTACAAATATACGATTTTGGTTATTATCAATCTTCCACTGATCTCTGCCACTGTGATTTAGGGAAATTGTTAACAGGTCATAGACCTACGTTGTCATAACTGTGTCACTATGATAAATGTATTGTGTCAGAAAGAACACTTATTTGTAGAACTCGTCATGTACAGTTTATCTATGATCTCAATCATTTTCAAGACCTGTCATCCCCGGGGGGCATTTCATAACTTAGTGCAGTTAGAACTTCTCCCATTTCGTAAGAGTTGATGCGTATTTTTTATAAACTCATACAAACTTCCAATTTAAATCCGTACTCAAAAATTAATACAAGATTTTTTAACATTGGTACATTAAGTTAATAATAAATGCTGTTTTATCGTATGCTCTCGGCTGAACAAAAGCAAATATCATTAAAAGTAATGAAATTAAACGAAGAGAAGATGATTTTTCATGTACTACCCCATTTTCAAGTCCGTTAAACATTTCATACAATTTCATGCGAAACATTTCATACGAAAAGTATACATTTCAACACAATTAGTATTGCAAAAGTGTTTCTGATAATTAGATAATAGATTAAAGACTTAATTAACGACGGGCGAACCCAACTGTTGATGACATCACGAACTAACATAATTTTCAACAGCAAAAATATTCCGCGTGCGTTTTGCACGTATTTGAAAGCTAAAATTGAAGTACAGTGCTACTGTAACATATTCAGTGTCTTGTACTAACATTAGGCAAGTTTTAAGATAAAAATTCAAATTTACCGTTGTGCTCAAGCATGAGCTGTTGAACGTGTGTAGTTCGTCACAAACTAACACATGTGAACTGAGAAGTACAGCAGTTGTTTTCTGTGTAATGCATTTCCGAAATGGAGGCGCCCGTCTAACTAGCGAATGGCGAAATGCACGTAACAGTAAAGAACTAGTGACACGAACGTGAAATTGCGTTTGTGTGATAATAATTCTTTCACGTAAGTCATTTAAAAGTAGTATGTTTCCTTTCAATATTTTAAAGAGTAGATTGTTTTGACCTGCAGTTTATTATTTGCTCTGGTTGTGATTTAATATTTGAGTTTTTCTCCGGAGCACGCACGCACGCACGCACGCAGCCAGTCTTTGTTTGATTTCAAGTTTTGTTCCTAAGATGATAGCGTAAGCTTCCCACGTGTTCTTGACCGATTACATCACCTATCCAAGGTTCCAGAAATTTTCACTGTACTGTGCCAGTGTCCAGCTGCCCACTACTAAGCGCCCTTGACCAAGAGTTCCACCGCAAATCTACAGTCGCCCTACGCATGCGTAACATTTTTATAATTGCTATTGCTTTTATCTATTTTGATTTTCGTTTAGCAGTAAATGAGGTCAACTATTGTGTAAAACGAAATCTTTGCTTCCTTACCGCATAATGATAATAAAGCTGAGTACAGCTGTTACGGTAGATGTGGTTAGTAACAAATGGCTGCGTATAGATTTACGCAGGCCTGTTGTTACGATAGATATGGTTAGTAACAAATGGTTGAGTATAGATTTACACAGTAGAGTTGTTACGATAGATGTGGTTAGTAACAAATGGCTGAGTATAGATTTACACAATACAGTTGTTGCGATAGATGTGGTTAGTAACAAATGGCTGAGTATAGATTTACACAGTACAGTTGTTACGATAGATGTGGTTAGTAACAAATGGCTAGTCGTATTTAATTCAACTTTCTTTTCCTTCGTCATTTTCTTTTTTCTCAGTCTTCGAGTTCTTTTTCATTTTTCTCCTTTTTTCTACATTCTTCTTTTTCTTCTTCCGTTTTTTTCTTTAATACTTTCTTTGTGGCTCCAGCTCCAAGAATTTGAGTTTTTTCCTCTTCTCTTAATTATTCTTTTATATTTTCTCTTTGGCTTCAGGTTTCCTAGTTCGTAATGAGCTAGGCCATCCTGTTCCATTCTGGAAAACTTATCAATCTCATGTCAAATTATTGACACAACTTAGTCAAATCTGGGTGAGTTGTATCACCCACTCACTAGTGACCGAGGTCAAATGTCAACAATGTGTCCTAAACCAAAGATGAACCATATTATCAGAAAATGGGACATGCGGGGAAGAAATTCTTGCGGTATAATCACCTCAACTGGAAGAGATGACACATCAGTCAATGTCCTAAATCAAAGAGGAACCATATTGCCAAAGTCTGGGTCATACTGTGAAAGAACTCTTGTAGTATAATCACCTCAACTGGAAGAGATGACACGTCGTTCAACGTCCTAAATCAAAGAGGAACCATATTGCCAAAGTCTGGGTCATACAGTGAAGAAACTCTTGTAGTATAATCACCTCAATTGGAAGAGATGACACATCATTCAATGTCCTAAATCAAAAAGGAACCATATTGCCAAAGTCTGAGTCATACTGTGAAGAAACTCTTGTAGCATAATCACCTCAACTAGAACAGATGACACATGCTCTATTACTAAACATTATTCGGGTATTTGTGTTTATCTTAAAACCAAATGAGTGACTCAATCTCAGTAGGATGTAACAGTTGGTAGACAACTTTGGTATATAAGTGAATTTGACTGATTGAAATTATTTATTCTGCTGCCGGCCAGCAAGAAGTTGCTACAAGTTCTTCCTGATTTCACAGAATTCAGACAAGATGGTTAGAGTCAGCTCAACACTGTTGCTCTTGGCTTTCTCTTTTGCAGTAATTTCAGTAACTGCCAGTCCCGTATCTGCTAAGAAGGTAAGCGAATATGTATTCTGGCATTGTGATTCTATAAATATTGTTAACATAAGGAGTAATAGCTACACTCATTGAATAATTTATAGCTTTCACAGCAATGATGACGACAACAACAGCGAGAGTGACAGTGACAACGACAAAGATTTATTCAAATCTTTTAAATTTTTTTATGTTCTATTTTGTTGATACATTTAACTATATTCGTAGCTTTCATTTGTTTTTTAGCAAACGCATGAGGTAGCATATTGCACACATGCAATAAAGATAAAATGCTGTACAATATTCTGTTGCAATAATAAACAACTAGCAAAGGCCCCGCAAAAAAAATTGCGTGTAAATGCACTTTTAATCAATAATGCGCGAACATTCTACATTGTTCTCATTTACGAAGCAAAGCCAGCAGCAGGCTTTTACTGAATTAAAGTTATAAGATTATAGGCAGAGTATAATGGATGACGTCAGAACAAAGGCATATACCTCCTTTCGAGAGTCACACCAGGCGCCGCTAGAACGTTTTTCTGCAGGCCGTATGGTCAAAATTTCGAAAAAATCTGACAATGTCAAATGTTACAATGAATTTTTTTTACAAAATGTGCTACAGATATTTTATTATAACAATAAAACAATGTGCTGCAGATATTTCATTGTAATAATGAAACAATGTGCTGTAGATATTTCATTGTAACAATAACACAATGTGCTGTAGATATTTCATTGTAACAATAAAACAATGTGCTGTAGATATTTCATTGTAACAATGAAACAATGTGCTGTAGATATTTCATTGTAACAATGAAACAATGTATAATTCAATATTCAGTTGCATTAATAAAATATTGTTCTATAAAATCTTTAATTTTGACCAAAATCTTGTTTTTTCTAAGATAACGTTTTCTGAATATCTTTGTAAAATCAATAACATAATAAGGTTGATGTTTGGTATAAAACCAAACATTCCATGATTGAAATGAACAAAATCAGCCTTTTTCAGGTATTGAGCAAGAGAGAAGCTGAATCAGAATCACCGGAGCAAGTAGTCGCCGAAGCGTCCGCACAAGCGGCAGAAGCTGCAAGCGACGTTGCGGAAGCGGCAGCAGAAAATGCCGAGGAAGTTCAGGAAGTTGCCGAAGAGGCTGGAAACGAAGTTGTAGCAGAAGTAGCAGAAGAACAAGTCGAGGAAGCAAACGCCATAGAGGAACAAGCAGAAGTGGTAGAGGCGGCGGCAGAGGTAGCCGAACAGGCAGCGGAAGGGGAAGCTCCTCCAGCTGCAGCAGAACAGGCTGGTGACGTTGCAGAAGCAGCAGGGGAGGCGGCAGAGCAATCAGGCGAAGAAGTAGAACAAGTAGATGTGCCATCAATATAGGCAGCCCCATAAATTGCAGAGTAGATACCCGAAGAAAAAGAGGTGGTGAGGAAAAGGAAACAGAGGCATATAAGAGAAGAAAAAATGAGGGAATCTCCTATAATCCTAGCATTTCTTATAAAGGCTCAGGTTTTATCTTACTGTTAACTTTAATATGATCGTTGATTTTATTTGGGTATTCACGAAACATGACTTCGTGATTCTGGTTAAAATTAAAGCAAAATATTTTATTAATATAACTGATGATTGTACAATACATTGTTTAATGTCACAATGAAATACGTGCAGTACATTGTTTTATTGTCACAACGAAATATCTACAGCCCATTGTTGTTTTGTTTCAACTGAAGATTGTACAATACATCGTTTATTGCCACAATGAAATAGGTACAGTTTATTTTTTATTGTTACAACTGAAGATTGTACAGTACATCATTTATTGTCAAAACGAAATATGTACAGTACATTTTTTTATTGTTACAACTGAAGATTGTACAGTACAGTGTTTATTGTCGCAATGAAATACATACTGTACATTCTTTTATTGTTATAACTGAAGATTGCCCAGTACCATTGTTTATTGTCACAATGAAATACGTACAGTACATTGTTTTACTGTACCAACAGAAGCTTGACCAGTGTACTTTAATCGAAACATAAAGTACAGCATTTTGTTGTTGATTTTAATGAATACAATAAAAATATTCATCTTAATACACTGCAAAGACGTTTTGCAATTGTTTCAAATATTAATAGTTAAAGACAAAAATTTGTTTTTGCATTGTGTTGCTGACTTATTCTGCTGTTTTTGAAAAAAATCTGTATTAGTTCAAATTGTTGAAAATGGTTTATTTTATGTAATTAATAAATTTCCATATGTTTTGTTGTATATTAGGATACGAATGTCTTGTGAATACAATAAACAAAATCATCGTCATTTAGTTCTAGTGTTAAATTTGTTTTTGTTCGTATTTGATCATTCACAAAAATATCTAAAACTCTTTTCTTACTTTCTTTTAGTTTTTTCCTTCCTTACTTTTTCGGGTCTTTGACCCTTTTTTCTTTGTTTGTTTATTTGTTTGTTTGTTTGTTTGTTTGTTTGTTTCTTTCTTTCTTTCTTTCTTTCCTTCTTTCTTTCTTTTTTTCTTTCTTTCTTTCTTTCTTTCTTTCTTTCTTTCTTTCTTTCTTTCTTTCTTTCTTTCTTTCTTTCTTTCTTTCTTTCTTTCTTTCTTTCTTCTTTCTTTCTTTCTTTCTTTCTTTCTTTCTTTCTTTCTTTCTTTCTTTCTTTCTTTCTTTCTTTCTTTCTTTCTTTCTTTCTTTCTTTCTTTCTTTCTTTTTTCGTTCCTTCGTTTTCTTTCGTTCAAGTTAGTCTTGTTAAGTCTCTCATTGTTTCAACATATGACATAATTGTGTTTCCAAATAAATTACTATGCTAATTAGTATTATTTCTCCAGAAATAATTTTTGTCAGTTGTACTTTTATTATTTTATCAATTTATCACCACGATTTATCGATACTGCAACGCAACACCGCTAATGAAGGAGGTGTGGGTGGTCGTGGGTACGGGAGGGGTATCAAACAAACAATGGTCGATATATATATATATATATATATATATATAGTCCATACACATCTTTTATTATGCCATGTACTATCTACATCTGACTGAAATATTTACACTTACATGTTGTTGCAACAAGCACAGTTACAATACATGATTAGATACATTCACCAATGCAGTTACAACCCGAACCTAGCGTTGTGTAACTGTGCAATGCTACACGGCACATTATTAAAACAATGTTTTAAGTTTTAACTCTGCTAGAATTTTTCGACTGAATCGCCAGCAGCTTTTACCAAGTCTGTCTTGGAATCTATGCCGTTTACAGAGGAATTCACAGCTGCAGTTTTGTTTTTCTCCACCAGGGCGGCAGCATCGTCTTCTGGATCTCCTCTGTATGGCCCCTTTGCGAGGCACAACGCTGTGAGGTAAAACAGCGATGATACTACTAGCACCACTAGCGCCATTCCATGCACCACGTATCTAAATAAAATAAATTTATGTTAAAGGGTAGCTGCTACATTTTATGATGATAAATTTGTTCAGAGAGGGCAGCACGAGTTTTTTTTGTTTTCTTGGCACCGCCATAACCAATGCATGAATCACGTATCTAATTAATATAAGTGTGAGTAAAAATGAACTTGTTATGTTTAAACATAATTTATTATAGGATTGGATCAGACAGTTTGAACAACACGATTTAGGATCCTCAACACAACAGACTTTATACACTATTTACAAAAACATTTACAGTAAGAATTGACTATAACTACACAAGCTGACAATTTTTGCTACAAGATTACATTAGACATTAGTAACATTTACAGTAAGAACTGACTATAACTACACAAGCTGACAAGTTTTACTACAACATTACATTAGACATTAGTAACGTTTACAGTAAGAATAGACTATAACTACACAAGCTGACAAGTTTTACTACAAGAATACATTAGACATTAGACGTACATGACTGATGCATTTCATATCAGATAGAAACTACTGGAAGCATTTAGTACGTAATATAAACTCAGGTATGCATTGGAATATTTTACAGTTAGCAACATAGTTAAATTCATCTTTTCCGCATAATAACAACTTCAACAGATCATTGGTTCCTAAGGCAGCTATATTAAGGTTTTCGATCAGAAGTATTTCATTTAGTTTATCAAACATAACAACCCTAGCTAGTTGATACAATAGGCAGTGCAAGAAAAAGTGTTCAACAGACTCAAATCGAAATCCACAGTTACAATTCGGCAATACTGGATGACCGTTATTATCTTTACAGCGTTTAGAGAAAAGGTCATTGTTTAGCTGAGAAAATCCGAAAATGAACTTGTTATGTTTAGTACCACAAATTCGTTCAGAGAGGGCGCCACGGATTAACTTTATTGTAATTCCTAGCATCATCAGCACCATTACATGTGCCGCAAACGTAAACAAAAGAGCATCGGTCTAGGTTCATTTCAGGACAATCTCCAGACGGGGCGCCACAGATTAATTTTGTTTGCTTTTGCAAATCATCATAATGTATGTAAAATTGAACTTCAAATTTCTTTAAAGTTTGTAGATATAAAAAGTAAGATTTAATTTTTTTTCAAAATACCTGGCAATTAACAATATCATTAATTAGATTATGACTGTGAACGCAAAAGATTTAGTATTTAGTATTATTGGTTTCTTTACATTTCACTGTATGGATTTTTTTTACCTCAATAATATATTAATATATATATATATATATATATATATATATATAATTAATTTTTTTATTTATTAATTATATTAATTAGATATATTATTAATTATTATAGATATATATTAATTTTTATACGTTGTGTGGCTATTAAGTAGAATTGCGCCATCACGGCCTTTTTGCAAATGAAACGCTGTAGATGATTGTGTTGAAATAAATAGCCACGTGTTTGCTTAAAGGACAAGAAAAGGGTTAAGTACAGAGATTTGCAGGAAAGTTGCCAAGCAGGCAGCAAGGCTAACAGATTACATAAATAAATAAATCTTTCATTTTACATTATGTTTACGTAAATCACTCTAATTATTACAGGGTAATCTGGCAAAAATTAAAACACAACAGTATAAAAACTTGAGGGAGAGAGAGAAAGAGAGAGAGAAAGAGAGAGATAGAGAGAGAGAGAGAGAGAGAGAGAGAGAGAGAGAGAGAGAGAGAGAGAGAGAGAGAGAGAGAGAGAGAGAGAGAGAGAGAGAGAGAGAGAGAGAGAGAGAGAGAGAGAGATAGAGAGAGAGAGAGAGAGAGAGAGAGAGAGAGAGAGAGAGAGAGAGAGAGAGAATGAGAGAGAGAGAGAGAGGAAGAGACAGAGAGAGAGAGAGAGAGAGAGAGAAGGGGAGAAAGAGAGGAGAAAGAAAGTGAGTGAGCGAGTGAGTGAGAGAGAGAGGAGAGAGAGAGAGAGAGAAGGGGAGAAAGAGAGGAGAAAGAAAGTGAGTGAGTGAGTGAGAGAGAGAGGAGAGAGAGAGAGAGAGAGAGAGAGAGAGAGAGCCGATGCAAGGCCTGCAATCAAAAAGGTAGTATGTAAGGGGTATAAAATTTCAAAACAATTTTTTTAGCTTTATGTAAGTGGAGTGATTTTCTTGCGCTTTAAGAAGGTGCTGGCTGTTATCTTTATGTCATGATAAATTGCAAAACGTCGTTGAAGTATTTTAATTAATCACACATGTGACATAACTGTACCAAGTGACTGCACCACTGAAAATTGTAGATTTGATTGGTCGAACAGGTGGCCACGTGACAGGAATAGGTAAGCATGATCGTCATAATTACCGGAAGCTAGTCTTGTCATACAGCCAACAATTTCCTGTCCCGCCACACAAGTCATCTTGCCACAGCGTGCAAGCAGTATCAACCATGGCACCAGTAATTATTGGACCAGGCAAGAAAGCTGAAAGTCATAGATGTATTACTAAACAAACCAAAGATTTATACTGAAGACAAGAATGTTGTTAAAGGAAAACATAACCATTTCTCGCCCCATACCCGATGCGGATACCACAAATATTTTTTCTGGTAATTAAATAATAATAATACAAATATTACAGGCAAGATCACAGATGTTGTAGTAAAAGGAATTATAATTTTTTACTCGCTAATAAATAGAAATTTTGCAGTTCATTGCAGGTTATCATCATCATCCAATGAATCACACGTCCAGTGACATGATTCTGCTCACTTCCCTCTGCCAGATCATCATCATCATCCAATGAATCACCCGTCCAGTGACATGATTCTGCTCACCTCCCTATGCCAGGACTCCCTGCTCGCCGCAATGCCCCAAGTACATTTATTTCTAAGGATCAATGCTGAAGTGTTTAAATTTTTCTGTGCAAAATCTAAATATGTTAGCATTTGTCCTCCTGCAGGTTTTTATCTGGTTCTATGTCTTGTTGAAGAGCTATCTTCACTGTAATACCATCAGGTAGTCTAAGCATATGCCCAATCCATTTTAAACGGCGTCTTTTTATTTTTCTTGTCCAAGGTTCTTCTTTTATTTTTTTCATATAGATCTTTGTTTGAAATTTTCTTCGGCCATCTAATACCCAAAATGTTTCTGTAATTTCGCGTTTAAAACGCATCGGTTTCAGCTTTATGATTTGCTTTTAATGTCCAGAGCTCAGAGTTATACAGAGATACAGTTTCAACTAAGGCTGAGAATATTCTAATTTTTGTTTCCAAAGAAATCTTCCTATTCTCAAAAACTTTTGTGAGTTTTGAGTAAGCTGATAATGCCATTATCTTCCGTCTTGATATGTCGTCTTCTGTTGCCAGCAGACTACCGAGATGCAGGTTGCTCCCTGAGGGATAACATTAGCAATATGCAACACTCTTCGAAATATCACATCATTGAATAATTCCGATAAAATACGAAAAGTGCCCTTCCCAGGAACACCATTGCGTTTGTTAGGGTAACTTACTGATTTTGCACTTCGAAGAGCGTTGCATATTGCTAATGTTTACGCTGAAGAGGCAACTTGCAATGGATGGTGAAATATATGTTTATCAGCGAATAAAAACCTGGTTCATTTTATTATAATATCTACGATTCCGTCTATATTCTTTGTTTTATACTAAAAATTGTAGATAAAATGTGCAATTCTCCACACACAAAAAGTTAGTTCGCGAAGTGGATTAGGATTAGGGTAAGGATTAGGATTAGGGATAGGGTTAGGCCTGCCACGAACTGGTCCCCTCTTAGAAAGAAGAAGGTAGCCTATGTGAACCTCTCCAAATACGAATTTCTTCTGCGTGATGCCCCACTTTTGATAGAATCTGGAGGCGCACCTGGCAGGTAGACAGCTATTGCCATCTAGTAGGGAAAAGTGTAAAAAATGTTTTAGCAGACTGACGCAAGGGCAACGGTTGGGTTGGGGTTAGGATCAGGGTTAGAGTTAGGAATAGTCCTGATTAGGGGTTTTAAATTGTATGGGGGGGATTTTGAACTTGTACTTGAAAGGTTTCCAGTTCGAGACCACGTTTGGTCAAAAAAAATATTGCTTACATAAATACCTGCGTTACTAAAATTGCACATAATTATGATGGTAGTAAAAGAAAAAAACTTACTGACAATTGAAAGTATAAAGGTTGACATAGCCAATGCCAGAGGCTTCAATTCATCATCAACACTCCTATAATGATGAAAATGATCGTATTTACAACTAATTGTGTTAATTAGTTCTATTCCCTAATAAGCCTTTTCAAAGTTTTTTTGTGCGCATGCACTGTCGCTGTAGGTCAAAGGTCAAGTGTACCACAGCAACGCGTCTTAACTACAACCGTCGCATGACGTGTGTGTAAAATAAAACCGTCTGCCGCATCAGTTCAGTAAAGTCAGTTGTTCTACGTTAACTTTACTTATGCATTAATCATGCATTAGTCTGGGAATAGAGTGATTTACTAGCAGGATCTTGCTTGGGAAAAATGAACTACGTAAGTTTCTAGCTAGCTATTAAAACTGTTACTATTACAACAGCATGGGCTGTCGAATGTGTGTAGTTCATCACAAACTAACACATCTGAACTGAGAGGTACAGCACCAGTTATTTTGTGCAGTGCGTTTTCGAAATGCACACGCTAGTGTCCGTTTAACTAGCAAATGGTGAAATGCATGTAACAGTGAAGAACTCGTGGTGCGAACGTGAAATTGTGTTTATGTGGTAATAATTCTTTCACGTAAGTCATTTTTTAAAAAACACCATGTTTCCTTTCAATATTTTAAAAGAGTAGACTTTTTTGAGCAGAAATTTAAGATTAGGTTGCGTTTTGCTTTAATCATCTTGTTCAACCCACTTAATTATCATATTCTTATTTTTCTTAGGCCAGTTGCTTTTCAAATTTGAATGTTTAGATGGTGCCACCAGGCTTCCATAGGACAGCAAGGGGCGTAAATCGAAAAACGATAAATTCCTCTTCATTTGCATACCGTATAATCAACGTCATAGCTGCAGTTTCCGACGGAGACGACAGTGCGCCACCTAGTATCAAACAGGCGACGTAGACGTACATCTTGATTCCGCAGTCCACTGAACACTGACCGTCCACGGCATAACCGTTGCCGTTTTCAATGCACAAGCAGTCAGAGTATACCTGTGATATAGAAAAACAAGTTCTAATTTGTGTCTTCACAGACTGTAGACTTGTCTGTCTAAATATAGAGGTTTAGCATACAGGGTATTGAAATGCAAAACAACATTTTTCTCTCGGACTCTTTTCTGTGGAATTATTTTACGTTAAATCGCTTTTTTGTTAATTACTACCTCATTAGCTTCAAGGAGAACTTCAGAAAAACAGATATTAACTAAATATATGACAAATTAATTTGTAGTGATTATATGAATTCTTTTCCTCTAAACACGAACATTCATACTCATATTCGCATTTGCATTCTCATTCACACTCACACTCAAACTCACACACACACACACACACACACACACACACACATGCGCGCATGCACACACACACACACATGCGCATGCACACACACACACACATGCGCATGCACACAGGCACACACACACACACATTCATTTTCATATTTATACACACACACACATTCATTTTCATATTTATATTCACACTCACACTCATACTTACATCCTCACTCACCCTCATATTCACACTCACATTCACACTCACACTCACAGTCAAACTCTCACTTATGCTCACACTCACATCACACTCTCACTCACACTCACACTCACACCCACGCTCACACTCACACTAACATTCATACTCACACTCACGCTCACACTCACACTCACACTGTCACTCAAACTCGCATTCATGCTCACACTCACGCTCTCACTCACACTCACACCCACATTCACACTTCACAATTTCCCCTGAAACCCATTGGCAAGCTCAACAATGAAAGCCCTCCTCCTGGTAGCTGGGCTTGTTTATTAAAACAAAAAAGAGGAACTAAATACCTCCTCTTCTCCAATAGTCGTCTCATTGAGACAACCCGCGTGGCAAGGAGAGAAGTAAGTCCAGTTGTCTGAGCCACACACGCTGTGATACAAGTTCTGGTTACAGTCACACTCAGCGTTGCACTCAGCTGTTAAATTAAGACTGAAAATATAAAAAGATTCAAATAATCAGTAAATAATCACATAATTCATTGCAATTTATAAAACTTCGATTTAAATAATTGAAAAAACAGTTCCATGATCGAACATGACAAAGGTCAGTTTCTGGCCTTTACAAATGTATAATGATCTAATTATTATAATTTAACACAATAAAAGTAAATATTACTCACATCGTGCGGCTATGACAACTTAATACATCCTTGGAACGTCATACTGATTTACAGCAAATCAGGTAAAGACGCTACAAATAATTACTTGAAGAATTTATCTAAACATTATTTAACGTTTACTGAGGCTTCTGTAAGCGTATTTAGTGAGGCTCAACGTAATTTACAACTTCACAGGAAAAATTACAGGTAAGTTCACATAGGTGCTGCCACCTACATGTTAAATTGTAAATTAGGTTGAGCCTCACTCGTCCCTACCCGATTTGCTGCAAACCAGTATGACGTTCCAAGGATGTATTAAGTTGTTATAGCCGCACGATGTGAGTAATATTTTCTTTTATTGTCTTAAATTATAATAACTAGATCATTATACATTTGTAAGCAGTGAAAGCAGTCAAATTTATTATTTTCATTTTTTATATACAGAAATAAAGATTTCTGAGAACACCGTATGCAATGAAGGAAATTCTTTTCTGTTCCCGTCACAGTTCGCAATGTGGCTACAGCCAAATGGCAGCACATTTGATTCGAGGTTAACAGCCCAGTGGATACTGTGCACGATGTTAAGCAACGTTGAACCTGATAAGTGAATGGATGGGTGATTGCTTGCTTCGTTATGTGTTCTGAGCATTTGCATCTGAATGAGAAAACGTTTTGCAAAATAATTCTAAAATTATTATGATGTGTTGTAATAATAATTATTGTTTGGGCGTCAAAGTCGAAGCCACCCAAGATTACCAGCCTGCCAGCTGCCAGTGGATGAGTAATTCACTTAGTAGATATTGCTAGATATTCTTGTTATAAGTTTAATTAAAAGGGTGGCTGATTTGCTAACATTCTAGGTTTTTTTCGCCACCCTTTCTCTAATAGTAACGATTCATTTTTGCTATGTAGTTGTTTTACAAGAGATAAATAAAATTATCCATCTATCTATCTTCTCTGTCTAGTATGTTATCTTTGACTTGTTTTCATATTTGCAACTCGGCAGACAAAATTTCTGACTAAAATTCGTCTCTAAGGTGAAGCGAGTAGAAAGAATCGAAAATTTCGCTGCCCGTTAAAGCGAATCGTTGTTAAATGGAGAAACGTTCAGAGAGGACATATTTACACATATTTACAAGGGCTCTTTTTAATATCACAACCTCTTAAGTTACAATTATTATGTACTATCACCCATTTAAGCTATAATTATACTGTACCATCACCCAATTAAGCTATAATTATACTATATCATCACCCATTGAAGTTATAATTATACTGCACCATCACCCATTTAATTTATAATTATACTGCACCATCACCCATTTAATTTATAATTATACTGCACTATCAGCCATTTAGTTTATAATTATACTGTACCATCACCCACTTAAGTTATAATTATACTGTACCATCACCCATTTAAGCTATAATTAAACTGTACCATCACCCTTTTAAGCTATAATTATACTATACCATCACCCTTTTAAGCTATAATTATACTGTACCATCACCCATTTAAGCTATAATTATACTATATCATCACCCATTGAAGTTATAATTATACTGCACCATCACCCATTTAATTTATAATTATACTGCACCATCACCCATATAATTTATAATTATACTGCACCATCACCCATTTAATTTATAATTATACTATATCATCACCCATTTAAGTTATTATTATACTGTACCATCACAATTTAAGCAATAACTTTACCCTACCATCACCCTATAAGGTGTTTATGTTACTCATAATTACTGTACTCACAAACCATCGCTACCACTGGTGGCTGCAAACTGATCACCTTCACAACCCAGAAACAGCATTGGAAGAATGAATGCCGCATAGATCCCCAGACAAATCATTATCAGCACCACTGCTCCTTTGGGTAGAAGTCGCATGGTCCTCATGAGCCACCCACCACCCACCAGACCAAATACTGCCAGCAAGGCTGCTACACCTGTGAAGAAAACAATAAAAGCCACGTGTCGAAAAAACTGTTCGTATCATGTATATAAGGGTGGGTATGAATGTTACGGTTTGTGGTCCTGATTTGCTAAGTTTGCAATGTTCTAATTTGACTATGTTCTAAAGGCTAATGTAAGTCGTGTTTTGGTCTGCTAGGTTTGCCATGTCCTGATTTGATGGGTTGGGAAGGATTTTGTGGGTTAGAAAGGGCAACTTTTGCGAACAGAGATCAGAAAATGGTAAACCTAGCAGATCAGGATTTTTGTTGTCCTTTTCATTGTGTTGTTGTTGTAGTTACCTGAAAAGTAATTGATTTATTTAATTTGACTATATTAATTTGGTTATTTACCATTACTTTTTGTTTGCAGTTAATCATCAATCATTTTTCTTCATTTTTGAGCAAATGTTTTGTTTTCTTGTTTATCAATTTTTATTGCTCATTTTTGTTGTTATCATAAAAACATTTCTTTTAAATGACACCTATAGTTTTATATATATATATATACATTCGTCATTGTTAATTACAAATCATGCACTCGTTTCAGTACGAGTAAGTGGTTTACATTGTTATTTACAAACTTTCTTTATTTTTGGGGTTTTATTTATTGACAGTTAATTATTATTGCTTTGTTTTTGTCGGTTTATTGTTTTTGTTTTCTGCAGCGCCACCTTTTGTTACTATCTTGCTTTTGCTTTCATCAAACTTGCCATTTGTATGAAAGGACAGGAGACCTTTGGTCCCCCTTGCCTTACTCCATAGTTACATTTCTTTAATATTGAACTAACAATATTGCTGTAAATAAAACCGGAGAAAATAAAATGTTCTATAATTTATGTTGCATGTTCTATGTTCCACGTTTCATGTTCCATGTTCTATGTTCCGTGTTCTAAGTTCTATATTCTATATTCTATATTCTATGGTGTATATCCTATGTTCCATGTTCCATGTTTCATGTTCCATGTTCCATGTTCTATGTTCCATGTTCTATATTGTACGTTCTATGTTCCGTGTTCTATATCCTACGTTCTATGTTCCGTGTTCCATGTTTCAGGTCCCACATTCTGTGTTCTATGTTCCATGTTCCATGTTCTATTATATCTAGACTTGTTAACATCTGTACAAAACACTCACTTGTCAGTAGATTGGCAGTCGAAGCAGTCATATGAAACTGGGATTCCATGTATTTTGGTATGAACAATGACAGAGCTATGATTGTGTAAAGTTTGAAGCAGAATCCCAACACAACGCACATGTACATCGGATTTGAAATAATGCGAAGCAACTTCTGTCCCAAATCTGCAACAAATGAATCGCTTAAAGGAAAACGCCATGATTTTTCACATACTACTCTATTTTGAAGTATGATTTTGAGTGAGGTAAATTTGAATGTTAAATTAAAAATCACACAAACACAATTTCACGTTCGCGTCACTAGTTCTTCGCTCTTACATTCATTTCGCCATTCGATAATTAGACGGGCACTAGCACCTGCATTCCGGACAGCGTTGCGCAAAAAAGAGGTGCTGTACCTCTCTCAGACGTGTTAGTTTATGACGAACCATACGTGAGCACAGCGGTAAATTTGAAATTTGAATTTTTATCTTGACACTTGCCTAGTTTTAGTATAACACAATGAATATTTTACAGTAGCATTGTACTTCAATTTTAGCTTTTGTAAACACGTGCAACACGCTTGTGGAATATTCTTGCTGTTGAAAATTATGTTAGTTTGTGATGTCAACACTTGGGCTCGCCCGCCATTAATTAAGCTTTTAATCTATTATTCAATTATCAGAAACGCTTTTGCAATATTTGCAAACTTTTTACTGTGCTTGACAATGGGGTAGTATATGAAAAAGCATCCTGTATACCTCTAAATGCAATTAAACACTGTAAGCCATATACAGCACAAAAAATCAAATAAAAAATATATCACATAACGCAACAAAATATTAATAGGTTACATCATGACAGGAACTCAAGATAATTGGTAGGAAAGTACAATTACTAGTATTACTGTTACTGTTAGAAAATAAAACAGACTTTGTACGAGTTGCCCTCGGTTGGAGGGACTGTCGCCAGCTTTCCTTCGCCATGGATAAATCCAGGAAGCCAACACTTGGAGCAGGGGTAGGGTATGGGTCGAGGTCAGAGACAGTTAATTTTTTTGTGTGTGGTCGACACAGAATTGTCTTTTTTCCTAATTTTTAAGGAACAGCTTTAATGGTTTGGCCAAACTTTCGCTGGAGCTCAATAGATGGCAGCACGGGCATAGACAGCGAGGACGCCAACGCTCACTAGCTCCTGGAAATTTACAAGTAAACAGCATCGTTTCTCCTCAAACGGATTCAATATTGGAAGTTAAATAAGACTGCTTAAGCAAAAGCAGAGCATGCTGTACGTGATAAAGCAAGCGTTAAGAGAGATAGGGGCCTCATTGCTTCTAATGGTAAAGTTAAAGGAAGACGGGATGATTTTTCATACACTACCCCATTTTCCAGTACGGTAAAAAGTATACATTTTCACACAATTAATACAGCAAAAGCGCTGCTGATAATTAAATAATAGATTAAAAACTCGATTAACGGCGGGCGAGCCCAACTATCGATGACATCACAAACTAACATAATTTTTTCAACAGCAAAAATATTCCACGAGCGTGTTGCACGTGTTTGTGAAAGCGAAAATTGAAGTACAGTGCTACTGTAAGAGATTCAGTGTGGCATACTAAAACTAGGCAAGTTTTAAGATAAAAATTTAAATTTGCTGTTGTGCTCACGCATGAGCTGTCGAACGTGTGTATTTCATCACAAATTAACACATCTGAACAGGTACGGCACCTGTTTTTGTGCAATACGTTTTCGAAATGCAGACGCTAGTGCCCGTCTAAATAACCATGTTGAAATGCATGTAACAGCAAAGAACTAGTGATGCCAACGTGAAATTGCGTTTGTGTTTTAATAATTCTTTAACGTAAGTCATTTTTGAAAAAATAGTATGTTCCTTTCAACGTTTTAAGAGTAGACTGTTTTGACCTGCAGTTTAAGATTGGGTTCAATTTTCATTTAAATCACAAGAAAACCCTTTTACTTACATATAACTAAACATATCCATTATTAAATTTTGAATCATTTATATGGTTCCTCATTGCATACAGAGCTTGCGTTAGCGGTAATACTGTATAAAACTTATAATATAATTAAAAGTAAGATTTTATAGAATAAGACTAGATGGTAATGATAATTGTTTGTTTACGACAAATTGCAGTATCACGGTAGCGCAAGTATGTTCCATATCGATTAGCCCGCGAACTGAACATTAAATAAATAAGTAACTTTGAACTTTGACAGGCAAACAGGCGTCCCTGTTACAGATGCTAGCTTAAAGTTCGACACTATTAATGCAGAACAGTAGCGAATGCACAGCCAGAACAACTTTCTTGCTGGCATAATTCATTTTACTGTCGTCGTTGTTGGTGTTGCTGTAGCTGTAGCTGTAGCTGTTGCTGTTGCTGTTGCTGTTGCTGTTGCTGTGCTGTAGTAGTAGTAGTAGTAGTAGTAGTAGTAGATGTAGTTGTTGTTGTTGTTGTTGAAGCAGGGGTAGTTGTTGTTGTTGTCGTCATTGTCGTTGTCGTTGTCGTTGTTGTTGTTGAAGCAGGGGTAGTTGTTGTTGTTGTTGTTGTTGTTGTTGCTGTTGTTGTTGTTGTTGTTGTTGTTGTTGTTGTTGTTGTTGTTGTTGTTATCTTTGTGGTTGTTGTTGTCGTTGTTATCGTTGTGGTTGCGTTGTGGTTGTTGTTGTTGTAGCAGGGGTAGTTGTTATTGTCGTTGTTGTCGTCGTCATCATTGTCGTTGTTTCGTTGTTGTTGTTGTTGTTGTTGTTGTTGTTATCGTTGTGGTTGCGTTGTGGTTGTTGTTGTTGTAGCAGGGGTAGTTGTTATTGTTGTTGTTGTCGTCGTCGTCATTGTCGTTGTTTCGTTGTTGTTGTTGTTGTTGTTGTTAGTGTTGTTGTTGTTGTTGTTGTTGTTGTTGTTGTTGTTGTTGTTGTTGTTGTTGTTGTTGCTGTTGTTGTTGTTGCTCTTGCTATCGTTGTGGTAGTCATTATTTTTGTTAGCACTATTATCATATCTAACGCAATCATTAGTATCATTATCATTATCATAAACTCCATCATCATCATCACAGTACCAAAAAAGAGTAAAATACCTTTTGGGCTGTCTTTCAACATGGATAGCACGTTTGCTCTTTTTTCCGGCACAGCAGCAGGATGCTTTTCAGTAGGCGTTATAGCGACAATGTCGCCACCACCACCACCACCACCATCATCATCATCATCATCAACCTGTGAGAAAAATACAAGAATTTCAACCCTAAGTAAGAAAATTCCAATCAATCGTAACAAGTAAAACCACACAGACAATGCGGCGATCTTTTCAACGCACTTTACCTGTTTTTCTGGAAGTTTCCTGGGAAACATAGACATGGGAATCACCAGGATGGCAGTTGCACCCATTATGGCTACCATACCCAACCACCAAGCTCCTATCCACTGTGGATCAGACTGTGTCAACGTCGTTTCTGAAAAGAATACACGGTGATGGTAGGTAACTACGCTACAATAAAACACACGTGGCAAACATTCGACTATTGTAGACATTGGATCAGACTGTGTCAACGTCGTTTCTGAAAAGAATACACGGTGGTGGTGGTAACTACGCTACAACAAAACACACGTGACAAACATTCGACTATTGTAGACATTGGATCAGACTGTGTCAACGTCGTTTCTGAAAGGAATACACGGTGGTGGTGGTAACTACGCTACAACAAAACACACGTGACAAACATTCGACTATTGTAGACATTGGATCAGACTGTGTCAACGTCGTTTCTGAAAGGAATACACGGTGGTGGTGGTAACTACGCTGCAACAAAACACACGTGGCAAACATTCGACTATTGTAGACATTGGATCAGACTGTGTCAACGTCGTTTCTGAAAAGAATACACGGTGGTGGTGGTAACTACGCTACAACAAAACACACGTGACAAACATTCGACTATTGTAGACATTGGATCAAACTGTGTCAACGTCGTTTCTGAAAGGAATACACGGTGGTGGTAACTACGCTACAACAAAACACACGTGGCAAACATTCGACTATTGTAGACATTGGATCAGACTGTGTCAACGTCGTTTCTGAAAAGAATACACGGTGATGGTAACTACGCTACAACAAAACACACGTGGCAAACATTCGACTATTGTAGACATTGGATCAAACTGTGTCAACGTCGTTTCTGAAAGGAATACACGGTGGTGGTAACTACGCTACAACAAAACACACGTGGCAAACATTCGACTATTGTAGACATTGGATCAGACTGTGTCAACGTCGTTTCTGAAAGGAATACAAGGTGGTGGTAACTACGCTACAACAAAACACACGTGACAAAACGATAACAACGACAACAACAACCACAAAGATAACAACAACAACAACAACAACAACAACAACAACAACAACAACAACAACAGCAACAACAACAGTAGCAACAGCAACAACTACAACAACAACAACAACAACGACAACGACAACGACGACAACAACAACAACTACCCCTGCTTCAACAACAACAACAACAACTACATCTACTACTACTACTACTACTACTACTACTACAGCACAGCAACAGCAACAGCAACAGCAACAGCAACAGCTACAGCTACAGCTACAGCAACACCAACAACGACGACAGTAAAATGAATTATGCCAGCAAGAAAGTTGTTCTGGCTGTGCATTCGCTACTGTTCTGCATTAATAGTGTCGAACTTTAAGCTAGCATCTGTAACAGGGACGCCTGTTTGCCTGTCAAAGTTCAAAGTTACTTATTTATTTAATGTTCAGTTCGCGGGCTAATCGATATGGAACATACTTGCGCTACCGTGATACTGCAATTTGTCGTAAACAAACAATTATCATTACCATCTAGTCTTATTCTATAAAATCTTACTTTTAATTATATTATAAGTTTTATACAGTATTACCGCTAACGCAAGCTCTGTATGCAATGAGGAACCATATAAATGATTCAAAATTTAATAATGGATATGTTTAGTTATATGTAAGTAAAAGGGTTTTCTTGTGATTTAAATGAAAATTGAACCCAATCTTAAACTGCAGGTCAAAACAGTCTACTCTTAAAACGTTGAAAGGAACATACTATTTTTTCAAAAATGACTTACGTTAAAGAATTATTAAAACACAAACGCAATTTCACGTTGGCATCACTAGTTCTTTGCTGTTACATGCATTTCAACATGGTTATTTAGACGGGCACTAGCGTCTGCATTTCGAAAACGTATTGCACAAAAACAGGTGCCGTACCTATTCAGATGTGTTAGTTTGTGATGAACTACACACGTTCGACAGCTCATGCGTGAGCACAGCGGTAAATTTAAATTTTTATCTTAAAACTTGCCTAGTTTTAGTATGCCACACTGAATCTCTTACAGTAGCACTGTACTTCAATTTTCGCTTTCACAAACACGTGCAACACGCTCGTGGAATATTTTTGCTGTTGAAAAAATTATGTTAGTTTGTGATGTCATCGATAGTTGGGCTCGCCCGCCGTTAATCGAGTTTTTAATCTATTATTTAATTATCAGCAGCGCTTTTGCTGTATTAATTGTGTGAAAATGTATACTTTTTACCGTACTGGAAAATGGGGTAGTGTATGAAAAATCATCCCGTCTTCCTTTAACTTTACCATTAGAAGCAATGAGGCCCCTATCTCTCTTAACGCTTGCTTTATCACGTACAGCATGCTCTGCTTTTGCTTAAGCAGTCTTATTTAACTTCCAATATTGAATCCGTTTGAGGAGAAACGATGCTGTTTACTTGTAAATTTCCAGGAGCTAGTGAGCGTTGGCGTCCTCGCTGTCTATGCCCGTGCTGCCATCTATTGAGCTCCAGCGAAAGTTTGGCCAAACCATTAAAGCTGTTCCTTAAAAATTAGGAAAAAAGACAATTCTGTGTCGACCACACACAAAAAAATTAACTGTCTCTGACCTCGACCCATACCCTACCCCTGCTCCAAGTGTTGGCTTCCTGGATTTATCCATGGCGAAGGAAAGCTGGCGACAGTCCCTCCAACCGAGGGCAACTCGTACAAAGTCTGTTTTATTTTCTAACAGTAACAGTAATACTAGTAATTGTACTTTCCTACCAATTATCTTGAGTTCCTGTCATGATGTAACCTATTAATATTTTGTTGCGTTATGTGATATATTTTTTATTTGATTTTTTGTGCTGTATATGGCTTACAGTGTTTAATTGCATTTAGAGGTATACAGGATGCTTTTTCATATACTACCCCATTGTCAAGCACAGTAAAAAGTTTGCAAATATTGCAAAAGCGTTTCTGATAATTGAATAATAGATTAAAAGCTTAATTAATGGCGGGCGAGCCCAAGTGTTGACATCACAAACTAACATAATTTTCAACAGCAAGAATATTCCACAAGCGTGTTGCACGTGTTTACAAAAGCTAAAATTGAAGTACAATGCTACTGTAAAATATTCATTGTGTTATACTAAAACTAGGCAAGTGTCAAGATAAAAATTCAAATTTCAAATTTACCGCTGTGCTCACGTATGGTTCGTCATAAACTAACACGTCTGAGAGAGGTACAGCACCTCTTTTTTGCGCAACGCTGTCCGGAATGCAGGTGCTAGTGCCCGTCTAATTATCGAATGGCGAAATGAATGTAAGAGCGAAGAACTAGTGACGCGAACGTGAAATTGTGTTTGTGTGATTTTTAATTTAACATTCAAATTTACCTCACTCAAAATCATACTTCAAAATAGAGTAGTATGTGAAAAATCATGGCGTTTTCCTTTAAGCGATTCATTTGTTGCAGATTTGGGACAGAAGTTGCTTCGCATTATTTCAAATCCGATGTACATGTGCGTTGTGTTGGGATTCTGCTTCAAACTTTACACAATCATAGCTCTGTCATTGTTCATACCAAAATACATGGAATCCCAGTTTCATATGACTGCTTCGACTGCCAATCTACTGACAAGTGAGTGTTTTGTACAGATGTTAACAAGTCTAGATATAATAGAACATGGAACATGGAACATAGAACACAGAATGTGGGACCTGAAACATGGAACACGGAACATAGAACGTAGGATATAGAACACGGAACATAGAACGTACAATATAGAACATGGAACATAGAACATGGAACATGGAACATGAAACATGGAACATGGAACATAGGATATACACCATAGAATATAGAATATAGAATATAGAACTTAGAACACGGAACATAGAACATGGAACATGAAACGTGGAACATAGAACATGCAACATAAATTATAGAACATTTTATTTTCTCCGGTTTTATTTACAGCAATATTGTTAGTTCAATATTAAAGAAATGTAACTATGGAGTAAGGCAAGGGGGACCAAAGGTCTCCTGTCCTTTCATACAAATGGCAAGTTTGATGAAAGCAAAAGCAAGATAGTAACAAAAGGTGGCGCTGCAGAAAACAAAAACAATAAACCGACAAAAACAAAGCAATAATAATTAACTGTCAATAAATAAAACCCCAAAAATAAAGAAAGTTTGTAAATAACAATGTAAACCACTTACTCGTACTGAAACGAGTGCATGATTTGTAATTAACAATGACGAATGTATATATATATATATAAAACTATAGGTGTCATTTAAAAGAAATGTTTTTATGATAACAACAAAAATGAGCAATAAAAATTGATAAACAAGAAAACAAAACATTTGCTCAAAAATGAAGAAAAATGATTGATGATTAACTGCAAACAAAAAGTAATGGTAAATAACCAAATTAATATAGTCAAATTAAATAAATCAATTACTTTTCAGGTAACTACAACAACAACACAATGAAAAGGACAACAAAAATCCTGATCTGCTAGGTTTACCATTTTCTGATCTCTGTTCGCAAAAGTTGCCCTTTCTAACCCACAAAATCCTTCCCAACCCATCAAATCAGGACATGGCAAACCTAGCAGACCAAAACACGACTTACATTAGCCTTTAGAACATAGTCAAATTAGAACATTGCAAACTTAGCAAATCAGGACCACAAACCGTAACATTCATACCCACCCTTATATACATGATACGAACAGTTTTTTCGACACGTGGCTTTTATTGTTTTCTTCACAGGTGTAGCAGCCTTGCTGGCAGTATTTGGTCTGGTGGGTGGTGGGTGGCTCATGAGGACCATGCGACTTCTACCCAAAGGAGCAGTGGTGCTGATAATGATTTGTCTGGGGATCTATGCGGCATTCATTCTTCCAATGCTGTTTCTGGGTTGTGAAGGTGATCAGTTTGCAGCCACCAGTGGTAGCGATGGTTTGTGAGTACAGTAATTATGAGTAACATAAACACCTTATAGGGTGATGGTAGGGTAAAGTTATTGCTTAAATTGTGATGGTACAGTATAATAATAACTTAAATGGGTGATGATATAGTATAATTATAAATTAAATGGGTGATGGTGCAGTATAATTATAAATTATATGGGTGATGGTGCAGTATAATTATAAATTAAATGGGTGATGGTGCAGTATAATTATAACTTCAATGGGTGATGATATAGTATAATTATAGCTTAAATGGGTGATGGTACAGTATAATTATAGCTTAAAAGGGTGATGGTATAGTATAATTATAGCTTAAAAGGGTGATGGTACAGTTTAATTATAGCTTAAATGGGTGATGGTACAGTATAATTATAACTTAAGTGGGTGATGGTACAGTATAATTATAAACTAAATGGGTGATGGTGCAGTATAATTATAAATTAAATGGGTGATGGTGCAGTATAATTATAAATTAAATGGGTGATGGTGCAGTATAATTATAACTTCAATGGGTGATGATATAGTATAATTATAGCTTAATTGGGTGATGGTACAGTATAATTATAGCTTAAATGGGTGATAGTACATAATAATTGTAACTTAAGAGGTTGTGATATTAAAAAGAGCCCTTGTAAATATGTGTAAATATGTCCTCTCTGAACGTTTCTCCATTTAACAACGATTCGCTTTAACGGGCAGCGAAATTTTCGATTCTTTCTACTCGCTTCACCTTAGAGACGAATTTTAGTCAGAAATTTTGTCTGCCGAGTTGCAAATATGAAAACAAGTCAAAGATAACATACTAGACAGAGAAGATAGATAGATGGATAATTTTATTTATCTCTTGTAAAACAACTACATAGCAAAAATGAATCGTTACTATTAGAGAAAGGGTGGCGAAAAAAACCTAGAATGTTAGCAAATCAGCCACCCTTTTAATTAAACTTATAACAAGAATATCTAGCAATATCTACTAAGTGAATTACTCATCCACTGGCAGCTGGCAGGCTGGTAATCTTGGGTGGCTTCGACTTTGACGCCCAAACAATAATTATTATTACAACACATCATAATAATTTTAGAATTATTTTGCAAAACGTTTTCTCATTCAGATGCAAATGCTCAGAACACATAACGAAGCAAGCAATCACCCATCCATTCACTTATCAGGTTCAACGTTGCTTAACATCGTGCACAGTATCCACTGGGCTGTTAACCTCGAATCAAATGTGCTGCCATTTGGCTGTAGCCACATTGCGAACTGTGACGGGAACAGAAAAGAATTTCCTTCATTGCATACGGTGTTCTCAGAAATCTTTATTTCTGTATATAAAAAATGAAAATAATAAATTTGACTGCTTTCACTGCTTACAAATGTATAATGATCTAGTTATTATAATTTAAGACAATAAAAGAAAATATTACTCACATCGTGCGGCTATAACAACTTAATACATCCTTGGAACGTCATACTGGTTTGCAGCAAATCGGGTAGGGACGAGTGAGGCTCAACCTAATTTACAATTTAACATGTAGGTGGCAGCACCTATGTGAACTTACCTGTAATTTTTCCTGTGAAGTTGTAAATTACGTTGAGCCTCACTAAATACGCTTACAGAAGCCTCAGTAAACGTTAAATAATGTTTAGATAAATTCTTCAAGTAATTATTTGTAGCGTCTTTACCTGATTTGCTGTAAATCAGTATGACGTTCCAAGGATGTATTAAGTTGTCATAGCCGCACGATGTGAGTAATATTTACTTTTATTGTGTTAAATTATAATAATTAGATCATTATACATTTGTAAAGGCCAGAAACTGACCTTTGTCATGTTCGATCATGGAACTGTTTTTTCAATTATTTAAATCGAAGTTTTATAAATTGCAATGAATTATGTGATTATTTACTGATTATTTGAATCTTTTTATATTTTCAGTCTTAATTTAACAGCTGAGTGCAACGCTGAGTGTGACTGTAACCAGAACTTGTATCACAGCGTGTGTGGCTCAGACAACTGGACTTACTTCTCTCCTTGCCACGCGGGTTGTCTCAATGAGACGACTATTGGAGAAGAGGAGGTATTTAGTTCCTCTTTTTTGTTTTAATAAACAAGCCCAGCTACCAGGAGGAGGGCTTTCATTGTTGAGCTTGCCAATGGGTTTCAGGGGAAATTGTGAAGTGTGAGTGTGGGTGTGAATGAGAGTGAGAGCGTGAGTGTGAGCATGAATGTGAGTTTGAGTTACAGTGTGAGTGTGAGTGTGAGTATGAATATAAGTGTGAGTGTGAGCGTGGGTGTGAGTGTGAGTGTGAGTGAGAGTGTGATGTGAGTGTGAGCATAAGTGAGAGTTTGACTGTGAGTGTGAGTGTGAGTGTGAATGTGAGTGTGAATATGAGGGTGAGTGAGGATGTAAGTATGAGTGTGAGTGTGAATATAAATATGAAAATGAATGTGTGTGTGTGTGTGCCTGTGTGCATGCGCATGTGTGTGTGTGTGTGCATGCGCATGTGTGTGTGTGTGTGCATGCGCGCATGTGTGTGTGTGTGTGTGTGTGTGTGTGTGTGTGAGTTTGAGTGTGAGTGTGAATGAGAATGCAAATGCGAATATGAGTATGAATGTTCGTGTTTAGAGGAAAAGAATTCATATAATCACTACAAATTAATTTGTCATATATTTAGTTAATATCTGTTTTTCTGAAGTTCTCCTTGAAGCTAATGAGGTAGTAATTAACAAAAAAGCGATTTAACGTAAAATAATTCCACAGAAAAGAGTCCGAGAGAAAAATGTGGTTTTGCATTTCAATGCCCTGTATGCTAAACCACTATACTTAGACAGACAAGTCTACAGTCTGTGAAGACACAAATTAGAACTTGTTTTCCTACATCACAGGTATACTCTGACTGCCTGTGCATTGAAAACGGCAACGGTTATGCCGTGGACGGTCAGTGTTCAGTGGACTGCGGAATCAAGATGTACGTCTACGTCGCCTGTTTGATACTAGGTGGCGCACTGTCGTCTCCGTCGGAAACTGCAGCTATGACGTTGATTATACGGTATGCAAATGAAGAGGAATTTATCGTTTTTCGATTTACGCCCCTTGCTGTCCTATGGAAGCCTGGTGGCACCATCTAAACATTCAAATTTGAAAAGCAACTGGCCTAAGAAAAATAAGAATATGATAATTAAGTGGGTTGAACAAGATGATTAAAGCAAAACGCAACCTAATCTTAAATTTCTGCTCAAAAAAGTCTACTCTTTTAAAATATTGAAAGGAAACATGGTGTTTTTTAAAAAATGACTTACGTGAAAGAATTATTACCACATAAACACAATTTCACGTTCGCACCACGAGTTCTTCACTGTTACATGCATTTCACCATTTGCTAGTTAAACGGACACTAGCGTGTGCATTTCGAAAACGCACTGCACAAAAAACAGGTGCTGTACCTCTCAGTTCAGATGTGTTAGTTTGTGATGAACTACACACATTCGACAGCCCATGCTGTTGTAATAGTAACAGTTTTAATAGCTAGCTAGAAACTTACGTAGTTCATTTTTCCCAAGCAAGATCCTGCTAGTAAATCACTCTATTCCCAGACTAATGCATGATTAATGCATAAGTAAAGTTAACGTAGAACAACTGACTTTACTGAACTGATGCGGCTGTCGGTTTTGCTTTACACACACTTTTTACCTGACGGTTGTAGTTAAGACGCGTTGCTGTGGTACACTTGACCTTTGACCTACAGCGACAGTGCATGCGCACAAAAAAACTTTGAAAAGGCTTATTAGGGAATAGAACTAATTAACACAATTAGTTGTAAATACGATCATTTTCATCATTATAGGAGTGTTGATGATGAATTGAAGCCTCTGGCATTGGCTATGTCAACCTTTATACTTTCAATTGTCAGTAAGTTTTTTTCTTTTACTACCATCATAATTATGTGCAATTTTAGTAACGCAGGTATTTATGTAAGCAATATTTTTTTGACCAAACGTGGTCTCGAACTGGAAACCTTTCAAGTACAAGTTCAAAATCCCCCCATACAATTTAAACCCCCTAATCAGGACTATTCCTAACTCTAACCCTGATCCTAACCCCAACCCAACCGTTGCCCTTGTGTCAGTCTGCTAAAACATTTTTTACACTTTTCCCTACTAGATGGCAATAGCTGTCTACCTGCCAGGTGCGCCTCCAGATTCTATCAAAAGTGGGGCATCACGCAGAAGAAATTCGTATTTGGAGAGGTTCACATAGGCTACCTTCTTCTTTCTAAGAGGGGACCAGTTCGTGGCAGGCCTAACCCTATCCCT
>JAQGDQ010000524.1:0-25000 GCA_030141605.1 Tubiluchus corallicola | reverse complement strand
TAAGATGAATATTTTTATTGTATTCATTAAAATCAACAACAAAATGCTGTACTTTATGTTTCGATTAAAGTACACTGGTCAAGCTTCTGTTGGTACAGTAAAACAATGTACTGTACGTATTTCATTGTGACAATAAACAATGGTACTGGGCAATCTTCAGTTATAACAATAAAAGAATGTACAGTATGTATTTCATTGCGACAATAAACACTGTACTGTACAATCTTCAGTTGTAACAATAAAAAAATGTACTGTACATATTTCGTTTTGACAATAAATGATGTACTGTACAATCTTCAGTTGTAACAATAAAAAATAAACTGTACCTATTTCATTGTGGCAATAAACGATGTATTGTACAATCTTCAGTTGAAACAAAACAACAATGGGCTGTAGATATTTCGTTGTGACAATAAAACAATGTACTGCACGTATTTCATTGTGACATTAAACAATGTATTGTACAATCATCAGTTATATTAATAAAATATTTTGCTTTAATTTTAACCAGAATCACGAAGTCATGTTTCGTGAATACCCAAATAAAATCAACGATCATATTAAAGTTAACAGTAAGATAAAACCTGAGCCTTTATAAGAAATGCTAGGATTATAGGAGATTCCCTCATTTTTTCTTCTCTTATATGCCTCTGTTTCCTTTTCCTCACCACCTCTTTTTCTTCGGGTATCTACTCTGCAATTTATGGGGCTGCCTATATTGATGGCACATCTACTTGTTCTACTTCTTCGCCTGATTGCTCTGCCGCCTCCCCTGCTGCTTCTGCAACGTCACCAGCCTGTTCTGCTGCAGCTGGAGGAGCTTCCCCTTCCGCTGCCTGTTCGGCTACCTCTGCCGCCGCCTCTACCACTTCTGCTTGTTCCTCTATGGCGTTTGCTTCCTCGACTTGTTCTTCTGCTACTTCTGCTACAACTTCGTTTCCAGCCTCTTCGGCAACTTCCTGAACTTCCTCGGCATTTTCTGCTGCCGCTTCCGCAACGTCGCTTGCAGCTTCTGCCGCTTGTGCGGACGCTTCGGCGACTACTTGCTCCGGTGATTCTGATTCAGCTTCTCTCTTGCTCAATACCTGAAAAAGGCTGATTTTGTTCATTTCAATCATGGAATGTTTGGTTTTATACCAAACATCAACCTTATTATGTTATTGATTTTACAAAGATATTCAGAAAACGTTATCTTAGAAAAAACAAGATTTTGGTCAAAATTAAAGATTTTATAGAACAATATTTTATTAATGCAACTGAATATTGAATTATACATTGTTTCATTGTTACAATGAAATATCTACAGCACATTGTTTCATTGTTACAATGAAATATCTACAGCACATTGTTTTATTGTTACAATGAAATATCTACAGCACATTGTGTTATTGTTACAATGAAATATCTACAGCACATTGTTTCATTATTACAATGAAATATCTGCAGCACATTGTTTTATTGTTATAATAAAATATCTGTAGCACATTTTGTAAAAAAAATTCATTGTAACATTTGACATTGTCAGATTTTTTCGAAATTTTGACCATACGGCCTGCAGAAAAACGTTCTAGCGGCGCCTGGTGTGACTCTCGAAAGGAGGTATATGCCTTTGTTCTGACGTCATCCATTATACTCTGCCTATAATCTTATAACTTTAATTCAGTAAAAGCCTGCTGCTGGCTTTGCTTCGTAAATGAGAACAATGTAGAATGTTCGCGCATTATTGATTAAAAGTGCATTTACACGCAATTTTTTTTGCGGGGCCTTTGCTAGTTGTTTATTATTGCAACAGAATATTGTACAGCATTTTATCTTTATTGCATGTGTGCAATATGCTACCTCATGCGTTTGCTAAAAAACAAATGAAAGCTACGAATATAGTTAAATGTATCAACAAAATAGAACATAAAAAAATTTAAAAGATTTGAATAAATCTTTGTCGTTGTCACTGTCACTCTCGCTGTTGTTGTCGTCATCATTGCTGTGAAAGCTATAAATTATTCAATGAGTGTAGCTATTACTCCTTATGTTAACAATATTTATAGAATCACAATGCCAGAATACATATTCGCTTACCTTCTTAGCAGATACGGGACTGGCAGTTACTGAAATTACTGCAAAAGAGAAAGCCAAGAGCAACAGTGTTGAGCTGACTCTAACCATCTTGTCTGAATTCTGTGAAATCAGGAAGAACTTGTAGCAACTTCTTGCTGGCCGGCAGCAGAATAAATAATTTCAATCAGTCAAATTCACTTATATACCAAAGTTGTCTACCAACTGTTACATCCTACTGAGATTGAGTCACTCATTTGGTTTTAAGATAAACACAAATACCCGAATAATGTTTAGTAATAGAGCATGTGTCATCTGTTCTAGTTGAGGTGATTATGCTACAAGAGTTTCTTCACAGTATGACTCAGACTTTGGCAATATGGTTCCTTTTTGATTTAGGACATTGAATGATGTGTCATCTCTTCCAATTGAGGTGATTATACTACAAGAGTTTCTTCACTGTATGACCCAGACTTTGGCAATATGGTTCCTCTTTGATTTAGGACGTTGAACGACGTGTCATCTCTTCCAGTTGAGGTGATTATACTACAAGAGTTCTTTCACAGTATGACCCAGACTTTGGCAATATGGTTCCTCTTTGATTTAGGACATTGACTGATGTGTCATCTCTTCCAGTTGAGGTGATTATACCGCAAGAATTTCTTCCCCGCATGTCCCATTTTCTGATAATATGGTTCATCTTTGGTTTAGGACACATTGTTGACATTTGACCTCGGTCACTAGTGAGTGGGTGATACAACTCACCCAGATTTGACTAAGTTGTGTCAATAATTTGACATGAGATTGATAAGTTTTCCAGAATGGAACAGGATGGCCTAGCTCATTACGAACTAGGAAACCTGAAGCCAAAGAGAAAATATAAAAGAATAATTAAGAGAAGAGGAAAAAACTCAAATTCTTGGAGCTGGAGCCACAAAGAAAGTATTAAAGAAAAAAACGGAAGAAGAAAAAGAAGAATGTAGAAAAAAGGAGAAAAATGAAAAAGAACTCGAAGACTGAGAAAAAAGAAAATGACGAAGGAAAAGAAAGTTGAATTAAATACGATTAGCCATTTGTTACTAACCACATCTATCGTAACAACTGTACTGTGTAAATCTATACTCAGCCATTTGTTACTAACCACATCTATCGCAACAACTGTATTGTGTAAATCTATACTCAGCCATTTGTTACTAACCACATCTATCGTAACAACTCTACTGTGTAAATCTATACTCAACCATTTGTTACTAACCATATCTATCGTAACAACAGGCCTGCGTAAATCTATACTCAGCCATTTGTTACTAACCACATCTACCGTAACAGCTGTACTCAGCTTTATTATCATTATGCGGTAAGGAAGCAAAGATTTCGTTTTACACAATAGTTGACCTCATTTACTGCTAAACGAAAATCAAAATAGATAAAAGCAATAGCAATTATAAAAATGTTACGCATGCGTAGGGCGACTGTAGATTTGCGGTGGAACTCTTGGTCAAGGGCGCTTAGTAGTGGGCAGCTGGACACTGGCACAGTACAGTGAAAATTTCTGGAACCTTGGATAGGTGATGCAATTGGTCAAGAACACGTGGGAAGCTTACGCTATCATCTTAGGAACAAAACTTGAAATCAAACAAAGACTGGCTGCGTGCGTGCGTGCGTGCGTGCTCCGGAGAAAAACTCAATATTAAATCACAACCAGAGCAAATAATAAACTGCAGGTCAAAACAATCTACTCTTTAAAATATTGAAAGGAAACATACTACTTTTAAATGACTTACGTGAAAGAATTATTATCACACAAACGCAATTTCACGTTCGTGTCACTAGTTCTTTACTGTTACGTGCATTTCGCCATTCGCTAGTTAGACGGGCGCCTCCATTTCGGAAATGCATTACACAGAAAACAACTGCTGTACTTCTCAGTTCACATGTGTTAGTTTGTGACGAACTACACACGTTCAACAGCTCATGCTTGAGCACAACGGTAAATTTGAATTTTTATCTTAAAACTTGCCTAATTTTAGTACAAGACACTGAATATGTTACAGTAGCACTGTACTTCAATTTTAGCTTTCAAATACGTGCAAAACGCACGCGGAATATTTTTGCTGTTGAAAATTATGTTAGTTCGTGATGTCATCAACAGTTGGGTTCGCCCGTCGTTAATTAAGTCTTTAATCTATTATCTAATTATCAGAAACACTTTTGCAATACTAATTGTGTTGAAATGTATACTTTTCGTATGAAATGTTTCGCATGAAATTGTATGAAATGTTTAACGGACTTGAAAATGGGGTAGTACATGAAAAATCATCTTCTCTTCGTTTAATTTCATTACTTTTAATGATATTTGCTTTTGTTCAGCCGAGAGCATACGATAAAACAGCATTTATTATTAACTTAATGTACCAATGTTAAAAAATCTTGTATTAATTTTTGAGTACGGATTTAAATTGGAAGTTTGTATGAGTTTATAAAAAATACGCATCAACTCTTACGAAATGGGAGAAGTTCTAACTGCACTAAGTTATGAAATGCCCCCCGGGGATGACAGGTCTTGAAAATGATTGAGATCATAGATAAACTGTACATGACGAGTTCTACAAATAAGTGTTCTTTCTGACACAATACATTTATCATAGTGACACAGTTATGACAACGTAGGTCTATGACCTGTTAACAATTTCCCTAAATCACAGTGGCAGAGATCAGTGGAAGATTGATAATAACCAAAATCGTATATTTGTACAACGTACAAGAGTGGTGACATTGAAGCGTTTTAGCATAATTGTTATACAAGGTACCCAGTTGGCTCTGTTGTGTGTGTGTGTGTGTGTGTGTGTGTGCGTGCGTGCGTGCGTGCGTGCGTGTGTGTGTGTGTGTGTGTGTGTGTGTGCGTGCGTGTGTGTGTGTGTGTGTGTGTGTGTGTGTGTGTGTGTGTGTGTGTGTGTGTGTGTGTGTGTGTGTGTGTGTGTGTGTGTGTGTGTGTGTGTGTGTGTGTGTGTGTGTGTGTGTGTGTGTGTGTGTGTGTGTGTGTGTAAGATTGAAAGAAAGAAATAAAGAGCAAATGAAAAGCAAGCAAAAAAGGAAAAGATGCTTATTATGACAATATAAACACAAATACTATTGTAATTTCGGAAACCTGCCAATTTTGCTTGACGTAGTTGCATATTACAAGTAGTGTGTATGTTTTTTGTTAAATAAATAAATAAAAATAAAATTCGATTCGGATTCGAAATACAGTACTAAAATTCAGTTCGAGTCGAATTTGAACGTCACGAATTCGATTCGATTCGAATGCTTTTTCTGATAGAGAATGTTTACTCCTTGTAAACAAACATGATTACCTGAAGTTTGCAAACATGTTAATCGTCGTTTTCAGAACAGATTCAAACGGGTGGAAAAACTTCTAAGTGAACAAATACAGAAAAAGAAATTAATAAAAACACAAAACAGATTCACAGAAAAGTAAGCACACGTAAACAAACATTCCTTCTATGCAGTACACGTTTTGAGTCAACATGATCCATACTTCACACTGAATTATTATTATTATTATTATTCTTTATTTCAAAAACTATGTATAGAATACATTCTCTCTATTTGTAGCGATATGTTTAAAATTTCTAAAAGCATTTACAACGTACTAAACCTATTCACATGTATATATAATTTAGTATCCAACGCATGAGACACACTGAACGACAACGATCATATACAATATACACAGCTACAAATTATAATCCAACACTACATACATACATACATGCATACATAATAAAAGATAAAGAACACATTTTAATACTTAGTAACAAAAATTTGCACACATTATACAAACTGAAAAACAGCGACTACAACTATAATAAACATAATTACCAATTTTATCGCAAATTCACATGATCATAAATAAGAACAAAACAGCATATAGAAAAAACGACGAGAGACGATAGGAATTCATCCGAGATAAGATTGCAAAAGCATTTATAAAATTATTATCTCGGCTAGAGAAAACATAGTCCATATCTAACGTAGGTAGAGTGCAAATAAAATGATTTTTTGGCTTGGTTTACTAATGAAATGATTTTATTTATGAAATGACACAGCATTTTTCTTTTGAAGACATCGTCATATGACATGACGAAAAGACTTTATAACTTCTTCTTGCAGGCTAAAATTTCTGCACGAAACATTATTTTTACAATCTTACACTGACATGGGGGTAATTCTACAATTTTACCTGTTACACATTCTGTAATTAGTTTCCAATATATGTTATGTAACATTGATTACGTAAGGTTACACAAAGAGTTCTGAAACCAAAGTTACTAGCAAAGGCAGATTTCTGTCTATTAGCATAAAAATGCAGTAAAATTAATATGTAAAATTTTAAAATTATAAAACCCCAAAACAATTTTTAATTCCTCGATAAGACACAGCTAATAATTTCAAAAACTACACAAATTTAAGACGGCATAATTGGTTTAAATGTTTATTCTATTATTTATTGTGATATTGACAAGTTTATATTTTTAGACAAAAGTGGGGGTGTGGAAGTTTTCCAGAATTCACATTCATATTTGATATTGATGAATTCGCATTTGTAGGGACGTGTTCATGTATGCGTTGTTTATTTAAGTGTGTGATTTGTTAACTGTACTTGTGTTTATGTTTGTAAAATAAGGCGTTTATTATTTTATTATTATTATTATTATTATTATTATTATTATTGTTGTTGTTGTTGTTGTTGTTGTTCTTGTTCTTGTTCTTGTTCTTGTTCTTGTTGTTATTGTTATTATTATTATTATTATTATTATTATTATTATTATTATTATTATTATTATTATTATTATTATTATTGTTGTTATTTAAAGAGGACTAGTTTGTTTACTTTTCGAGACGGGGGGGTGAGCCTACAGCCCGCGCATACCTGGAGTTGCACGGCTTGCACGTGCTGATAGAGGAAGAATTTTAATATTCCGCGTGGATTCGAGACACACATTAAAGTTTTGAACTTTATCTATAACGAGGTTGACGTTTTATTACGAGTGGTGACAGGTCCCGAGTGGTCGACTGACTTACTGCATTTCTTGAAGATTAATAAAACCGGTTCCATGCGCGGGGTGCGCACCGTCGAAATGCCCGAAATCATGAAAAAGCGGGAAAAACCGAATCCTCTACACGTCACAAAGCGTTATTGGACAATGATACGAACTACAGTAGCTGATTCATACAATTTTTTTTATTTTGATCCCTGGAAATTCTTTTGAAGGGGCTCTGGAATATCTTTTTCTCGTGGGCGGTGTTGTCGCCTTGTCGCTTTTGTTATATGGAACATTAGAGGCACAATGTTGGTCATCGCGCCTCGCTATGTACTTCACGGCCGCGGGCCAAAATTGACGTAACGAAGAAACGGACGATTCATAGCAGAAAGTGTTACGTTGTAAAAGAAATCTAGGAAAAAACCGCCTTCGAAAATTTAAATGGCGGTCGTATATAAAGCAATGCTTCCTGATGTGAGCAGTTAAACGAGATAGTGAGGTGTGTGAAAAGTGTCTTCGTGCAGTGCTAGTAGTCACTGTGTGTTCTGATTTTGTAAGCATTTATTTACTAGTAAGTCTTCATGGTAGTAGAAGTTTATGTAAACTGTTCTATGCATTTGTAGGTACTTACGATTTCGTGCTACACTTACGTTTGTACATATGTGACGCTTGCTGTAAATGAGAAATGCTTTTTTTAACAGATAAAAGAAGCATGAAAGAAAGGAGGTAAGGTGAAAAATGAGAGAAAGAAAAAAAGAAAGAAAGAAAGAAAGAAAGAAAGAAAGAAAGAAAGAAAGAAAGAAAGAAAGAAAGAAAGAAAGAAAGAAAGAAAGAAAGAAAGACAGAAAGAAAGAAAGAAAGAAAGAAAGAAAGAGAGAGAGAGAGAGAGAGAGAGAGAGAGAAAGAAAGAAAGAAAGAAAGGAAGGAAGAAAGAAAGAAAGAAGAAAGAAAGACATAAAGAAAGAAAGAAAAAAGAAAGAAAGAGAAAAAAGAATGAAAAAATAAAAGAATAAAAGAAAGAAAGAAATAAAGAATGAATGAATGAAAGAAAAGAAAGAATGAAAGAAACAGGGAAAGAAACTAACAAATTAACTCAGAAAACCGATTCTTCTTTATAGAACTAAAATATCGTTTATGATACATTAAGATATTTGTGCAACAAAAATTCAATACGTCCAAAATTACTCTAATGTTTCATTGTAATTTTTTAAGATGTGCATAACAGAAACTTGTCTGTTTATAATTGACACTTTTCTCTGAATTTCATTGCACATGGCGTCTATATCGAATTTGCAAATTTTCCACTGGAAGAAATAACACAGACAGAAACCTGATATGTTTATCCATAGGCTTAGTTGCAGCGAGGCAGCTAAGATACAAACAAAATGTCTTCGACACTTATTATATTAGTATTATTAATTATTATTATTATTAATTATTATTCATGTATTTATTATTTAATTGTTTACAAAATCCTCGTAATTTTTCCAGGTTACATTGAGTGATGAGACTGTTGCTAATTCTCTTTGGTATCAGCGCGGTGAGTTTCCATAATTTGTTAATGTCACTGCTTTCCTCGTAAAATAACAGTTTGCTATGTCAACATTTTAAGTAAGTTGTTTGGACTTGGCATAGCAGCAACTTGGCTACGTATTAATAGACATTGGCTATTGATATGTAAAACAACAGTTAGCTATGTCAACAGTTTAAGTAAGTTGTTTGGACTTGGCATAGCAGCAACTTGGCTACGTATTTTTGACATTGGCTATTGATATGTAAAACAACAGTTAGCTATGTCAACAGTTTAAGTAGGTTGTTTGGACTTGGCATAGCAGCATATTAATTGATTACAAAGTGACGAATCACAGGATTGTGGTCACTAATTATTTTTTTAAGCAAAACCGGACCCAATCTTAAACTATAGGTCAAAACAATCTCTTCTTTAAAATATTGAAAGGAAACATTTCCAGAATGACTTATTAATAAAAGAAATGAATGAATGACAGAATTCTTACCACACAAACACAATTTCGTATTCATGCCACTAGTTCTTTGCTGTTACATGCATTTCACATTTCCCTAGTTAGACGGGCGCTGGCGCCTGCATTTCGAAAACGCATTGCACAAAAACAGGTACTTTACCTTTCAGTTTAGACGTGTTAGTTTATGACGAACTGCACACGTTCGACAGTTCATGCGTGAGCACAGTGGTAAATTTGAAATTTAAATTTGAATTTAAAAAATACCTAGTTTTAGTACAACACACTGAATATGTTACTGTAGCACTGCTCTTCAATTTTCGCTTTCCCAAACACGTGCAATGCGCTCGTGGAATGTTTTTGCTGTTGAAAATTATGTTAGTTTGTGATGTCATCAATAGATGGACTCGCCAGCTATTAATTAAGTTTCTAATCTATTATTTAATTATCAGAAACGCTTTTGCAGTATTATTGGTGTTAAAATGTCTACTTTTTACCGTACTTGTAAATGATTAGTGTATGATAAATCATCCTGTCTTCCTTACATCGAGGCTTACTACGTACACAAGTCATTTATGTGGCTTCATATCATTGTAGTATAGCCAATCACGCTTGCAATACATCGTACACTAAAAATTTAAATAATTAATTGTGTTCTAATGATATTCTATACCATTCGAATATCAAACTAAAGCAGTTTGCCATTATAGTGACTTGCAAAGGGCAAACTATAATGACACATACTCTGTATATTGGATGTATCTTACCATCCATATTACAGCTAGTAGTGCAATTTCACACTTGCATTGTTTTTGAAACTCGCCCCTAGATGGCAGGCAAAACGTTCTTGTCACCATAGCAACGCCAACTTCAGCAATGCTCATTCCAGCAGCGTGAATCTACAGCGGGACAATGAACATAGGAGCTGCACGTCACAAACACCATGGCAACCTTTTGTTCCTACTAAGCAGTGGCTTGCTGCTGTGTGAAATTTTACATTTTTTTTACAAATATCATTAGGGCACAGAAGGTTTATGTCCAGCACTTGCACAAATAACATATTCTGGTTGATTATTTCATTAGCTATTTGAAGATGTTGCCTGTTTTTGTTTAAGTAGGAAAATAATTTAACTAGTTGAGAAAAATCCGCTGGTACTCCATGAAAACGCTTCATTTGCTGAACAAAACAACACAAAACACTGAATAAATTTACCCAAAACGCACAAAACCCGAAAATGAACCTGACACGAGAATGTGATCTTTACAAAGCTTAAGAACCTTCCTTAATAAATCCTTTGTCTGGCAGTTTTTACCTGCAAATTCTCATTGTAACAAAACTAACAAACGTTGTGTAAAAAGTAAAGTGTCTCAATGGCCACCAAGTTGATCATTGTAACAAAACTAACAAACGTTGTATAAAAAGTAAAGTTTCTCAATGGCCACCAAATTGATCATTGTAACAAAACTAACAAACGTTGTATAAAAAGTAAAGTTTCTCAATGGCCACCAAATTGATCATTGTAACAAAACTAACAAACGTTGTGTAAAAGTAAAGTTTCTCAATGGTCAGCAAGTTGATCAGGCACAACAATTGCACTATTTGCAGTCACTTGCTTCTACGCTTGCATCTACACTTGAGAACCATCTGTCATCTGCTTATGATTTTCAATCTTTTCTGCCTTTTCAGTTGTGGTGTGCAGCCACCGCATCTGCGCCGGGGTACCTCACGAACACAAAGTCGTTTTACCCTCCTTCCGAGGACGAAATTGAAGAGGACGACGACCTCTATCACGACGGCAAGGATGACCGTGGGCTATTTGGCGTAATCGTAAAGCAACAAGGTAACCATCAGCGCAGCCAATCTGCCGTTAGAGAAGAGAAGACCGGTTATGGCCAAGCGCATGAGGGCTACATAGGAACTGTCAGCGGTGCTCCATATGGAAAGAATGAGTTCTACGGACGTTTGAGGCAAATCTTCAATCCGGGTGATTATCCGCACGAAGAAGAGGGAGAGGAAGAGACCGAATCAGTTTATCCTCGTATTTACAACAAACCTAATCCGAAAAGGCGACCACATAAGAAAACGGGTTACTATAATCACCCTATAACCACGGACACGACCACGACGGGCACAACAAGCCATTACTATGATACCACTACCACTCCATATGAAACCACGACAACTTCATATTATGACACTACAACTACCGAATATGGACCTCCAAGGCGCAAGCACCGTTATCCACCCCATCGAGGTAAAAAAGAAAAAGAGGAAAGTCGTGGATATGGAAAGAAAAAGAAGAGCAGTTATGGGGATGGACAGGGATACGGAAGCACAGGGGGAGGTAGTGGATATGGCAGCAGTGGAGGTGGAAGTGGACATAGCAGCAGTGGTGGTGGAAGTGGATATGGCAGCAGCGGTGGTGGAAGTGGATATGGCAGCAGTGGTGGTGGAAGTGGATATGGTAGCAGCAGAAAAAATAAAGGTGGCAGGAGACATAGTGGATACGGAAGCAGAAGAAGCAGTGGCGGACATGGAAGTGGGGGAGGAAGTAGTGGTTATGGAAGTGGTGGAGGAACCACAGGATATGGTGGTGGAGGAGGTAGTGGTTACGGAAATGGAGGAGGTGGAGGTGGTTACGGAAGTGGCCAATCGGCTGTCGGTGTCAATGTTAATAGCGGTGGCTTCTTTGGAACCTCTATTGATCAAAATTGTGGTTTTGGTGGATGTGGAAACGTTAACCAAGGATATGGTAACAACAATGGGTATGGTTCTGATGACCAAGGATATGGATCTGGATCAAAAGGTGGGTATGGAGGCAATGATGGGTACGGTTCTGATGACCAAGGATATGGATCTGGATCAAAAGGTGGGTATGGAAGCGATGATGGGTACGGTTCTGATGACACAGGGTATGGTTCAAACGATTCCGGATATGGTTCCAACAATAATGGGTTTGGAGTCGGCACTAGTAGTGGACAATGTGGATTTGGTGGATGTGGACTTTCTGGCAATGGAATCGGAAACTCGGCTTCTGGATTTGGCACTAGCCAGGTTGGAGTAGCTGGCTACGATCCAAATTTCGGTAATAACGTTAGGATTGAACAGGGATCCTTAGGTAGCTTCGACTTTAGTGTATTTGACGACGACGATGGTTATGGAGGCGGAGGCCGGAGTAGAGGCCATGGTGGGCGCTCAAAGAAACACAGCAAAGGTTACGGGAAAAGTCGAAGTAGAAAAGGAAAGCAAAGCACAGGATATGGAAACCATTAATCCACCGGATTAAATTTAAAAGCATTAATGATAATCTATTAGACTTGAATCGTTTTCCTAAATGATTCTTTTTTAATATACGAATGTGGCCTATAATTTTGTCACGTGACCCACGAAGCAGTTACAGAGGCCTATTAAGAGTTACTTGTTTTACAAGATCATAGAGTTTTATAGATGTACACAGTATTTCTATCAGCCTGAAAAAGTCTTCTCAACGCAGTACAACTTTTCTTTAATAATGTCAAAACTGTTAAAAGCATTCAGCTGCAAGCAATAACAGCCAGTCTGCATTGCTACACAGTGACGTCACAATTTGACATCACATGTAGTGAGTCATTGTGTGCAGCTATGCATGACTGAGCGGGCATACCGTTTAATGCTTTCATCAGTTTTGACATTATTAACAGTAGTTAATAAGGAAGTTAAACTGCTTACGTTTTTAACACCCCTTTAATAAAGTCATTAACTTGTGGCCTGTAAACAAAGTGGTTAAGCATTTAACACTGCCGAAACTCATCATTTCTTCAGCAGCCACAAACTACTGAAGTGAAAATGTACTATCACCATATGTACTAGTTATAAAGATACTATAATCAAGGGTAAGTCATCTACTATTGATAACTGTCAAAGAGTTAGCAATAAATTCATTTGTAAATAGCATTTCTGCAAAGTTGTAATTTGCACAATTGTACAAAAGCTTATCATGTGTATATTTATTATATTTACTCATTATTTTTACTTATTATTTATTTATAATTAGTTATTTAACAAAATAAACTCGCGTACAGTACCCATTTTTTGAAAAAGATCGTCGACAAATTCAATCTCTAGCCTTACAACAAATGTTCTTTAAACTGTTTGGTTTTTTAAAATCTCAGATGAGTTTAAACTCTCCAAGAACGATACATTTACTAATTGTTATTCATAACCTTAATTAAATTTAATTTACCATTAAATAATTATTTGCAAATCTGCTAAACTAGGCTTAGTCTGGTAGACCTGTTCTAGTTGTTAGGTAAACGTTAGGCTGCATTGATTGTGACCAAATTCGCGCTGTTGTACGAAATCCTGGTGCTATGATACGCATTAAGTTACAAATAGAACAACTGTACGTTTTCTGTGAAATATTGTAGAACGGAAATCATTAACAATGACATGATTTTTGAATTACGAAGTTCATGTTCAAGTTTTGTTGTTTGTTGTGTCATCATCATCGTCATCATCATCATCATCATCGTCGTCGTCGTCGTCGTCATCATCATCATCATCATCATCATCTCAATCTCAATATCAATGCCTGTAATTACTGGCCAAAACTGCATGTACATTATTTTCTAATTAATGCACTTTAATGTATGTTAATGCACTCAGAAAAGTACTAATGACGATTTATTATTATTGATCAAAATCATCATCGTCATCATCATCATCATCATCATCATCATCATCATCATCATCATCATTTATCACCATCATCATCATTATCACCATCATCATCATCGTCATCATCGTCATTATCATCATCATCATCATCGTCGTCGTCATTATCACCATCATCATCATCGTCATCATCACCATCACTCATCATCAACATGCAATCAGAGGTCCAAAATGTATATACGTTCATTCTAATAATTCTAATAATAATAATTAATAATTAAGTATGTTAATGCCTTCACAAGACGTACTAGCAAAGATTTATTATTATTAACTAAAATCATACCATCATTATTGTCGCCATAGACATCATTATCATCATCATCATCATCATCACCATCATCCTCATTATTGTCGCCGTCGTCGTCATCATCATCATCACCATGATCATTATCATCATCATCATCATCATTATCACCATAATCATCACCATCATCATTATCACCATTATCGTCACCATAATCATTATCATCATCATCGAAACCCTCAACATCATCATCATTATTGTCACCATCGTCATCATCGTCACTGCTACATCTATAGCATTCATGAATCACTGTTATTTTAACAATACGATTAGCTCTTACGTAATGCAGTAGTTAAACAAAGGACGTGAATGTGTACAGAGATCATTTTAATTTCCTGCAAAATGTTTTTGTAACGAATCATAAAATCTTCGTGCAGCTACACTTTATATCTGTCTGTTATTGGCCCAATTAAATAGTCAAAATGCAAATTATTTTCATTACAAAAACAATTCAGAAGATCAAATACTAAATTTCGTTCTAAACAAACTTTTCAGCCAACACTTAGAAAAGCAGTGCCATAAATTTTGTGTTCTGAGCCAAGTAAAATTATTCAAAAAAACGCGAATTTTATGTTGCAAAAAACATATACATTTTTCAGTCGTTTTCATTTAGCTTAAGGCCCAAGAAAGCAGAATTTTTGCACAAGACTAAAATCACCTTGAAATTTTCTATCACTTTCTTTTCGTCTTATTGCATACAGGGCTTACGTTAGCCGTAATGCTGCATAAAATCTGTAAATTTAAACTTGGGTTTAACGCAGTTATTTTAATGGTAAGTCGTTTGAAACGTGTTTAGATAACATTGTATAAAGTTCGAAAAAATAATCAGAGCATTCTTAGCACTTTCTTCACTAACTAAACAAAAGTAAAATTACTGTATCTTATCATTAAGATTAATTATACAGTCTTCCCTCGCTACTTCGCGGTTCGTTTATCGCGGACTCGCTGTTTCGCGGATTTTCAAAAATATTGATGTAAAATATTTATCGCCGTATTTTCGCTGTTTCGCGGGTTTTTGCGGTACTCCGTCTAAAGTATTTTTGCACATGCGTAGTACGTATTGTACAGTAATGTATGGATTTGATGAATTTTGCACAAAAAATCACAAAATGTAAAAAAATATATTAAAAATGTTAATTATAACATTAAAGGAATATCATAAATCATAAAAAATTAACATTTACAGTAAATAGTGTATCTCCCTACTTCGCGGAAATTCACTTATCGTAGGTGGGCATGGAACGGAACACCCGCGATAAGTGGGTGGGGACACTGTATGTTTTTTTGGCAACGAGTGACATTTTTTGTGCACATTGGGGTTGTGAAGATAGTGCAATAATGGAACAGTGATTTCAAATTATTAAGAATTTTTCTTTTCTACATACATAAGAAGTCTTTCAAACAGGTAGGTGCAATGCTAAGTAAAATAACTTTGTAAGTTAGCTATACATATGTATGTTTGTACATACATCGCAGGACAAAATCGCAAGACGTCATACTCTTACAGGCATTACAGAATTTAAATACAGTCATATATATATAATATAATATAATATAATATAATATAATATAATATAATGTAATGTAATGTAATGTAATGTAATGTAATGTAATGTAATGTAATGTAATGTAATGTAATGTAATGTAATGTAATATAATGTAATGTAATGTAATGTAATGTAATGTAATGTAATGTAATGTAATGTAATGTAATGTAATGTAATGTAATGTAATGTAATGTAATGTAATGTAATGTAATGTAATGTAATATAATGTAATGTAATGTAATATAATGTAATGTAACATAACATAACATAACATAACATAACATAACATAACATAACATAACATAACATAACATAACATAATATAATATAATAATATATATATTATATATATATATATATATATATATATATATATATATATATATATATATATATATATATATATATATATATATATATATATATATATATATATATATATATATATTGTATGTATATATAATAAATAATATATTACTTCATTTTTTATTTCATATTATTTGTTTCAGCCACCAATGTGAACCAGCTTAGAACAGTCTACACTAACTTCAGTCTAATATACCTCAAGCTCTCTACAAATTCAACCCTTCCATGCTATCAGCTAAAAGCTTCGACAAATTTACAGTACAGCTGTTCTGACAAAAGTTGAACGAAACCAAATTTATATATCAAATTTATATATATATATAAATTCAATATATTATATAATATAGTATATTATTTAGTATATACTATAAATACTATATACTAATATATACTTTGTATATATTAATGATTGTGTATATACAATTTGTGTATATATTAGTAATATACCATACAGTGTGTAATAATTACAGGGAATACTTGTACAGTATCTTTTTGGATGTTGCAAATTTCTAAAACTCTAGATATTGAAGCTGGATTGACAACAAATTGTCGAACTTGTTAGATTAAGAAACTCAACTACAGTAAGGCAAGTTATAACCGTTTTGACGCATTCAAAGAACAGCTTGAGAAGGAGAAGATGATCTTCCTGAGTTATTTTACTGCTTAATGAAAAGGGGTACCTGACGTGGGTTACAGTAAAATCGTAGCAAAAAATGATACTACTTTATTAGCAATCTTACGCATATGTCGTACGTTAAAAGGAATTTTTGTTTGTCTTCATTTTAAATCTCCCACAATACTGTTCCGATGGCGCCATTACGTGACGTCATACACGCTCAACGTAAATCAGGAGAAGAAAAGGAAATGTTGAACTTTGTCCCTAAAAACTTTCCACGCAAATCTATATATTACTTAGCACTTCGCTTACCTGCTGGAAAGACTTATGTAACTAGAAAAGAAAATTATTAATTATTTGAAATGTTTTCACCAATTGGTAAAATTTCGCTGACTCTCCTCCGGGGTGCACCACTTATTAACCAAAAAAACGTATTTTTAATCTTACTGACGAGATACAGTAATTAAAAATTTACTCAGTTAGTAACATGTATGCTACGACTGCTCTGATCATTTTTTTCAAACTTTAATCAATGTTATCTAAACTTGTTTCAAACGACCTACCATTAAAATGCCTACGCCTAACGGTCAGTTAGGGGGGAGTTTAAATTTACATTAAATTTAATGGGACGACCTACCGACGCAAGCCCTACATGCAAAAGGAAGTGTGTAATTCAAGACGGATTTTTTAAAATTTAGTACAGAGTTTTCTTGACCTTTAAGGGGAAAAAGCATATCGATGCGTCGCTAGTATAAGGCCTCGGGTTCAAGACCTCGTTGGTAACTTTTCTAACGGAAAACGACTTTTTTTCGTTCCAACAACATGATATGCATTTTCTACAATTTTTTTTTTCGGCGACATTTTATTATAGCAAAAACAACACAACTTCCATCAAAATTAATAGTTTAAGGTCTTTAGCGATAAATTTGTATCTATCACCGTCGGTAGATGGCGAACCTGTCAGCAGTTTCGTCTGGGAAATTTTTGAAGTAATTGGTAAATTCTGCAGCTTTCATCTTCATTTTGTCTGGTAATCTCGTCGCAGACACTGTACACGTTTTGTCAAAGTTGCACGATTCTAGAAAATGAAAATGAAAAATAATAAAGTCTAAACGTTTTGTTAACCCTTATAGGGTCACCGGGGGGTAAAAATTACCCCCAGACCGGTTTTTTGCATTTTACCCTTTTACCATACGCATCCCAGTAAACCTTTTCTATGACTTTTTCTAAATATGTTTTGTGCACAAAATACTTTCAGTTATTTATTTTAGGCGCATTGTCTCACCACGAAATAAAAGTGAAAATGCAATATGTCGATTTTTTAAAATTGTCGAAACTTTACTTCGCTTGTCTATACATTATACGGGCGATGTATCTGATAAAACAAAATGTCAGTTATTCAAATTACTCCACGTTAAAGAAGAAAGCTGCAGACAATAAATTCAAAATAACAATGATTTTTGCACACGCGCTGCAATGTCGGTTGTCTACAGTTATTCCAGCTTAGATAAGGGAACGTAACTAAGTGAATTTAAATTTCGTATTACTAGTAAGTCACACGTCTTTAAGCAGAGGTATAATGTATCCTACGGTGGTCAGCATAACCACAAATTATGCTGTTGCTGTTTACTAATGAAACACGGCGGTTTAGCAAAAGTAGTTTACGAATTATGTTGGGGGTAATTTTTCACCAAAATCGGTTGTAAAAAATCGTAACCCTATAAGGGTTAACTGATTGTACTTATAATTGTTTTTTAAGTTCTTATGCAGACTGTCTTTTCAATCAAGTACTCATTAATAAACAACTTATGCTAGAATCAACTATACGTACTGCTGTAATAACTGTAACACTACACTAATTGTATTAATTCCACATGTATTGGATTTCTGAATTAAGTAGCAACATTGTACATTACCATGTACAACATATACTTTTCATGGGCCTATAGGCTTATGTACATCGAGAATCGTTTCTGTTATCGTACCTATTGTATGGGTTTTGTCAATTTCAATTATGTATTAACTAATGAACTAGTCGTATTTTTGAATTAACTATTTTGAGTTATTACATACTCGAACTAACTAATTGTATATTTCATCACTGCACATAGTGGAAATACTGTGATCAGTAATAGTTACTGTGTTGTAAATCTGCTCAAAATAAATAACGTTTATATATATATATATATATATATATGAACGAAAATGAAAATAAAACAACGTTGTTAAGATAAATGAAAACAACGTCATTGTTGTCGCCATGACAACAATTGGAAAAGAAGTTACTATTCTACGAAGTGAAAATAAACGTTAAAGCAAAACCGGACCCAATCTTAAACTGTAGGTCAAAACAATCTACTCTTAAAACTATTGAAAGGAAACATGGTATTCTTTTCAAAAATGACTTACGTGAAAGAATTATTATCACACAAACATAATTTCACGTTCACACCGCTAGTTCTTCGCTGTTACATGCATTTCGCCATTGTACGAAAAACAGGTGTTGTACCTCTCAGTTCACAGGTGTTAGTTTGTGACGAACGAGACACGTTCGATAGCTCATGCGTGAGTACAACGGTAAATTTGAAATTTGAATTTTTTTCCTAAAAACTTGCTTAGTTTTAGTACAACACACTGAATATGTTACAGTAGCACTGTACTTCAATTTTCGCTTTCACAAACACGTGTAACACACTTGCGGAAGATTTTTGCTGCTGAAAATTATGTTAGTTTGTGATGTCATCAATTGTTGTGCTTACTCGCCATTAATTATCTATCTATAATGTACAACTTAACTATCAGAAACGCTTTTGCAGTATTAATTGTGTTAAAATGTATACTTTTTACCGTTCTTGGAAATGGAGTAGTATATGAAAAATCATCCTGTCTTCCTTTAAGCAAAAACCCATATATTTTTATCAACCATAACTCTCCTTTTTATAACTGAAATGGATTTAACATGGAATCTTATAGAATCTTAGTAATATAATTTTTGTTAATTCTGTCCCTACAAAGTATGTGCTGCCCCCTATTAGCAGGATACTTAATCACTATTCAACAACCGAATCTAGAAATTTCTTTCAACATTTATTACTGTCCAATGCGACTTATTAACTCTGCATCTGGACCGCACCGTGTGCTTAGTGACTGAAGTTAAGCAACACTGTGCCTAGTCAACGAATATGGGGTTACCTTATGGGTTCAATACCTTTCTGGTGTGTGACTGAGCGGTTTTGTCCGAATTTTAATTCTGACCTTTTTTCTTATAAAGTAAGGATGTATTCTTCTCCGAATGTAGCCAAGGCATGTCTGCCACATCAGTGTATCATTTTCAAGAAATAACATTAATAACGCTCTAGGTTACGGTTCTGCTACAAACGCAAGCATAAAGTTGACCATGCTATTGAATGATGCGTCTAGCTCTCGGGGTGCCGAGCTGAATAAATGTTTGGCTTAAAACTTCACTGTGCAATAGCAGAAATCTCCCCCCCCCCACACCCCGCCCCCCAGGTAACGTTGCCTACCTTCATTACAGCAAATCCCGTCAGCAGCGCAGCGCCCTCGCCCGGTGATACATGGTACTCCTTTTGGTGCGCAAAGGATTGGAATTGTGTTCTCTTCTGAGCATGTCTTACTTTCTTGTGTTCGTATGAAGCAGCCAATTAGCTCACCGCAACAAATGTCTGGACCAAAACAATGTCCGAGATACCCTGGACCACATCTCAAACACTGGAAAAATATCATTGTTTACTTTGTGAACATCATGTCATCATCATCATCATCATCATCACCATCACCATCATCGTCATCGTCATCATCATCACCATCATCATCTGTAAATACATACATACATACATAAATAGATACATACATACATACATACATACATACATACATACATACATACATACATACATACATACATACATACATACATACATACATACATACATACATAGATATACATACATACATACATATACATACATACATACATGCATACATACATACATACATACATGCCACATGTCAGGCTGCCAAGTATGTGTACCAAAATCAATGACGTCATCACATCTTGTCATGCTGGATTTGCGATGATCATTTGTTGTCACGTTTTTGTTACAGTTGTTACATTTTGTTACCATTCTGTTACACACTTGTTACGTTTTGCTACAGTTTTGTACACATTGTCACCTTTATTGCGTTTGTTACATTTTGTCACCGTTCTGTTACACACTTGTTACGTTTTGTTACAGTTTTGTACACACTGTCACCTTTGTTGCGTTTTGTTACAGTTACGATACAGTTTTGTTAGACTTTATGTTTACATTTTTGAATTTCCTTCTACTTCAGTTACTATGGATACCCACCCAGCTCAAGTTGAGCTATAATAACCAATTAAAATTCAAGACGATATCACAGTTTATGCTTTCCTAAGCTGCCATGTTAATTGAATTATATGCTGTAATACAATCAGCACATTAGTGTACATAGTTAATTCTGCACTTAACAACAGTTCTACCCAAGACAGCAATACTGTGATAATTGTTTTAAAGACACTCAATCATATTGTGAGATGTTATCAGTAGATACTTGAGGTAATGCAAGGATTATGCTAAATCTGATTTAGTGTTTTCTTAACTTAAAATGATAGTGGGGAAATGAGGAAGCAGGAATGGAAAACCTTATGGAAAACTAATTATTGCAGTGGCGAAAAAAAAGTAAAATGAAGAAGAGATAGAGAAAAAGAAAGAAGGAAAGAAAGAAAGAAAGAAAGAAAGAAAGAAAGAAAGAAAGAAAGAAAGAAAGAAAGAAAGAAAGAAAGAAAGAAAGGAAGAAAGGAAGGAAGGAAGGAAGAATGAATGAATGAAAGAGAGAAAGAGAGAGAGAGAGACAGAGGAAGATTGAGTAAGAGAGAAAGAAAGAAAGAATGAATGAAAGAATAAAGAATAAAGAAAGATAGAAAGAAAGGAAGAAAGAGAGGAAGGAAGAAAGAAAGAGAAAAGAAAGAAAAAAAGAAAGAAAGAAAGAAAGAAAGAAAGAAAGAAAGAAAGAAAGAAAGAAAGAAAGAAAGAAAGAAAGAAAGAAAGAAAGAAAGAAAGAAGGAACTTACATAGGCTCACGCGCACACTCACTCACTCATTCATTCACTCACTCGCTCACTCACCCACTCGTTTCTTTGTGTTTGTTTATTTCTTCTATTTTTCGACATTTGTATTTGATATTTTTTTACTAATTGTAACACTTTACACTTCCTACTCTTGATCAGCTATCACTAATGTATATTTAGGGTCAGCCTGTCTGTATGAATTCTGTTGTATAAAACTATATTAAAATATACTGCATGTATTCCCATATTGACAGCACGAAAAAGACAAAGAAAAAGAAATTGGATTGAATTGAATTGTTGGCCAACATTAGCACGTTTTCCATTGAACATAACGTATTGTGTTGACGTGCATTAACAAAAGAAAATTGTTCTAATGAAGACAAATTATAAATTTAAATTGGAACCCCGCAACTCAGAATTAACCCTTGCGATACGCTAGCAGTTGCATCTAAATTGATTTACAAATTTAAATTGTGACAAATATAAATTTAAACTAATTTTAATTAAAGTTATTATTTTTGTTAAAAACCTATATAAGAGCTACATATATATATATATAGATATATAACTTCTATATAAGTACTTTAGAGGACCTATGTAAATATAACTTCTATATAAGTACTTTAGACGACCTATATATGTATGACAGGAGAGAAACCTGAGTACACTTTTATAACATCATATGCATTTAGGCAATCACATAGTTAATGCACCAGTGACAGTAATGAGTCACTTGCATTTAGTGTTGTCCTTTAAACAACTAAACTACGTTCTTACTGTACACAAAAGACTTCATAATTATTAGCCTTAGCGAATTACAATAGAATAAGTCTAGTTTTAACTTTTTACATGATGACGACGACGGCGATGATGATGTTGACGATGTTATTGTTGTTAATGATGATGATGATGACGACGACGACTATGAAGATGATCATGACAATGATGACGATGAAGATTATTATAATGATGATGATGATGATGATGATGACGACGACGACGACGGCGACGATGATGACGATGATGACGATGACGACGACTATGAAGATGATCATGACGATGAAGATTAAATTATTATTATTATTATTATTATTATTTTTATTATTATTATTATTATTATTATTATTATTATTATTATTATTATTATTATTATTATTATTATTATTATTATTATTATTATTGATGATATTGATGATGATGATAACGCTGATGAGATGATGAAATCGGGGTTACTATGTTTAAATTTTACTGCTGACCTCTCGAGGTGAGTTAGCCGATCGTTTGCCCCCTGGTGGACAGTTTGTAATGAAGCAACTGGAAGCAAGAGGTAAGATAGTACAAAATAAAACGATAAAGCTTGTTCCTTTTGCCCCAACGTCCATTCGAGCCATTAATCCTGAAAATAGAGAGAAAAATGTTAGAATTTGAAGAAATTCTATTTGTAAATAATGAGTCATTTTCTTGTCTTAAGTTTTTGTTTCCATCGCACGAGGATGGCTTATAAAACAAGCTGAAAGTTGAAAATAAAGTCACAATTTTTTCACCAATCACGTCCAAAGTTGTCCTGATCTTTCAAGTTTTAATCGCCAAAACCAGCAAAACAACTCGTAATTAGCAGCAGAATTTATTCATTTTAAATACTAAACTATATATACATCGAATCATCCATATCTGGCAGATGTAACTACATCAAATTGTAACAGATGTAACTAAAATGAGTAAATTCTCCTGGTAATTACGAGTTATTTTGCTGGTTTTGACTTTTTGGTTTATTAAACGTGATTAAAACTTGAAAGATCGGTACAATAAATTCCATTTTTATCTAACATATCAAATTACGTGTATATTTACGACTAACTAATTATACTGCTAATTATGAGTTATTTTGCGTATTTTAAGCTTTTGGTTATTTCACACGAGGTTTGTAGAACAAGCTGACAGTTGTAAATAAAGCGTAAGAAATAATTTTTCGTATGAAAGATTTTTCATTTGGTGAACCTCCAATTTCAATGCATCATACGCGCATGAGGATCAGATTTTCTGAGCTAAACTATGACCTTTTCTCTAAAGGCTGTAAAGATAATAATGGTCATCCAATATTGAAGAAATTTGTAACTGTGGAATTCGATTTGAATCTGTTGAAGACTTTTTGTTGCACTGCCCATTGTATCAACAAACTAGGGTTGTTACGTTTGATAAATTAAATGAAATACTTCTGCCTGAAAACCTTAATATAGCTGCCTTAGGAACTAATGATCAGTTAAAGTTGTTATTATTCGGAAAAGGTGAATTTAACTATGTTGCTAACTGTAAAATATTTCAATGCATACATGACTTTATATTACGTACTAAACGCTTCCAGTAGTTTCCAACTGATATGAAATGCATCAGTCTTAAATATTCGTACATTAATATTTTCTAACCGTCATTTTCTACTAATGTCTTGTAGTAAAACTTGTCAGCTTGTGTAGTTATAGTCTATTCTTACTGTAAATGTTCTTGTAAATAGTGTATAAAGTCTGTTGAGGTGAGGATCCCAAATTATGTTGTTCAAACTGCCTGAACCAATCCTATAATAAACTATGTTTAAACTAACTAAATAAAGTTACAACGTCATGTCCAAACTTGTACTGATCTTTAGAATCCCTGCTGATAAACTGATAACATGAACGTTAAAAATTCTAAATTTCTTTAATAAATTTCCAATCAATCTTACCTTATTCTGAAGTTGCTAATGTTCTGTATAGAGCTGCTAATGATAAGTGATCATGACAATGGTAATTTTTATTCATTAAGCGACATTCCGTGATGAATTAACAGCGCATGCGCAGTTCTTGCCATTTCCATCCGCGTTTGATTTCCACCCACCCAAGATGTTTTCTCTTTACACAGTTCTGCATTCTGTAAGGGCAGTGGACGCATAGCGAGTGGAAAAGTCTAATGTAGACGGTAGTGGCGGCAAGACTGGTATCTAATTAATTATCAAAGACGATTTGCCAGTTTTGGGCATCCTTCCTCTACGAAGTAAATAGCCGAGATCGGTTCGGCAGAGGAAACTCGCAAAATCTATTCAACCAACAGTCACCTATCCACTTACTGGCAAGTCTCAGTGTTGCTTAACTTTTTTGTAGGTACGTAAGATCTCTCGTTCTACGATTTTACTGTTTTTTAGCTGTGTAAGCCACTGGGGAAGCAAGCTAATAAATTATGTTGAAATTAAAGTTTTAACACAGGAGAAATATCGATGTACTTTATTTCAGCACAACA
>JAQGDQ010001866.1:0-23025 GCA_030141605.1 Tubiluchus corallicola | reverse complement strand
AAAACAGATGCATCTCATCCTGGATAGCATCAGAATTACATAACTGACATAATCGTTCATTAAATGGGACACTTTCATAATTTCAATGTAAAAACAGATGCATCTCAGCATCAGAATTACATAACTGACATAATCGTTCATTAAATGGGACACTTTCATAGTTTCAATGTAAAAACAGATGCATCTCATCCTGGATAGCATCAGAATTACATAACTGACATAATCGTTCATTAAATGGGACACTCATAATTTCAATGTAAAAACAGATGCATCTCAGCATCAGAATTACATAACTGACATAATCGTTCATTAAACGGGACAATTTCATAATTTCAATGTAAGAACAGATGCATCTCATCCTGGATAGCATCAGAATTACATAACTAACATAATCGTTCATTAAATGGGACACTTTCATAATTTCAATGTAAAAACAGATGCATCTCATCCTTGAAGCATCAGAATTACATAACTAACATAATCGTTCATTAAATGGGACACTTTCATAATTTCAATATAAAAACAGATGCATCTCATCCTGGATAGCATCAGAATTACATAACTGACATAATCGTTCATTAAATGGGACACTTTCATAATTTCAATGTAAAAACAGATGCATCTCATCCTGGATAGCATCAGAATTACATAACTGACATAATCGTTCATTAAATGGGACACTTTCATAATTTCAATGTAAAAACAGATGCATCTCACCCAGGATAGCATCAGAATTACATAACACACATAATCGTTCATTAAATGGGACACTTTCATAATTTCAGTGTAAAAACAGATGCATCTCATCCTTGAAGCATCAGAATTACATAACTGACATAATCGTTCATTAAATGGGACACTTTCATAATTTCAATGTAAAAACAGATGCATCTCATCCTGGATAGCATCAGAATTACATAACTGACATAATCGTTCATTAAATGGGACACTTTCATAATTTCAATGTAAAAACAGATGTATCTCATCCTGGATAGCATCAGAATTACATAACTGACATAATCGTTCATTAAATGGGACACTTTCATAATTTCAATGTAACAACAGATGCATTTCATCCTGGATAGCATCAGAATTACATAACTGACATAATCGTTCATTAAATGGGACACTCATAATTTCAATGTGACAACAGATGCATCTCATCCTGGATAGCATCAGAATTACATAACTGACATAATCGTTCATTAAATGGGACACTTTCATAATTTCAATGTAAAAACAGATGCATCTCATCCTGGATAGCATCAGAATTACATAACTGACATAATCGTTCATTAAATGGGACACATACATAATTTCAATGTAACAACAGATGCATCTCATCCTGGATAGCATCAGAATTACATAACAGACATAATCGTTCATTAAACGGAGCACTTTCATAATTTCAATGTAAAAACAGATGCATCTCACCCAGGATAGCATCAGAATTACATAACTGACGTAATCGTTCATTAAATGGAGCACTTTCATAATTTCAATGTAACAACAGATGCATCTCATCCTGGATAGCATCAGAATTACATAACTGACATAATCGTTCATTAAATGGGACAATTTCATAATTTCAATGTAACAACAGATGCATCTCATCCTGGATAGCATCAGAATTACATAACTGACATAATCGTTCATTAAACGGGACACTTTCATAATTTCAAGGTAAAAACAGATGCATCTCATCCTGGATAGCACCAGAATTACATAACTGACATAATCGTTCATTAAATGGGACACTTACATAATTTCAATGTAAAAACAGATGCATCTCATCCTGGATAGCATCAGAATTACATAACTGACATAATCGTTCATCAAATGGGACCCTTTCATAATTTCAATGTAAAAACAGATGCATCTCAGCATCAGAATTACATAACTGACATAATCGTTCATTAAATGGGACACTTTCATAGTTTCAATGTAAAAACAGATGCATCTCATCCTGGATAGCATCAGAATTACATAACTGACATAATCGTTCATTAAATGGGACACTCATAATTTCAATGTAAAAACAGATGCATCTCAGCATCAGAATTACATAACTGACATAATCGTTCATTAAACGGGACAATTTCATAATTTCAATGTAAGAACAGATGCATCTCATCCTGGATAGCATCAGAATTACATAACTAACATAATCGTTCATTAAATGGGACACTTTCATAATTTCAATGTAAAAACAGATGCATCTCATCCTTGAAGCATCAGAATTACATAACTAACATAATCGTTCATTAAATGGGACACTTTCATAATTTCAATGTAAAAACAGATGCATCTCATCCTGGATAGCATCAGAATTACATAACTGACATAATCGTTCATTAAATGGGACACTTTCATAATTTCAATGTAACAACAGATGCATCTCATCCTGGATAGCATCAGAATTACATAACTGACATAATCGTTCATTAAATGGGACACTTTCATAATTTCAATGTAACAACAGATGCATCTCATCCTGGATAGCATCAGAATTACATAACTGACATAATCGTTCATTAAATGGGACACTTTCATAATTTCAATGTAACAACAGATGCATCTCATCCTGGATAGCATCAGAATTACATAACTGACATAATCGTTCATTAAATGGGACACTTTCATAATTTCAATGTAAAAACAGATGCATCTCATCCTGGATAGCATCAGAATTACATAACTGACATAATCGTTCATTAAATGGGACACTTTCATAATTTCAATGTAACAACAGATGCATCTTATCCTGGATAGCATCAAAAATACATAACTGACATAATCGTTCATCAAATGGGACACTTTCATAATTTCAATGTAAAAACAGATGCATCTCATCCTGGATAGCATCAGAATTACATAACTAACATAATCGTTCATTAAATGGGACAATTTCATAATTTCAATGTAACAACAGATGCATCTCATCCTGGATAGCATCAGAATTACATAACTGACATAATCGTTCATTAAATGGGACACTTTCATAATTTCAATGTAACAACAGATGCATCTTATCCTGGATAGCATCAAAAATACATAACTGACATAATCGTTCATCAAATGGGACACTTTCATAATTTCAATGTAAAAACAGATGCATCTCATCCTGGATAGCATCAGAATTACATAACTAACATAATCGTTCATTAAATGGGACAATTTCATAACGCCCTGTTTCAATTCTAAGTGGGGCAGAGCCAAGTGATTCAAATGATCTACATAATAATTTTCGTAACACGTTTTACACTGTAATTATATAAACAACAACAACACAACAGACAGCGTATAAAATTCAATGTTTTCTTCACTTACCGATCTGTTTTCTTCATACGCTGGTGGGTCGAGTATGATTTCTTCATACTTTGGTGGGTCACCTAACTTTTCTGTTGATACATCATCATCATCATCCTTGTACGTAGGATTGCTTATACCAATCTTATGATCCATGTTTCGAGTATTGACAGTGTAAGTAAACTGTCTATTATATCATTAGATACATCTGAATTATTACATACACGGTGAGTTCGGGTATTATTAAAGCTGTTATTTAGCACAGCTCGTTGGATGTTTCTGCTTGTTGGCAAGTTTTTATTCAAGCTACGCAGTGCACAATTTGGAGAGTGTTCGGTTCCTGGAAAAATACCAGGTATATTTCTATTAAAGCTACCATACACAATAGGCCACGGTGTTTGCTGGGAAAACCCCAGGCATATCTAGTTGCAGGCTGAGCAATTACTTTGTTAGTATCACAAAACACGATGATTTAGCATTTGATCAATCTATTAGCTGATTCGTTTCAGACTACACTATGTAATTTAATTCATAATTTCCATTGAAGAAATATTGCATTTGACAAAAGTTAATCCACGATTAAGATCCACCCAGGTGCTGTGCCCAGCCTACCTGTGCGTAAACTAAAAGTTACACGAGACAAAAGTAAGCTATGCCCCTAGTGGACGCGGATATTTCAAGGCACCTTTAAAATGGCGCCATCGATGGAACGGAAAAAATAGTAAGATTAGGGAGAGGAAGAAGGAAGGCAGGGGGGAATGAGTTAATGAAAGAATGGTTAGGATTAGTAGACATGATGGAATGGAAAAATAGTAAGATTAGGGATAGGAAGAAGAAAGGGAAGGGAGGATGAGTAAATGAAAGAATGGTTAGGGTTAGTAAACACGATGGAATGGAAAAATAGTAAGATTAGGGAGAGAAAGAAGGAAAAGAGGAGAAGAAACGACCACAGTGTATGTTTAATTTACATATTAAAATAGCATTATAATTGATTGGAGGCCATATATTGGGCAGAGTGTAGATTATTTATTTGTAAGCATTAAGAATACAATAAACAAAAGTTAGTAGTTTGTTTAGGCAGGCAAGGATAGCAGGATAAAGTTTTTTTTCGGTAACTCCACTTGTGTAAGCTTGTGTAGAGAAAGAAAAAGTAATGGCCTTGGGTCTTACTAGATGTTCAATATAACTCTATACTTGTACTGCTCTGCAAAAGTTGGGAGCGGTCAGGAGATTTTGTAAACTGGTCAGACAGGTTTTTTACAGTGTGCGATTAGTAAAAAAATATAAAAAAGTAGAAGTGGGTGATTGGAATTGTGCTAAAGCTTGTCTTTTCTTCATCATCATTACCACGCGTTCAACACTACAAACTGCTGTACGTGTCGCGAAGTTCGTCTCATAATTACTTCGCGTTTGATTAAATTGACTTGAGAATATTTTAATTGTCTGTCTTCTTGCTCATCTCTCTTTCATAATTTTTCTTCTCATTCCCTCCTTTTTTTAGGCTTGTTACAACATTGAAATAGCTTAAATTTCCCTCTAATCTTACTGTACTTATTTGCTTCTGAATGACCTTTTACATTAATAGTGTTCTAGATTTCTGTATTTAAGCTGTGTAAGACAAGTCTACCTTGAACATTTAGACCTGTAGGTTAGCCAGGCTAATTGTTTCGCTGTGTTTTAGTATTTTAGTATTGATAATAATACGTTATTTGCTTCTGAATGACCATTTACATTAATAGTGTTCTAGTTTTCTGTATTTAAGCTGTGTAAGACAGGTCTACCTTGAACATTTAGACCTGTGGGCTAGCCAGGCTAATTGTTCCGCTGTGTTTTAGTGCAGTGGTATTTTAGTATTGATAATAATTATGTTATTTGATTCTATGATTGTACCTGCTAGTATAGTTATTATAATGTTAATGATTGTGTTGTTTGATTCTTTGATTGTAAAAGCTAACAGGCTAAATAATTGTGGGAAAACTTTAATTCGGGAACAGCTCTCCCCGCTATTTCCTTGCCCACAGTACGGTCCATCCATACATTCTTCCGCCCCGGGTGACTAAATCCCTCTTACATCAGGCCGAGTAACAACGTATAGTGTACTACTAGGATATTTTTTACTCGAAAACGCTAAGGCGCATAAGTATGCTTGCACCAATGCACAGCACAGCAAAACAAAATTCGGGTTTATAAATGCTATGTGTGTGCTTGTAAACCAAAACCGCCATAAGTCGGCATAGTTAAAACTACGTTGTTATGCTTCAAAGTAGAATGACCCAAAGATTTCGTAAAATATCAATTTTTTTAATGAAAACAAATGCTAAATCTATTGGACGTTTATGTCCTATCATCAAATTATCAAGAAAATGTTAGAAATGTTTAAAAATAGTAAAAAACTAATTTAATAACCCTGTACTCGTTTTCTGGCGTGAAACTAGTACTACTATTGTGAAAGGCATGTATTTTCAAACTCCAGTAGTAGCTCATGGAAGCAATCATTTTGCTTCGGGTTTTTTTTTCTGTTGCCAAGCCCAGAGCTTTGTCAGGAAGAGCCATCTACTGGGTTTCAACGTAACACAATGTGTTCTTGCAGAGTCCGTAGCAACCAACATTTGTACAGTTGCTAAGTGTTTGTTTTAGAAACGCAACAAAGAACAATGGCTGACTTTAACAGTGATTTTCTCAAGGTTATGTTTTTCAGTGCGCAGCCTGCATCTCAACTTCAACGTGGATTATCTCAGCTTAGAAATAACATAGAGCGATGAACTTTGTATCAAAATGATCCTGAAAAAATGGAGATTTGCCAGAAAAACTTAAATGACGACTTATGGACGAATTTGATATACAAGCACACATATCACCGTTACGCAGAGCTAAAGATATATTGCTCTTTACGTTTTCAACCTTAAAGTTAAACAGTCACAGTGGCATATTCTTTGAACCATTATGTCCTTCAGTAGGCAGACTGTATGATTTTTCCCTCTCCAAATAACAGCCATCTCAAACATGCTTCATCAATTACTCCTTGCCAAAGAATTTTGCTTCTCGTGAGTAAAATTCTCAACTTAATATTACGTGCTCTGCAGTTTCAATATCTTTACCACATTTACAAAGTCTCTTTTCTATGCAGTAATCTACTTTTCAAGCATTCAGGGGATTTCCAAATACTTCTGATGCACCAACCCTAGCTTTGACAAGCAATTCGGCACTCCATGTATTATTCATCCAGGGTTCAAATGATATACAACTTTTGCAATCTGATATAATCCTATAATAAATCATGTTTAAACTAAATTAACTGAACCGTCATACCCATTTGCTTTTACTTGCAGAGAGGTCACGCTCACTTGATAAAACGTTCACCATTTTAATGACTAGGTAGTAGGAATGAACCAGTCAAAAACAGAAGAATATATTATTGCAAGAAATGGTAATCAGTATTGGAAAAAGTGCAAGTACATTCGCACTTTTCTAAACACCGAAGATGATATTAAAAGCAGAAAGCAAAAAGCAATGCATGCTTTTCTTCAGCATAAGAATGCATTAACTAACAAGAAATCTAACTAACTAAATCTTAACCTAACACTTTGATTATTTAATGCTTACGTTACCAGCATATTTATGTACAACAGCGAAACTTGGGGTTTAACGATTACTCATGAAAAGCAGATTGACACATTTCATAGAAGTCTTCTTAGGAAAGTTTTAAAGATAAGATGGCCATACATCAAAAATCAGGATTCATACACCAGAACGAAATTAATTTCTTGGCGTTCAAAAGTCCATATCCACAGATTAAGATGGCTAGGACATCTTCTAATATTACCAAATGAAGCACCAGTAAAAATCGCCTTAAAGGAAGCCATAAAACCTTGGAAAAAACCACCTGGCAAACCTGAAACAACTTGGATAGCTAAGATAAATAAAGAGGCATCATTCAGTGAGTTAACGAAACATCGAGAGTTGATGACTCAAATCATTAGCGAGAGGGCGCCACTATATGTCACATCATCTGTCTGCGTTCTTCTGATACGCCAAGATACGCTTGTTAGGATTTAAAGTACCTAGTTAATTTGGCCTAGGATATGTGTGAAAATCAATTAATGTGTACAAAAACGACCGTCCGTTGTGAGCTAAGGCCATTTCTAAAGATAACCTTTGTCCAACCAATGAAGCAACGTCTATTTGTCCCTTCGTAAGTAACGCCATCGCCTCGTCGTAGCTGCAATAAAAAATATTCGATATGGTACTAGTTTATATTGTTCCTAGCAATAACTTAGATTTAAAAATAATTCGGTTTTCAAACTGCACAATACGTTTTCGCACAGCTCAGCACTATGTCAGACGCATTCACACAGATTCAATCATTTTACACATATTTTAACACGGTTTTACACGTCTTTGTACAGGTTTCTCAGGCAAACGTGTTGCAAACGTCTTTTAGAGTTTCCAACTATTTTTACCTTCCATCCCTCTGAATTGCTTCTCGCAATTTTAGATGAATTCACACGTTTTTAAAGGAAGAGAGGATGATTTTTCATATATTACCCCATTTTCAAATCCGAGCAAAAGTATACATCTTAACGCAGTTAATACTGCAAAAGCGTTTCTGATAATTACATAATAGATTACAAACTTCATTAATGGCGGGTGAGCCAACTGTTGATGACATCACAAACTAACATAAATTTCAGAGCAAAAACATTCCATGAGCGTGCTGCATGTGTTTGCGAAAGCGAAAATTGAAGTACAGTGCTACTGTAAAATATTCAGTGTGTTGTACTAAAACTAGGCGAGTTTTAAGATAAAAATTCAACATGAGCTGTGGAACGTGTGTAAGTTCGTTACAAACTGACACACCTGAACTGACAGGTACAGCACCTGGTTTTTTGTGCAATGCGTTTCCAAAATGCAGGTGCTAGTGAATAGCAAAATGCTTGTAGAAGCAAAGAACTAGTGGCGCAAACTTGAAATTGTGTTTGCGTGGTAATAATTCTTTCGCGTAAGTCATTTTTGAAAAAACTGTATGTTTACTTTCAATATTTTAAAGAGCAGATTGTTTTGACCTACAGTTTAAGATTGGGTCCAATCGGATGCACGGCTTTTAAGCACGTGACAACTGATAACACATACTGCACTGAACGACAGTACTCTTTCTCCGCAAAGTACAGCGTCTTATCTCAGGCATCTGCGCATGGCCGCATGCGCACAGCAGCCAAACACCACGCTGCTTGGGCTGTGAAGCAAATTGTACTTCCCTCACCTGCTCCGGTTCCGCACAAGTATAAAAAAAGAACTAAAGAAAAAAGATTATTATATTGAATATTATCGATAATAATGAGTGAAGACGGGGGGTGCTGCACTACCTATAGACGAGCCTCCACTGTATAATAGTAATAGATTCCATTATTTTTCTTCTATCACTGTGTGGGACAATCTAACAAGCCCTGCTTTTTGATTGCCCGCAACACATTTACCTTCGTGTATAAGTGAACAGTGTTTGAGGCTTTTCCTGTGCAGTATTTCTTATTTGTATTATGTTCATTGTAGGCCCTTTCACTAGATATTGTATATGTAACCATTGTAAATGTGTAAGGTGAAATAAATGACTAAAAAAATGACATTAATGTGACATACGTATTCAGTCCTGAATTTACGGCAGCCGGACGCACATCAACTTCTTTCCTTACTGGCCCATCCATGATAGGTACAATGACGTCACTGTGACGTTCACTTGGGTCTATAGTCTGGTATCCAGCCCATACCACAATTCCTCCTTTCTTTGTACCCTGCAAGTATGAGGACCTCGATGAAAAAAATCAACTGTATTAAGAACAAATATGAAGTGCAACATCATTCTCACCTCATCATCATTCGTATTGTTCAAAATTTGTTCAAAATTAATAACAAAATTGTCAAACTGTTAAAGCAAAACTGAACCCTTTGTTAAGCAATCCACTCCTTAAAATATTGAAAGGAAACATACTACTTTTTTCAAAATGACTTGCTTGAAAGAATTTTTGCCACGATTCGCTGGTTAGACAATCACTAGCACCTACATTTCGGAAACTCACTGCACAAAAACAGGTGCTGTACCTCTCAGTTCATATGTGTTAGTTCGTGACGAAATACACACGTTCGACAGCTCATGCGTGGGTACAGTGGCTAGATTTGAAATTTGAATTTTTATGCTAAAACTTACCTAGTTTTAGTACAGCACACTGAACATCTTACAGTGATGCTATACTTCAATTTTGCTTTCGCAAAAACGTGCAGCGCACTCGTGAAATATTTTTGCTGTTGAAAATCATGTTAGTTTGTGATGTCACCAACAGTTGGACTCGCCCACCGTTAATTAAGACTTTCATCTGTTATTTAATTATCAGACACGCTTTTGCAGTACTATTGGTGTTAAAACGCATACTTTTTACTTTGAAAACGGGTAATACATGAAAAATCATCCTGTCGTCCTTTAAATTGTGTTATCGTAAAATGAAGATTTGCCATATTGAAAGGTAAAGGAACGCCTTGTTTTCAAGTGTGAAATGAAGTCTTTACGGGGAAGTGACATAAAATAACGTGCATTTAGATCTGTAAGAGAAGTTTTAAGAGAAGTTTATTATTTGTGTGCCTGCAAACCAGAACCGTTCACAAGTCGGCATAGCTAAAATTACGTTATGATGCTTCAAAGGAGATGCTTCAAAATTTTTGATCGAATATAACAATTTTCTTTTTTATAAAAACAAATGCTAAATATATTGGACTTTTATATTCTAGCATCAAATTATCAAGAAAATGTTCAAGAAATATTAAAAATTTAATTTTCTAACCCGGTACCCACTTTTCTGGCTAGAAACTAGTACTGCAATTGTAAAAAACTAGTTTTTTTGAAACTCCGATGGTAGTTTGAAAAAATCTGAGTAGCTCACAGGAGGTCGTGGAAGCTGTCTTTAGCAGCGATTTTCTCAAGGTTATGTTTTTCAGTGTGCAGCCTGCGCCTCAACTTCAACGTGGATTATCTCAGCTCAGAAATTACATAGACCATTGAAAGCAATAATTTTGCTTCGGGTTTTTTCTGTTGCCAAGCCCAGAACTTTGTCAGGAAGAGCCATCTACTGGGTTTCAACGTAACACAATGTGTTCTTGCAGAGTCCATTGCAACCAATATTTGTGCAGTTGCTAAGTGTTTTTTTAGAAATGCAATAACGAACAATGGCTAACTTTAGCAGTGATTTTCTCAAAGTTATATTTTTTAGTGTGCAGCCTGTATCTCAACTTCAACTTGGATTATCTCAGCTTGGAAATAACATAGAGAGATGAACTTGGTATCAAAATGATCCTCATGAAATGGAAATTCAGGAAATGTGAATAACTAGAAAAGCTTAATTGCCAGCTTTTGGACAATTCTTCTATGCAAGCAAACGTTTTTTTTATTTTACTAGAAATAAAACTACGCTGTATTATATTTCCAGTGAATTTGTTTAACTTTTTTAGACATTTGCCTGCAAATGGAAGCAGTCTCTGTATATTTTTCTATCATGATTTAGTTCAATAAAGGTTTAACGTAATCACTATCATCTCCCGCCAAAAATACAGATGCTATGCAGCTATGTGTTATAGGACAAGAAAAGGGGCACCTGAAGTAGGTTTCAGAAAAATCGCCTTAAAAAATTATATTACTTTACAGCAATTTTATGCGTATATCTTACTCACACTGAAAGGAATTTTAGTTTGTTTTCATTTTAAATCTCCCGCAATACTGTTCCGAAGTCGCCATTACATGACGTCATGCACCAAACGTAAATCAAGGGAAGAAAAGGCAATGTTAAATTATGTCTCAAAAGACTTTCCGTGCAAATCTATATTACTTAGATTTTCACTTACCTGCTAGAAAGTATTATGTAACTAGAAAAGAAAATTATTAATTATTTAAAATGTTTTCACCAATTGGTAAAATGTCGCTGACTCACCCTCCAGGGTGCACCACTCACTAACCAAAAATGTATTTTTAATCTTATTGACGAGATACAGTAATTTCAAATTTTATTTAGTTAATGACTTGAGCGCTACCAATGCTCTGATTATTTTTTCAGACTTTACAAAATGTTATCTAAACTTGTTTCAAATGACCTGTCGTGAAAATGGCTGCGTCCAACGGTCATCACAACGTTTAACACATATCAGTGTGTGGTATCATCGTCATCCGCATCCAATGAATCATACGTCCAAGGACATGATTCTGTTCACCTCTCTATGCCAGATCATCATCATCATCGTCATCATCATCATCATCATCATCATCATCATCTTCTTCTTCTTCATCATCATCATCATCATCTTCATCATCGTCATCATCATCATCATCATCATCATCATCATCATCATCATCATCATCATCTTCATCCAATGAATCATGCGTCCAGGGACATGATTCTGTTTACCTCCCCATGCCAGATCATCATCATCATCATCATCATCATCATCATCATCATCATCATCATCATCATCATCATCATCATCCAATGAATCATACGTCCAGGGGCATGATTCTGTTCACCTCTCTATGCCAGATCATCATCATCGTCATACAATGAATCATACGTCCAGGCACATGATTCTGTTCACCTCCCTATGCCAGATCATCATCACCATCATCATCATCATCGTCATCCAATGAATCATGCGTCCAGGGACATGATTCTGCTCACCTCCCTATGCCAGATCATCATCATCATCATCATCATCATCCAATGAATTATACGTTGAGGGACATGTTTCTGTTCACTTTCCTATGCCAGATCATCAGCATCATTATCATCATCATCATCATCATCATCATCATCATCATCATCATCATCATCATCTATATTACTTAGCATTTTGCTTACCTGCTAGAGAGACTTATGTAACTAGAAAAGAAAATTATTAATTATTTAAAATGTTTTCACCAATTGGTAAAATGTCGCTGACTCACCCTCCAGGGTGCACCACTCACTAACCAAAAATGTATTTTTAATCTTATTGACGAGATACAGTAATTTTAAATTTTATTTAGTTAATGACTTGAGCGCTACCAATGCTCTGATTATTTTTTCAGACTTTACAAAATGTTATCTAAACTTGTTTCAAATGACCTGTCGTGAAAATGGCTGCGTCTAACGGTCATCGCGGGTGTTTAAATTTACGTATTTTTATACGCAAAAGGGCAGTATGTAAGCGATATAAAATTTCAAAACGAATTTTTTAAGCTTTATGTTTATGAAGGGTTTTCTTGTGCTTTTAAGGAAGACCGGACCCATTGTCAAACTATTGTCTATAACAGAACTTACATACATTCCAATCTGAAGTGTGTCACGTGACATTGTACAGTCTATTGTTGCGTCTGCTAGTTTTCCAATGACAGCTTGCACTTGTTTAGTGATCTGACGCCAGTTCAAACCTCTTGTGTTTATGAGCAGTGTAGTGTCAGCGCCATGTTCCTTAGCCAACTGAAGAACCTCCTTTTCTTTGGCTATACGTGAACACAAGTTTACGAAATAACCACTAACAACTCATCAGTACATTAATGATAATAAGCACTTTCACACTTTTGTTTTGCGCTCGCACAGTTGCTCCAGGTCAAAGGTTAAGTGTACCACAGCAACGCATCTTAACTACGGCCGTCACGTGACTTTTGTGACAAACAAAGCCGTCTGCCCGCATCAGTTCAGTAACTTTGGTTGTTTTACGTGGACTTTACTTAATTATGCAATGGTCTGTGCGTAGAGTGATTATCTAACAGGATCTTGCTTGAGAACAACAAAAATGAACTAAATAAGGTTCTGGCTACCTGTTAACACTGTTAGTATCACAACAGTATGGGCTGTGAGGTGTTGTCGAGTGTAAACAAATGCCTCGTCTGGTACACTTAGCCTAACCTTTGACCTTTTCACGACCATCATCAGTCGTTGAAACTGTAAAAGGCTTATTCATTAGGACAATTAGTGGTTACAGGAATGAATTTATTATTATTATTATTATTATTATTATTATTATTATTATTATTATTATTATTATTATTATTATTATTATTATTATTATTACTACTACTACTACTACTACTACTACTACTACTATCATCATCATCATCATCATCATCATCATCATTATTATTATCATTATTATTATTATTATTATTATTATTATTATTATTATTATTATTATTATTATTATTATTATTATTATTATTATTATTATTATTATTATTATTATTATTATAACAGTAAATTCAGTGTAGTAACAGTATAACAATATCGTCATTATTAATGTCAAAACTTTTGTATCACCCATTAATTTGAACGCTCAGCATTCAATAGCACCATCTACTTAATTTGGATAGTTGCGATTGGACTGGAATCTAAAATGAGCTACTGAACCAGCCGAAGCATCTTAGCTGTTCCAGTATGATAGCACACTCCCTGTACGAGGTATACGGCAAGAATCAGCATGGTGAATGAAACCCCGCACGACGAGTATTGAATCTAAACTGCACTGATCCATTCACTGACTGCCCAAAACATTGCGTAACTTTGATCGTGAAGCATACACCATAACCGTATGGCTGTTTGCTTGATTCAATTTTACTACGAGATGTCAAGATTCTTGCTTGATTATAAGTAAGGTCTACGGCCAAATCACGTTGAAAACACGGGTTTTCGTCTGATCAGCGAAGCTAAGCAACGTAAAGCCTGGTTAGTATTTGGATGGGCGACCGCCTAGGAATACCAGGTGCTGTAGGCTTGCGGGATGCCCACACTGTATCTCGACACTAGGCGGAGGAGCTGCACAAGCAACGAACGGCTAGAGGGCGGAGGAGGTCAAGTGATCCAACGGCCATGTATAGAGGAGTGAACCTTCCAAATCAGGAGTGGAGACCCGAAAGCGGACCAGTGCAGCATGCTCACTGACTCTGGCAGCTCCTGCAGCCAATGTGGTGCCAAACGTATCGCTCAGCTTTCCTTTGGACTACACCAGAGAGGAAGAGAGGGGGTTCCTGTTGTCTGGGAAACTCAGGATCTCCATACACCTTGCCCAGGCGTGCGCCCTGGAGAGGTCACTCCAGTGGTTCAAGGATCGCACTGCTCAGCCACAGTCGACACTGCAGCTCCATCAATGTGATCAATAACTGACTCTCTTGGCGCACATTCTATTGCCTTCGGAGACAGAAGGATGCCAACCACATAAGTAAGGTCTCACTGCATCTTACACACTTACGTTTAAAAGCATTGAAACAACATCTTACCTGCAATGCAAATGTGTTCTGCACCGAAAGCTTTGGCTACTTTAATCATTAATAGACAGTTTGAATCTGCAAACAAAATCAACATTTTATTACAGGCACATAAATTTGTGCCTCTGGCCACAAAGCTGATTTTAATAATTTCAGCATTGTGACCAGAGCTACAAATAACTGGGACTTATTAATAAAAGAAAGTTTATCTATGTACCCTAATAAGCCTTCTCTTAATTTGCAAAGCAACTCAATTCCTTTATTCTCAAACACTTAGCTATTTGTTACTGTATCAAGTTTTTTTCTTCAAGTCCGCTTATTCACTACCTATTTTGCTTTTGTAAATATATAATTAGTGCTTAAGTCATTGTATCAATTTCCTTTCTGATACGTTTATTCTTTACCTATTTGGCTTTTGTTAACTACTTGAGGCCCTGCCACTTGGCAAAACATGTACTAGACCTACTATGAAACGAATTTGGTTCTCGTTGACTTCTTTCTGTATGACAAGGCAAAGGCTTATCTTTAGTAGAAAAGCGTGTATTCAAATCAGTAACAAGATGGAGGCAACATGTAGGCTTCATGTTGTGGAGATCGCTGGCGTCTATTAGAATTACATGGAACATTATAGAATGTTCCGTTAGAATAATCGTCTTACCGTGTAGAATATTCTGGAAAGGAACGTCTAGAAGGTTCTCTGGCGCCGCTGAGACACACACACACAGATTCGCATGGACGCACGCTTCCACATTCTCTTGTATACCTGTATTTTCAGATACACTCAAACGTTTTCCAGATTTTCAAGTTTACTGTAAACATTTCGCGTTCCTTCATACTTTTCTGTTGTAGAATTCTCGCATAATAAACTAGTTTAATTTGACGAAGTATTTTCTGGTTTTCTCTACGAGCCTACCGAGAGAAACAAAACACAAAATTTCATTAATGTAGATAAGAAAAAGTAGTGGTCCCAAGGTGGATCCTTGTGATACGCCACATTGCATGTATTCATGCATATAAACTGCTAACACACGATTTAGTTATTGGGCCAAACTGAATATCTCCAAACGCTTATGGTACGTAGCAAAATTATGCAAATGTACCTAAAATTCAAGGTTATTTCAAGTCAGCTCAGTTTATTCATTATACCTGAGCCACAGATTAGTACAGTGGTGCCTGGTGCTATAGCTGCCCTCTGGCAAACATAAACTGCACTAGAAACTTCTTGCAAGAAAATTGTCGTATATAATGGAACTCCATATGGTAACCTAGGAAAATTAAATACTGTTGTAATTAACATTGTCGTCATCACAACTGGCGCAGTATTTTTTGCACTAGTTAGAATATATATATATGCAAATTGTGCCTCGTATGATACTATGAGATATACACCTTTTGTATATCTTTAGACTTTAATATTATGCAATAATGAACGCTAATCCTAAAGAATTATAAGATACTTTTCTTTCAACTCTTTTTTCTCATGACTAAACATACATGTTTATCCACTTTTGCTAGCTACAAGCGGAAAATTATTTTTTTTCTTCCTTTGGCTCTAGGTCCTCATAACATTAATTTTAAATACGTAATGGTTAAATTATTATTTAAAGATAGTCACGTGTGTCTCTTCTTTCCCATTATTGAACATTATTTTATTATAAACTAACACATTCGTATAATAATTCAATTTTCATTCGTCTTAAATGCAAAATCTGATAATTTTTAATTACCTGGTACATGCGCCATTAACTAATTAATTATATTAGTAACAATTCTGAGAGGGTGGCTGACCTTGATAACTTATAGTTCTTTCGCCACCCTTTCACCACTAATCAATAATTACTTTTGCATTTTGTAATATTATTGTATGTTGTACATATTTATAAATCTTTTGGTTATATATTTTGCTATTTTAAAAATGGTGATAAACTAATAAACTTACTTACTTACTATTCCTAAAGCTGATTTATCAGTACTAATCAAACCTACATCTCAAGGTCCACACTATTGATGTTAACTTGTACATGTCTGTGCCACTGCTCAAGAATCTTCAAGTCCTTACTACTAATGGTAATTTATTTTTAATTGTCCATGCTATTAGTCCATGTCTCAATCTATGTGCAAACGCTTCTAAATTAATACCATAAGTTCATAGCATTCTCACCTACTGCAGCCAGTTAAACACACACCAACAAACAAACAAAACAAAATCTTCAAAATCATAATTATAAGGCACACTCTGATCTTATAATATGAGAAGTGTCTCAGAAACTACACATCCATACTATTAACAGTGAACTGGGTGAAAAGGTCTTAAAATCTTCAAAATCATAATTATAAGGCACACTCTGATCTTATAATATGAGAAGTGTCTCAGAAACTACACATCCATACTATTAACAGTGAACTGGTGAAAAGGTCAAAATCTTCAAAATCATAATTATAAGGCACACCTGATCTTATAATATGAGAAGTGTCTCAGAAACTACACATCCATACTATTAACAGTGAACTGGGTGAAAAGGTCTCAAAATCTTCAAAATCACAATTATAAGGCACACTCTGATCTTATAATATGAGAAGTGTCTCAGATACTACACATCCATACTATTAACAGTGAACTGGGTGAAAAGGTCTTAAAATCTTCAAAATCATAATTATAAGGCACACTCTGATCTTATAATATGAGAAGTGTCTCAGAAACTACACATCCATACTATTAACAGTGAACTGGCTGAAAAGGTCACAAAATCTTCAAGATCATAATTATAAGGCACACACTGTTCTTATAGTATGAGAAGTGTCTCAGAAACTACACATCCATACTATTAGCACTGACGTGCCTGAAGATCCGTACTACTCACATTAAATTGTTATATGGTCAAAGCTGCAATCACTACTACATGTACTGACATTACCGTATTTCTAACATATTCAAACAGCATACCACTTCTCTTAGCTCACTTACGCTGCTAGTCCTGGAAATGCAAAACAAATTAAGAGTCCATATTATGTCAACTCTCCTTACCTTAAATCAGGCTCATACTACATCATACTAAGATTACCTTTTTCGAACTACATGTAGCTTAAAAGCAAGGTTTTGTGTTAATGAACATTTATTTTTAACAGCACTAATACTACTACTACTACAACTATTTATGTTACATAATGTTACGTTACGTTACGTTACGTTACGTTATGTTATACTATATTATGTTATGTTTTTTTATGTTATGTTAAATCTTGTCATGTCATATCATGTCATGTTATGTCCTGTTATTAAGTTACGTTACGTTATATTATGTTATGTTACGTCTTGTCATGTCATATCATGACATGTCATGTTATGTGCTGTTATTAAGCTACGTTACGTTATGTTATATTATATTATGTTATTTTATGTTATGTTACATCTTGTCATGTCATATCATGACATGTCATGTTAAGTCCTGTTATTAAGTTACGTTACGTTATGTTATATTATATTATGTTATGCTATGTTATGTTATGTTACGTCTTGTCATATCATATCATGTCATATTATGTCCTGTTATTAAGTTACGTTACGTTATATTATATTATGTTATGTTATTTTATGTCATGTTACGTCTTGTCATGTCATATCATGTCATATCATGACATGTCATGATGTTATGCCCTGTTTTTAAGTAACGTTACGTTAAGTTATATTTTATTATGTTTTGTTATTTTATGTTATATTACGTCTTGTCATGTCATATCATGTCATGTTATGTCCTGTTATGTCCTGTTATTAAGTTACGTTACGTTATATTATATTATGTTATGTTATTTTATGTCATGTTACGTCTTGTCATGTCATATCATGTCATATCATGACATGTCATGATGTTATGCCCTGTTTTTAAGTAACGTTACGTTAAGTTATATTTTATTATGTTTTGTTATTTTATGTTATATTACGTCTTGTCATGTCAATCATGTCATGTTATGTCCTGTTATGTCCTGTCATTAAGTTCCGTTACGTTATATTATGTTCATACTACTTATGTTAAAATACCTGTAACAAGCATTGGCTGATTGCACACAATAGAGTAAGTCATTTCGTTTGTAGAAACGCCTGGACGAGGAAGCCACACAAATATTACTTCTTCCAGCTTTACAGATCTCGCATTTGCTGCAGTGGCTTCGTTGTCCAATTGTGACCATGTCACCTGCAATCATTGCCAGGTAATAATAATAATAATCAGGTAAAAAGGTGTAAAATTGTAATGTCACCTGTAATCATTGCCAGGTAATAATAATCAGGTAAAATGGTGTAAAATTGTAATGTCACCTGTAATCATTGCCAGGTAATAATAATCAGGTAAAAGGAGTAAAATTGTAATGTCACCTGCAATCATTGCCAGGTAATAATAATCAGGTAAAATGGTGTAAAATTGTAATGTCACCTGTAATCATTGCCAGGTAATAATAGTCAGGTAAAATGAGTAAAATTGTAATGTCACCTGTAATCATTGCCAGGTAATAATAATCAGGTAAAAGGAGTAAAATTGTAATGTCACCTGCAATCATTGCCAGGTAATAATAATCAGGTAAAAAGGTGTAAAATTGTAATGTCACCTGTAATCACTGCCAGGTAATAATAATCAGGTAAAAGGAGTAAAATTGTAATGTCACCTGTAATCATTGCCAGGTAATAATAATCAGGTAAAAAGGTGTAAAATTGTAATGTCACCTGTAATCATTGCCAGGTAATAATAATCAGGTAAAAAGGTGTAAAATTGTAATGTCACCTGTAATCATTGCCAGGTAATAATAATCAGGTAAAAAGGTGTAAAATTGTAATGTCACCTGTAATCATTGCCAGGTAATAATAATCAGGTAAAAGGAGTAAAATTGTAATGTCACCTGTAATCATTGCCAGGTAATAATAATCAGGTAAAAAGGTGTAAAATTGTAATGTCACCTGCAATCATTGCCAGGTAATAATAATCAGGTAAAATGGTGTAAAATTGTAATGTCACCTGCAATCATTGCCAGGTAATAATAATCAGGTAAAAAGGTGTAAAATTGTAATGTCACCTGTAATCACTGCCAGGTAATAATAATCAGGTAAAAGGAGTAAAATTGTAATGTCACCTGCAATCATTGCCAGGTAATAATAATCAGGTAAAATGGTGTAAAATTGTAATGTCACCTGTAATCATTGCCAGGTAATAATAATCAGGTAAAATGGTGTAAAATTGTAATGTCACCTGTAATCACTGCCAGGTAATAATAATCAGGTAAAAGGAGTAAAATTGTAATGTCACCTGTAATCATTGCCAGGTAATAATAATCAGGTAAAATGGTGTAAAATTGTAATGTCACCTGTAATCATTGCCAGGTAATAATAATCAGGTAAAATGAGTAAAATTGTAATGTCACCTGTAATCATTATAAAGGCATTGGAGTTTACATATTAATAAGTAAGATTATTGTGGTCTCAACTAAGAATGTGATAGAATAGGCCTGAATAGCATGGCACGGGATGAGGAGGAATGTGACGTTATGGAATGTTATTAAAATGTTACGTTATGTAATGTTATTAAAATGTTATTAAATGAGATGCGATGCAACGAGATGGAGTCAAATTCACAGTGAAAAATTGAGATTTGACATGATGTATCTGATTCTGTATCACTGCTGTGCTGTGTTGCGATGTGGCGTGATGCAATGTGTTGATGATGTAATGTGATACGATGTGATGTGACATGATATTATGCATTGTAATGTGATACGACGTAATGTGATGCGATGTGATGTGAGGCGATGTGATGCGATGTGATGTAATGTAATATGATGGGATGTGACATGCTGGGATGTGATGTGATGTGATATATTTTTAAATTCGGGTAATGTGAGGTGATGCAATGTGGCAAGACATGATATAATGTAATGTAATGCGACCTGATGTGAGGCGATGCAATATTATGTGATATAATAGGATGGCATGTGACGTGACGTGACGTGACGTGACGGGATGTGATGTGATGTGATATCATATTTTAAAATTTATGTGACGTAATGCGATGTGCTGTGCTGTAATGCGATGTGACGTGATGTAAGGTGTTGATGATGTGACGTGACATGACGGAATATGATGTGATATGATATTGTAACGTTGAGTGGGTGGTGCTGATATGCACGTCATGGCGTATCTGTGAGTAACTCGCCAGATATCTACTCCATTGTGCTCCTTGCCAGTTGTCATTACGGAGCAGGTGCTGAGGTGGAAAACGCCCCTGCCTGCCAACCCAATGAGCCGATGATGCCATTCCATACCAGCTGCTTATAGTTGATATGCAATGGCTTCCTAGTGGATCGAACCACCACAATGTAGTGGGGAGGGGTGAAAAAATGGCATTTTGCCCCCGTAACAATGTATTGTATTGTGATGTGATGTGATGCGATGTGATGTGATGCAGTATGATGGGATGCAGTGTGACAAGATCAGATGTGATATCATATATTAAAATTTTGTGATGTGATGTTCGTGATATGATGCAAAGGGATGAGATCGTATGGAATGAGACGGGATGGAAAGAACATTATTAGATAGGAAGAAATGAAATAGAATGGAACAGATAACAGACTAAGTCAGAACATAATTTGAAATGGAATGAAGCGTAAATGCAGAAGACAAATGATGTCTTCACCTGACAGCAGTGGCGTCTCGTGTGTAGGTACTGTGGAACTGCAGCGCCCCCTTTTCTCACTCATTATTATCGATAATATCAATATAATAAGTCTTTTTTCTTTAGTTCTTTCTTTATACTTGTGCAGAACCAAAGCACGTGGGTGAAGTACTGTTTGCTTTACAGCCTAAGCAACGTGGTGTTTGGCTGTTGTGCGCATGCGGCCATGCCCACATGTCTTAGATAACTCGCTGTACGCTAGCGTCTGCTTCTATGTAGAAGAGTACTGTGTCTATCACAGTAACAGTTGCCACGTGCTTACCGTGTATTGTCATATTCTTGGATGTGATAAAGTGTAAACTTAGCGCGCGTGCCTAAAACATAGATTATTTAATAATGGACGCCTTGCATCCCCAAGAAATAAGTTCTGTAACTCTAAGTGAACAACAACAGCTTAATTTTTGACAGTTGTTTCTCCATGAGAAAGTTACAGTTAACCCTTTCATACCCGTTGTATCCCGTGGGATACGAGAATATTCTCTGCCTTTAAAATTAATAAAATTTTAAAACTGACAGTTATTTGATCTGTTAATGGTTATTTTGATTTAAGCCAATAACAATAGACTTAAAATAGTGATAAAATGGCAAACTAGAAAACCTACGTAGCAAAAACTGCGCAAGGTACTGTACTTTAGAGACGACTTCGTACAGATCAGCATAGCGTGCATACTAAGTGTCTTAAATACTTTAAAAAATTATCAGCAGTTACAGAATGAAGCACATTTTTTGCTTTTGTTGTGTTTTTAAAAAAGTCGGACGTTGTTTTTTTGCATATGACAAAGAATGTTGTGTATCCCACAGGATACATTGGGAACAAAAGTACCAAGCCAAAAATTTCTTTCTTATTAAAAATGATTTGGGACTGAAAGGGTTAAGAAAAGAGGCTGTTCAACAACCGATCTTCAAATATAACTACAACATTAAAATTACGTATGTTTGTTACGTTTTACCCAGTATTAAAACAATGGCTAACCATTTTCTGAAGCAGCACCCCCACTAATTTTAGCTACGAGCCGCCACTGCCTGAAAAGGGAAGAACTTCATTAAACTCAATAAACAAATAAGAGCCAAAAATGACACAAAATTTTCAAAATGAAGTTAAAAAGAACTACAACAGAAGATAAGAAAGCATGGCGGACAGAGCAGAATGAAGGTAGGAGTACGGAGCAGACCAGGGAGATACCAAAGGACCGCTTTGAACAGGGTACGAGACGCCCATGGGAACAATATCTCTCTTGGACAAGAATGAGACACAGCAGAACAGGATAAGCAGGAGAAAAAGCCGACTAGAATTGAATTGTAATGCGTAACAGCGAAGCAAGAATAGCTACTCCCAGTTAGAGGAAAGATTTTTAGAAAAATTAATTATTATCATACATGCACCTATGCTAATGTTTTTAACGTCTGATCCAAGAAATTCAACAGTTCCAACCACGCCTCCTGTGAGCATTTTGTGAAAACTGTTTCCCGCCATTCCCGGAACAATCATGGCGTCAACACGAATGGCAGCTTCTGTCAAAAAATTGACGTAAGGTAATCAGAATATTAGTCCATGTGTAGAGTGATTTTACTTAATTATGCATTAGTCCATGTGTAGAGTGATTTTACTTAATTATGCATTAGTCCATGTGTAAAGTGATCTTACTTAATTATGCATTAGTCCATGTGTAGAGTGATCTTACTTAATTATGCATTAGTCCATGTGTAGAGTGATTTTACTTAATTATGCATTAG
>JAQGDQ010001752.1:0-26738 GCA_030141605.1 Tubiluchus corallicola | reverse complement strand
TGCTCAAATTATTACATCATTTACTTCATCCTTATTTACATTAAGTTATCTACAGAAGCACGCATAACTATAATCATTTTTTCATTTAAGTAAGGTGAGTGTGTTAATGACCGTATGGTCGTACACTCACCTCGCACTACTCAAATTATTACATCATTTACTTCATCCTTATTTACATTAAGTTATCTACAGAAGCATGCATAACTATAATCATTTTTTCATTTAAGTAAGGTGAGTGTGTTAATGACCATATGGTCATACACTCACCTCGCACTACTCAAATTATTACATCATTTACTTCATCCTTATTTACATTAAGTTATCTACAGAAGCATGCATAACTACAGTGGCCGCCGCTTATTATGGACACGGTTATTGTGGACAACTCGCGAGGGACGGAATTTTCCCCTAATAAAATCCGCCGGTTAATATGGACAACCGCCGCTTAATATGGACAGCGAACATTCTTGGCACGTGACCAGCCGTGCCAACCACGTGAACCAGCCGTGCGATATTGAAAAGAGCTTCCCGCTATGCTGCCTGTGTGAGTCATTGCATCAGTCAGTTCGCCGTTTGCCGTGGTCTTGAGAGCTTCGAAACTGTGATAACTTCCTTCCGTTCAAGCTTGAGAGAAAAGTTTCCTGCCAAACAAACTCGTCTGACTTCTTTTTTTCAATAAAACAGGAGACGAGTTGATACAGACAGTTTTTTGCCTTTTTTAATGAAGGGGAAGGGTCTTCATGGGTCACTTCGCTTAATATGGACAGCCGCTTAATATGGACATACACTGCTGGCCCGAGGTGTCCACAATAAGCGGCGGCCACTGTATAATCATTTTTTCCTTTAAGTAAGGTGAGTGTGTTTGAAAGATCAGTAGTGCCATTTTTGTAAATCGCTTAAGTTCGTTGAGAAAACTTTTCTGGGTTGAACTTAGTTTTCGTCGAAATTGTAACCGCAACTTTCAGTAGCATTTTTCAAGGTATTTATCCAGCTTACCTTTTATCTCCTAGATGTTAAAAATTGCTGAAAAAATTTGGCTAAAATAGTTCAAATGAAGCGTAGACATCGTTTATTTGATAATCTGTATGATTTGTAGCATGCCTTTTACGGCAATGAGGCATATCTTCATTGCTGACAAATGTGAAGCTTTGAGGCCGCCAGACACAAACAACCGAAATACCAAAGTGTAATTTGAATAAAACCAAGTTTAATTTTATAATTTATGAAATATAGGCATCAAAATATATACAAAATAAAATTTGTTAATTTTTGAAGCTTCACGATCATATGTATCATGTATCCTTGATAGTTGAGTATTTTAAATTACGCATGAAACAAGGTAATTGACATTTTAAGTCCACTTAGAGGCTCTCTCTGGTCACAAAATTGCAATTTGTTGCTGGCTCCAAAGGGGGCTTTACCCCCTTGAACCCCCATGGGGGAGGGGGGGGCTACGCGGCCCCCAAACCCCCGGCCTGTTTCAGATTTTTTTGCAATTTGTCATTCTCATCGCCGAAGCTACCAACTTCCGTGTAGCAACATGCAAAATCTTTTTTCTACTTTGTTTTTTACACTATGCTTTCTGTTTTAGATAAGGCGTCCAGAAAATCTGAAGAAGAAATAAAGAAAGAAGAAGTATCAAAAGCCACAGCTAAAGGTAGGAAATTAGACATATAATCTTACCAAGTGATACGAAATCACTAGTTTCCATCTTTGATTTAGTTACTTGAAAACTTAAAAGGAAAGGAAAGGAATATTCTTATAATTTGCCCCCCCCTCCTTACAATAGCCCATCTTTAATAGTTATGATGGCTACATTACTACCATCAATTATATTTAAATGTTCTATACAATTATAGTTATTACTGCAAGTATAATGTATAATTTAATCTCTTCTCCCCCATTTAAATTTCAGTATATATGTGTGTGTGTGTGTGTGTGTGTGTGTGCGTGCGTGTGTGCACGTGTGCATGCATGCATGCGTACGTGTGTGTATGTGTATGTGTAAATTTGAGTATATATATATATATATCATTGTATATACAAGTAAGCAATATGGTGCATTGTAATACAAGTAAGTGGTACATTGACAGATAATCACATAATTCATATTCGTAACTATTTAAAAAAAATTTCACTCTTTAAGCTTCACTCAAAGTCGTAATTACATATTATGTTTTCCTTTCTCAACTTTCAGGTTTATTGCTCTTATACCATTGCTATTATTACATCATTTACTTCATCCTTATTTACATTAAGTTATCTACAGAAGCATGCATAACTATAATCATTTTTTCATTTAAGTAAGGTGAGTGTGTTAATGACCGTATGGTCGTACACTCACCTCGCACTACTCAAATTATTACATCATTTACTTCATCCTTATTTACATTAAGTTATCTACAGAAGCATGCATAACTATAATCATTTTTTCATTTAAGTAAGGTGAGTGTGTTAATGACCGTATGGTCGTACACTCACCTCGCACTACTCAAATTATTACATCATTTACTTCATCCTTATTTACATTAAGTTATCTACAGAAGCATGCATAACTATAATCATTTTTTCATTTAAGTAAGGTGAGTGTGTTAATGACCGTATGGTCGTACACTCACCTCGCACTACTCAAATTATTACATCATTTACTTCATCCTTATTTACATTAAGTTATCTACAGAAGCATGCATAACTATAATCATTTTTCATTTAAGTAAGGTGAGTGTGTTAATGACCGTATGGTCGTACACTCACCTCGCACTACTCAAATTATTACATCATTTACTTCATCCTTATTTACATTAAGTTATCTACAGAAGCATGCATAACTATAATCATTTTTTCATTTAAGTAAGGTGAGTGTGTTAATGACCGTATGGTCGTACACTCACCTCGCACTACTCAAATTATTACATCATTTACTTCATCCTTATTTACATTAAGTTATCTACAGAAGCATGCATAACTATAATCATTTTTTCATTTAAGTAAGGTGAGTGTGTTAATGACCGTATGGTCGTACACTCACCTCGCACTACTCAAATTATTACATCATTTACTTCATCCTTATTTACATTAAGTTATCTACAGAAGCATGCATAACTATAATCATTTTTTCATTTAAGTAAGGTGAGTGTGTTAATGACCGTATGGTCGTACACTCACCTCGCACTACTCAAATTATTACATCATTTACTTCATCCTTATTTACATTAAGTTATCTACAGAAGCATGCATAACTATAATCATTTTTTCATTTAAGTAAGGTGAGTGTGTTAATGACCGTATGGTCGTACACTCACCTCGCACTACTCAAATTATTACATCATTTACTTCATCCTTATTTACATTAAGTTATCTACAGAAGCATGCATAACTATAATCATTTTTTCATTTAAGTAAGGTGAGTGTGTTAATGACCGTATGGTCGTACACTCACCTCGCACTACTCAAATTATTACATCATTTACTTCATCCTTATTTACATTAAGTTATCTACAGAAGCATGCATAACTATAATCATTTTTTCATTTAAGTAAGGTGAGTGTGTTAATGACCGTATGGTCGTACACTCACCTCGCACTACTCAAATTATTACATCATTTACTTCATCCTTATTTACATTAAGTTATCTACAGAAGCATGCATAACTATAATCATTTTTTCATTTAAGTAAGGTGAGTGTGTTAATGACCGTATGGTCGTACACTCACCTCGCACTACTCAAATTATTACATCATTTACTTCATCCTTATTTACATTAAGTTATCTACAGAAGCATGCATAACTATAATCATTTTTTCATTTAAGTAAGGTGAGTGTGTTAATGACCGTATGGTCGTACACTCACCTCGCACTACTCAAATTATTACATCATTTACTTCATCCTTATTTACATTAAGTTATCTACAGAAGCATGCATAACTATAATCATTTTTTCATTTAAGTAAGGTGAGTGTGTTAATGACCGTATGGTCGTACACTCACCTCGCACTACTCAAATTATTACATCATTTACTTCATCCTTATTTACATTAAGTTATCTACAGAAGCATGCATAACTATAATCATTTTTTCATTTAAGTAAGGTGAGTGTGTTAATGACCGTATGGTCGTACACTCACCTCGCACTACTCAAATTATTACATCATTTACTTCATCCTTATTTACATTAAGTTATCTACAGAAGCATGCATAACTATAATCATTTTTTCATTTAAGTAAGGTGAGTGTGTTAATGACCGTATGGTCGTACACTCACCTCGCACTACTCAAATTATTACATCATTTACTTCATCCTTATTTACATTAAGTTATCTACAGAAGCATGCATAACTATAATCATTTTTTCATTTAAGTAAGGTGAGTGTGTTAATGACCGTATGGTCGTACACTCACCTCGCACTACTCAAATTATTACATCATTTACTTCATCCTTATTTACATTAAGTTATCTACAGAAGCATGCATAACTATAATCATTTTTTCATTTAAGTAAGGTGAGTGTGTTAATGACCGTATGGTCGTACACTCACCTCGCACTACTCAAATTATTACATCATTTACTTCATCCTTATTTACATTAAGTTATCTACAGAAGCATGCATAACTATAATCATTTTTTCATTTAAGTAAGGTGAGTGTGTTAATGACCGTATGGTCGTACACTCACCTCGCACTACTCAAATTATTACATCATTTACTTCATCCTTATTTACATTAAGTTATCTACAGAAGCATGCATAACTATAATCATTTTTTCATTTAAGTAAGGTGAGTGTGTTAATGACCGTATGGTCGTACACTCACCTCGCACTACTCAAATTATTACATCATTTACTTCATCCTTATTTACATTAAGTTATCTACAGAAGCATGCATAACTATAATCATTTTTTCATTTAAGTAAGGTGAGTGTGTTAATGACCGTATGGTCGTACACTCACCTCGCACTACTCAAATTATTACATCATTTACTTCATCCTTATTTACATTAAGTTATCTACAGAAGCATGCATAACTATAATCATTTTTTCATTTAAGTAAGGTGAGTGTGTTAATGACCGTATGGTCGTACACTCACCTCGCACTACTCAAATTATTACATCATTTACTTCATCCTTATTTACATTAAGTTATCTACAGAAGCATGCATAACTATAATCATTTTTTCATTTAAGTAAGGTGAGTGTGTTAATGACCGTATGGTCGTACACTCACCTCGCACTACTCAAATTATTACATCATTTACTTCATCCTTATTTACATTAAGTTATCTACAGAAGCATGCATAACTATAATCATTTTTTCATTTAAGTAAGGTGAGTGTGTTAATGACCGTATGGTCGTACACTCACCTCGCACTACTCAAATTATTACATCATTTACTTCATCCTTATTTACATTAAGTTATCTACAGAAGCATGCATAACTATAATCATTTTTTCATTTAAGTAAGGTGAGTGTGTTAATGACCGTATGGTCGTACACTCACCTCGCACTACTCAAATTATTACATCATTTACTTCATCCTTATTTACATTAAGTTATCTACAGAAGCATGCATAACTATAATCATTTTTTCATTTAAGTAAGGTGAGTGTGTTAATGACCGTATGGTCGTACACTCACCTCGCACTACTCAAATTATTACATCATTTACTTCATCCTTATTTACATTAAGTTATCTACAGAAGCATGCATAACTATAATCATTTTTTCATTTAAGTAAGGTGAGTGTGTTAATGACCGTATGGTCGTACACTCACCTCGCACTACTCAAATTATTACATCATTTACTTCATCCTTATTTACATTAAGTTATCTACAGAAGCATGCATAACTATAATCATTTTTTCATTTAAGTAAGGTGAGTGTGTTAATGACCGTATGGTCGTACACTCACCTCGCACTACTCAAATTATTACATCATTTACTTCATCCTTATTTACATTAAGTTATCTACAGAAGCATGCATAACTATAATCATTTTTTCATTTAAGTAAGGTGAGTGTGTTAATGACCGTATGGTCGTACACTCACCTCGCACTACTCAAATTATTACATCATTTACTTCATCCTTATTTATATTAAGTTATCTACAGAAGCATGCATAACTATAATCATTTTTTCATTTAAGTAAGGTGAGTGTGTTAATGACCGTATGGTCGTACACTCACCTCGCACTACTCAAATTATTACATCATTTACTTCATCCTTATTTACATTAAGTTATCTACAGAAGCATGCATAACTATAAACATTTTTTCATTTAAGTAAGGTGAGTGTGTTAATGACCGTATGGTCGTACACTCACCTCGCACTACTCAAATTATTACATCATTTACTTTATCCTTATTTACATTAGGTTATCTACAGAAGCATGCATAACTATAATCATTTTTTCATTTAAGTAAGGTGAGTGTGTTAATGACCGTATGGTCGTACGCTCACCTCGCACTACTCAAATTATTACATCATTTACTTCATCCTTATTTACATTAAGTTATCTACAGAAGCATGCATAACTATAATCATTTTTTCATTTAAGTAAGGTGAGTGTGTTAATGACCGTATGGTCGTACACTCACCTCGCACTACTCAAATTATTACATCATTTACTTCATCCTTATTTACATTAGGTTATCTACAGAAGCATGCATAACTATAATCATTTTTTCATTTAAGTAAGGTGAGTGTGTTAATGACCGTACACTCACCTCGAACTACTCAAATTATTTTCTTTAAAGTTTATTAATGTGTTTGATGTTGTATTTTGATGTGTGAAAATAAATTCATGGTTCATAGTCAAAGCTTCTAGAAAGTTACATTTATTTCATGGGCAAGTTTAGATCAGATAAAGTCAATCATTCAAAACCATTGACTGTTGAGTGAAAAAGGTTTTCTTTGTCGTAAAATTGTCGTAGGAAATCTTGCTATCCCCAGCATCCGAAAAGTTCTCTCAATCTTGCTATCCTCAGCATCCGAAAAGTTCTCTCAATCTTGCTATCCTCAGCATCCGAAAAGTTCTCTGAATCTTGCTATCCTCAACATCCGAAAAGTTCTCTGAATCTTGCTATCCTCAGCATCTGAAAAGTTCTCTGAATCTTGCTATCCTCAGCATCCGAAAAGTTCTCTCAATCTTGCTATCCTCAGCATCCGAAAAGTTCTCTGAATCTTGCTATCCTCAGCATCCGAAAAGTTCTCTCAATCTTTCTATCCTCAGCATCTGAAAAGTTCTCCCTCCTTTGCAGAAGTGCAGAAACCGGAGGTCACAGCGGAGAAGGAAAGGGATCCCAGCCGTTCAACCCAGAAATCGAGAAAGCGTCGTAGGCCGAAGCAGGATGCGGATTCGGATGCCGACACGGATAGCGACGACGATGAAGACGAACAGTATTTCTGGTGTAGATACTGCGAAGGTAAGATTGAAATTTTGACTACTTGTTTCGTGTTACAGTGTTGCCAGTTGGTGTAATTTAAAAAAAGAGCTTTTCATTGTTCCCTCGATACTTCTCGGTTCGTTTATCGCGGACTCGCTGTTTCGAGGGGTTTTCGAAAATATTAATGTAAAATATTTATCGCGGCATTTTCGCTGTTTCGCGGGTTTTTGCGGTACTACGTCTAAAGTATTTTTGCACATGCGTAGTACGTATTGTACAGTAATGTATAGATCTGATGAATTTTGCATAAAAAAAATCACAAAATGTATTAAAATATATTAAAAATAATAATTGTAACATACATGAATATTATAAATCATAAAAATTGCCATTTACAGTAAATAGTGTATTTACTCGGCGGATGAATGCTCACCAAAAACGAAATGTAGTACTTGCGCCCGCTTGAGATGCTACTTGCCGACGTGAAACTACTAAAATAAGTATAGCGTCCCTACTTCGCGGAAATTCAGTTATCGCTGGTGGGCCTGGAACTGAACACCCGCGATGAGTGAGGGAACACTGTATGCTGTCACATGTACACAACACTAGCTCTGATCATCGTAATTAAAGGAAACCGCCTGTCAGAAAGTTTGCAATTTCTTGCAGACAGTAACACGCAGAGCAGTTCACACTTGCGACTTCGTTTCCAAACTGAAAAATTGTGACAGAAAACTCACTAGTCTAAAACTATCTATCTTGATGGATTGTTCTCTAAAGGCTCAAACGTTATACACGTCATGCGTCCGTTTTCGAACGTCTCCGTACTCGTACAAATCGGTTTTCGACCAGAAAATTTGAGTTGAAATTGTCTGCACTCTCGACCAACTGCCAAGCATGTGATGAACGCATGCGCGGCGAGCCGAGTAGAGCCGAGCGTAACCGACCACGCCCGAGAGTAGTCACGCACGTGTTTCTGCTCTTGCTTACATATGCCATCACACTGCTACAAACACGTAAGGTTTTTCCATACAGGAATAATTATGTTTTTCTTTCTAAGTAAATCTATTATGTTTTTCGTATCAATAATATCACATCTACTGTTCGAATAAACATTTTTGCATTATTATATTTCATTTTAGTAATACTTTACAGTTCATTTGGTGCTTGAGAACGGATTATTTGCTTTTACATTATTTCTTACGGAAAAAAATGATTCGGTACTCAACCAAATCGGTTTTCAAACACTTTAGGAACGAATTATGGTCGAAAACCGAGGTATGACTATATCTGCGCTTGCAAACCAAAACCGTCCTTGAGTTGAAACTATATTATGATGCTTCACAGTAGAATGTACCAAAATTTAGTCATATAATAACTTTTGTTCTTTATAAAAACAAACACTAAATATGTTGAATTTTTATATTCTAGCATCAAATTATCATGAAAATCAATCAAATGTACTTCTATTCAAATGTACTTAAAAATTATCGGTAATTGACTCAAATAACTCTGCATAATTGACTCAATATTTTTCCTTCACCTACTTAAAATAAGACATTTGTATGTCCCCAAACAGCCTTTCCTACTTTTATGTCATCTTTACTTCCCTTTTGTGCATTATATATGTAGAAACGACCATGTTAAGTACCGTTTTGTTTGTAAACAGGTACATTTATCATGCGTTAATACGCTAGGGTAGCAGTGTTGCTTTGAATCTGTTACCCGCTCACCCACTGCAATTAACCTCGTTACCCAAAGAATTTCAGGAAGCTAAACATTTAATCACTTGCCTAGAGGTTTCGTTTTGATGCTCTAGTTGCAAATCACGCTTTCAGACTTAATGAGTTATTAGGCAAAGATGCAGGCAGAGTAATCAGCCAGTATTCCTTGCGACTTACAAGAGTAAGCATCGTACAGCAAATAAGAGCATAGAGTTAAGAAGTTTGAAAAATGGAGCATAAGCGTAAGGATCTAACAGTTAAGGAGAAACTGAAAATTTTAGAGCAGTACGATCAGCTTCCAAAGATGGGGCAGAGGTGTGCAGCAGCGCTGTTGAAAATTTCCCAAAGTACTCTCGGCAGAATGTTGAAAAAACGATCTGAAATTGAGCAGTCGGCAAGCCAAAATGAGAAGCTAGCATCTAAGAGGCGACGTACCGGAAAAGACCGTGACGTGGAGTCAGCTTTGAAAGTGTGGTTTACAAACGCAAGAGAAAAAGATGCTCGAGTGATGAACGCTCCTTTAATGCGACAGAAAGCAGAAGATTTGGCAAAGAAAATGGGAAAAGAAGATTTTGTTGCAACAGACGGGTGGTTTCAGCGATGGAGAAAGCGTGAAAACATCGTGTACAAACGTTCCCATGGTGAGGAGAAGGATGCTGATGAAAACATTGTGTACAAACGTTCCCATGGTGAGGAGAAGGATGCTGGTGAAAACATCGTGTACAAACGTTTCCATGGTGAGGAGAAGGATGCTGGTGAAAACATCGTGTACAAACGTTTCCATGGTGAGGAGAAGGATGCTGGTGAAAACACGTGTACAAACGTTTCCATGGTGAGGAAAACGATGCTGGTGAAAACATCGTGTACAAACGTTTCCATGGTGAGGAAGAGGATGCTGGTGAAAACATCGTGTACAAACGTTCCCATGGTGAGGAGAAGGATGCTGGTGAAAACATCGTGTACAAACGTTTCCATGGTGAGGAGAAGGATGCTGGTGAAAACATCGTGTACAAACGTTTCCATGGTGAGGAAAACGATGCTGGTGAAAACATCGTGTACAAACGTTTCCATGGTGAGGAAGAGGATGCTGGTGAAAACATCGTGTACAAACGTTCCCATGGTGAGGAGAAGGATGCTGATGAAAACATCGTGTACAAACGTTCCCATGGTGAGGAGAAGGATGCTGATGAAAACATCGTGTACAAACGTTCCCGTGGTGAGGAAAAGGATGCTGGTGAAAACATCGTGTACAAACGTTTCCATGGTGAGGAAGAGGATGCTGATGTTCCAGCTGCTTTTTAATTTGTTGCTAATTCACTTATATAAATTAATATTTTAAATTATTTTTTTTCTAATTTTTAACTGCACAAAGGAATTTAGGCATTACTTCGTTTCTAAAATTCATTAGAAAGTCTTTGCAGTGCATAGTAAGTTGACGACTCATACTTCTATAGCAGTAATACTACACCCATTGGTTAATAGGTTCAATCGGTTAATTGGATCAAAACACGTCGGTCCCAAAGTGAGTCTAAGACGTGACCACTGTATTGCAATTGTAAAAAACTCGTGTTTTCAAACTCCGATTGTAGCTTGCGGATGATGTCATTTCGCTTCGGGTTTTTTTCTGTTGCCAAACCCATGTCTTCGTCAGGCAGAACCATCTACTGGATTTAAACATAACTTAAGCGTGCTCTTGCGAAGTCCGTAGTAACATTTACGCGGTTGCTAAGTGTTTTGTAGAGATGCGACGAAAAACAATGGTTGACCTTAACAGTGATTTTCTCAAGATTATGTTTTTCAGTGTGCAGCCTGCACCTCGACTTCAACGTGGATTATCTCAGCTTAGAAATAACACAGAGTGATGAGCTTGGTATCAAAATGATCCTCATGAAATGGAGATTCACGATATGTGAATAACTAGAAAAGCTTAATTGCCAATTGTATGGACGATTTTGCTATGCAAGCACATATTTTCCATTTTGCAGGAAATTGCAGGGATGAGAATTTTCTGCAGATACGCGGAATTCCGAGTTTTTGGAAGACCAGTAGTGCCATTTTTGTAAATCGTGTAAATTCGTTGAAAAAATTTTTACGGACCCAGTACATTATTTCACAAGCTGACCGCTAGTTGGCAGGCCGTCACTTTGTTTACATCACGTACATCAGTGTAACCACGTGTATATCTCTATGTATAAAAATATAGAATCAATTGTGCGGAGTTATTTGAGTCAATTGCAGACAGTTTTTATATACTTTTGCATAGGAGCGGCCAGTACTTAGGCGTTTTTGAGACAATTAGGTATCATGTATCCTTGATAGTTGGGTATTTTAAATTATGCACGAAACAAGGTAATTGATATTTTAAGTCCACTTAGAGGTTCTCTACGGTCACAAAATTGTTGCTGGCTCCAAGGGGGCTTCCCTTGAACCCGATGGGGTGCTAGGTGGCCCCCCCCCGGCCTGTTTCAGAGTTTTTTTGCAATTTGTCATTCTCATCGCTTAAATTGATGTATTTTTTATTGTTATTTTTTGTTATAGTGAAATTGTTCAATTTGGATGAGAAGAAGGCTCATTTGTGTTCAAACCTCCCAAACATCCCCGGGATGCGTCATTCGTCCGGCATTATCATCTGCTCCGGAGCCCCTCCAAGATCTCAGCCTCGAAGGACCGCAAAGGTAAGCATCTTCCGCTTCGGAGACCTAAGGCCGGCCGAAATTTGTTTCTCTCTGACCTCATGAGTTCAAAAGATATCAGTAGGGAGGGAGGAATTTGATTCAAAATTTCCAAAGCTTTGTGCAAAATTCTAAAAGCTGAATTCACGAGTATTTAAAATCAGTTGAAATCAAAGTTTGTGCAAAATTCTAAAAGCTGAATTCAGGAATATTTAAAATCAGTTGAAATCAAAGTTTGTGCAAAATTCTAAAAGCTGAATTCACGAGTATTTAAAATCAGTTGAAATCAAAGTTTGTGCAAAATTCTAAAAGCTGAATTCAGGAATATTTAAAATCAGTTGAAATCAAAGTTTGTGCAAAATTCTAAAAGCTGAATTCAGGAATATTTAAAATCGGTTGAAATCAAAGTTTGTGCAAAATTCTAAAAGCTGAATTCAGGAATATTTAAAATCGGTTGAAATCAAAGTTTGTGCAAAATTCTAAAAGCTGAATTCAGGAATATTTAAAATCGGTTAAACAAACAAAAAAAATGAATTCAGGAATGTTTAAAATCGGTTGAAATCAAAGTTTGTGCAAAATTCTAAAAGCTGAATTCAGGAATATTTAAAATCGGTTGAAATCAAAGTTTGTGCAAAATTCTAAAAGCTGAATTCAGGAATATTTAAAATCGGTTGAAATCAAAGTTTGTGCAAAATTCTAAAAGTTGAATTCAGGAATATTTAAAATCGGTTGAAATCAAAGTTTGTGCAAAATTCTAAAAGCTGAATTCAGGAATATTTAAAATCGGTTGAAATCAAAGTTTGCGCAAAATTCTAAAAGCTGAATTCAGGAATATTTTAAATCGGTTGAAATCAAAGTTTGTGCAAAATTCTAAAAGCTGAATTCAGGAATATTTTAAATCAGTTGAAATCAAAGTTTGTGCAAAATTCTAAAAGCTGAATTCAGGAATATTTAACCACTTCACTGCCTGTATGACGAGACTACCGTCTTGAAAATGCTATTCCGACTGGCCTGTATGACGAGACTCTACCTAGCAATTAAGGAATCTGGCTTTGAAAACAAAAAGCGGTAGTGTCCTCTGTTGTCTAAAATCTAAAAAAGACGATACACAAGCTAGAAAACATTCATGGCCAAAAAATGTCCAAAATGCTCAAAAAAGATTGCTGCTATTGCTGGGTGTTTGAACATGTATACTGGCAATGTAATTTCTGCTTATCTTAGTCATGGAAAACCAGTATTTGGTCAGGGAAAAGTCTGGGAAATTTCTTTTAAAATTCTGTGGGAACCCTGGATAGATTGCATTTGTGATGCAAAACGGATAGACAAGTTCTGTTTGTATCAGCAAGAAAGCTACACCAGTATCGAATAATGAAACTGACAAAATTAACTGTCCAATACAGTTTGTGTGTGCGTGTGTGCATGGATGCATGTGCAGGCATGTGTGTGTGTGTGTGTGTGTGTCTACGTGTGTGCATGGGTGCATGAGCAGGCATGTGTGTGTGTGTGTGTGTGTGCATGCATGCATACATGTGCAGGCATGTGTGTGTGTGTGTGTGTGTCTACGTGTGTGCATGGGTGCATGAGCAGGCATGTGTGTGTGTGTGCATGTGTGCGTGCATGCATACATGTGCAGGCATGTGTGTGTTTGTGTGTGTGTGCGTGTGCAGGCATGTGTGTGTGTGCATGGGTGCATGAGCAGGCATGTGTGTGTGCATGCATGCGTGTGCAGGCGTGTATGTGTGTGTGTGTGTGCATGGGTGCATGTGCAGGCATATGTGTGTGTGTGCGTGCATGGGTGCATGTGCAGGCATGTGTGTGTGCATGTGCAGGCATATGTGTGTGTGTGCGTGTATGGGTGCATGAGCAGGCATGTGTGTGCGCATGTGTGTGTGCGTGTTAGTGTGTGCAGGTGTGTGTGCGTGCGTGTGCGTAACACCCATTTTCTGAGTTAAAAAGAGAATATGTACATTTTAATATCTGTCATGAAGCTCACAATTTCTTTATCTTATTTTTATTAATTATTAGTTCTTATGATTATTATGATCTTTAGTCATATTATTACATTCTCTTGTTAAAACATTGAAAATCCCACACAATTAATTTCAGCTATAAAATAAGTCTATTTCTTTATATACAGTCTAAACTTTCACCTTGAACTAGTCTGCATAACATTTACCTTCATTGAATTGCTGGCTTCCTTGCTTCATGGAAAAAACTTACCTGGGCAGTTTGGCTTTCAGAGATCACTGAGTAAGCATGTGACTTAAACTGAGAGAGAGCAATGTATAGTGTTATTAATGATTTATGTAAATAAAGCTCACCTGTATTCTACTTGAATTCTACCTGTATTCACGTGTCTTAGCAATTACCTTCAGAAATTCTTCATAGATGAGAGAGAGAGAGTGAGAGAGAGAGAGAGAGGGAGGGAGAGAGAGAGAGAGAGGGGAGAGAGAAAGAGAGAGAGAGAGAGAGAGGGAGAGGGAGCGGGAGAGGGAGAGAGAGCGAGAGAGAGAGAGAGAGGGAGAGAGAGAGAGAGAGAGAGAGAGAGAGGGAGAGAGAGGGAGAGAGAGGGAGGCAGAGAGAGAGGGAGAGGGAGAGAGAGAGAGAGAGAGAGAGAGAGAGAGAGAGAGAGAGAGAGAGAGAGAGAGAGAGAGAGAGAGAGAGAGAGAGAGACGGAGAGGGAGGGAGAGACAGAGAGAGAGAGGGGGGAAGAATTCTACCTGTATTCTAGTGTCTTAGCAATTCACTTTAGAACTTCTTTATAATATCTGAGTCAGAAATCTCTGCTGCCGTGTTTGAATGTGAACGTTCTTTATGTGATTTTCAGACTGCGCGTCCTTTACCCTCGCGCGAGAAGTCACCTGCGCCCGTACAGGAGGAGGAAAACATGTTAGAGAAAGAGAAGAAAGAAAAGGGCAGACCTACCGAAGATGACGAAGAATCCGAAGGAATGCCCAGCGTCTGTTTCGTTAGCGGTAACAAACTGTCTCACTCGTGTGCTCATGTCGTTGCTTTAAGAATTTAGATTTCGTTCTAAAGTTCAGATTAATTGTCAGATCAACTGTTAAGTTAGAATTAAACACAAGGGTAACGTTAACGACGTTATGTTACTTACGCTAAAAGAAAACCGGACGATTGTGTAAAGCTGTCTGCCACATCAGTTCAGTAAATTAAGTTGTTTTATGTGGACTTTACTTAATTATGCATCAGTCTGTGCATAGAGTGATTTACGTGTGGGTAGAGCAAAGTCGTCTGTCGCATCAGTTGAGTAACTTGTGCTGTTTTAGAAAGACTTTATTTTAATTATGCATTAATCTGTGCATAGAGTGATTTACTAGCAGGATCTTGCTTAGCAACAAGAAAAAATGAACTAGGTAAGTATCTAGCTAGCTGTAAAAACTGTTACTATTACAACAGCTTGAGTGTGAGGCGTTGTCAATGTACACAAATGCGTTGTTTGGCACCTTTGACCTTTTCACGATCATCATCAATCGCCGGAACTGTGAAAAGGTTTTTTTCGAAACGGGGCTGGTTGAGGAAAGCGGGGACCGGTGAGGAAAGGAACAGGTCGTACGCGTGGCACTCTTTGAACCATTGAGTCGTAACGTTATTGTCATCATCATCACAACTTTTGATGTCAAACAAATAGAGGTCTGTACCGTGATAACCATGATCATAAACTGCATTGTTAGTTTCTGACGTCATATGATGTAGAGCCCATTTTCCGGTGACATCACGCGTTTAAGCAGTAACACTTATGCAAACGTGCTTGACGCGCAAGGGAAGATGCTTGCCATTGGACAAACTGTGGTTAGTTTCTGACGTCATATGATGTAGAGCCCATTTTCCGGTGACATCACGCGTTTAAGCAGTAACACTTACGCAAATGTGCTTGACGCGCAAGGGAAGACGCCTGCCATTGGACAAACTGTGGTTAGTTTCTGACGTAAGCAATAGCTGTTTTCAGTTGCCGTTAATTAACTTTCTAAGCTAATTATTCAAATATAAAAAACAATTGTTAACTTTTGTAGGCAAGAAAATCTACATTTTGGACAGTTAATTAAAATGAGATTGAGTCTAAACAATCATCCGGTTTTCCTTTAAACAATGTCGTTGAATTTTTGAAAGCTCGTTAATTCTCACACTTCAAATTTGGATGTGCAGATGATGACCACGACGCTGCTGGCGACAACGACGACGAATCTGCAAATGGGACTGGCGAAGTGAGAGAAGAGGATGCCGGTTCGGTAACCGTGGCAACCACTCCCGATCAGGAACCGACCGTGTCCGAGAGTGGTTTTTCTACAACTGAAGTCGTTCCTACTAATTTATTTGAGAATTTCGGTAAGTGTTTGTGGTTTGTTAGTTTGCGTGGCATGTCACTCTTCTGCGACGCACTTCTGTTCATATCAAACGTTTACATACTATTGCATACTATGTTATTATGTAAACAAAGTAACAACACTAGGCCGGCGATGAAAACACTTCTGTTTGTGTCTAATCGCCCGGGTGAAATTTTTCACACCCGGCCACGAATTTTATAATTTTTTACCTATGTACTTATACTTACTCGATGCAATTATATGAAAGCGTATTTTGTAAAAACAAAATTGTAGCAGTAGTAGCAGTAGTTGCAGTACTAGAGTAGTAGTAGTCGCAGTAGTAGAGTAGTAGTAGTAGTAGTAGTAGCAGTAGTAGTAGTAGTAGTAGTAGTAGTAGTAGTAGTAGTAGTAGTAGTAGTAGTAGTAGTAGTAGTAGTAGCAGTAGTAGCAGTAGTTGCAGTAGTAGAGTAGTAGTAGTCGCAGTAGTAGAGTAGTAGTAGTAGTAGTAGTAGTAGTAGCAGTAGTAGTAGCAGTAGTAGTAGTAGTAGTAGTAGTAGTAGTAGTAGTAGTAGTAGCAGCAGTAGTAGTAGTAGTAGTAGTAGTAGTAGTAGTAGTAGTAGTAGTAGTAGTAGTAGTAGTAGTAGCAGTAGCAGTAGCAGTAGTAGTAGTAGTAGTAGCAGTAGCAGTAGCAGTAGTAGTAGTAGTAGTAGTAGTAGTAGTAGTAGTAGTAGTAGTAGTAGCAGTAGTAGTAGCAGTAGTAGTAGTAGCAGTAGTAGTAGTAGCAGTAGTAGTAGTAGTAGTAGTAGTAGTAGTAGTAGTAGTAGCAGTAGTAGTAGCAGTAGTAGTAGTAGTAGTAGTAGTAGTAGTAGTAGCAGTAGTAGTAGTAGTAGTAGCAGTAGTAGCAGTAGCAGTAGTAGTAGTAGCAGTAGTAGTAGTAGTAGTAGTAGTAGTAGTAGTAGTAGTAGTAGTAGTAGTAGTAGCAGTAGTAGCAGTAGTAGTAGTAGTAGTAGTAGTAGCAGTAGTAGCAGTAGTAGTAGTAGTAGTAGTAGTAGTAGTAGTAGTAGTCGTAGTAGTCGTAGTAGTAGTAGTAACAGCAGCAGCAGTAATAATGGTAATAATGATGATGATAATAATGGTAATGATAATGATAATGATAATGTTAATGATAATGATAATAACAACCATTGTCAGAGGGATTGATTGGTTACTTTGAGTCATTGGGTTGGAACTGAAATCCAAAGTCAGCTGGTTCGAATCCGGTTTTGGGCTCAACATTGTCACTTTTTTTGCCTTTCAGCCAATACAATTTACCTACAGCGCACTAAATAATCGTGTTCTTTATACAATATTAATAGAATATAGATGTCTACATAACTTTTTAAAAACTAATTAAAACTAGTCAAAACGAATGGCCATGTTACAACATGTTTTCACAACTTCTTTTTCAGCGCATGATTCAACCTTGCAAGAAGCGAGCACTCAGAGTCTACCATTCCAAGTCAAAGTCGAAGCGGACGCATCACGGATTGCAAGCGACGATGTTGAACCGCCTTCTGATATGCCGCCATCTTTGGATTTCTTCGGTGACAATGGTGCGCATTGCCAACTAGGTACATTGGAAACTCGACTTACGAAAACCCCGTCGTACAAAAAAAATCAGAATACGAGTCGAGCTTCGAAGAAATTTCCGTCCCATTTAACAAAAAAATATTCAAGATACGAAAACGAAAATCGATAGCGGTCGTCCCAGAATGCATTTCGTAGCGTCACGTGATTTATACGCGAATTACGCGATTTATAAATAATGAATCGTAAGAAATTTTGTCTCGTAAAACGAAAATTCTAAGATACGAAAGCCCCTCCAGAACAAATTAAATTCGTATTTCGAGGTCTCAATGTTATTATTTTATTTATGTATATATGTATAATATTTTTATTATATATAACTATATACACTCATATTTTGGTTTGCCAACCCTCGCTTTTATGGATATAGGAAAATTCGGAGAAAATCTGGACCATTAAAAGCCCTCTATACTTATGGAGACAGTCCGTTATTTTGCGAAACAGGCAGAGGCCGGCCGTCACTTTGTTTACGTCATATGTTAACCACATATATACATATACATATACAAATACATACATACATACATTCATACATACATACATACATACATACATACATACATACATACATACATACATACATACATACATACATACATACATGCATACATTCATACATTCATACATTCATACATACATACATACATACATACATACATACATGCATGCATGCATGCATGCATGCATTCATACATACATACATACATACATACATACATACATACATACATATATACATACATACGTATCTCTATGCATAAAAATATGGAATCAATTATGCGGAGTTATCTAAGTCAAATGCCGACAATTTTTACATACTTTTGCATAGGAGTGGCCCATACTAGACGTTTTTGAGACAATTACGCGATTAATTCTACATCAACGTGAGTCTAATACATGGCGCCCACTGTATTAGCTTAATATCGATAAATACGGACAATCGACAAATTCGGACCGATGTCCCTCCGGTTTTGTCTGGCAAACCGAGATGTGAGCATATAAGCAAGTATATATAATCAAGACGAAATATAACCATATTTTTATTATTGTCGACGAGACAAAAAAATAAAACCTTTGGCCACAGTGACCACTGATAAAGAGGCCACAGTGACCACATAAAGAGGCCACAGTGACCACTGATAAGGTGGCCACAGGAAGAAGAAGTGATATACGGGTGGTGTAACTATTGCAGATGAAATACATAGAGATAGATTAATATACAACTAGCAAAGGCCCTGCAAAAAATTTTGCATATAAATACACTTATAATCAACAATGTGCGAACATCCTACCTAGTGTTCTTTTACTTACCTAACGCAAAGCCAGCAGCAGCTTTTACTGAATTAAAGTTACAGACAGAGTATAATGGATGACGTCAGCACAATGCCTTTGCGTCAGCAGTTTTCTAAGCGAAAATTGTCGAAAATAGAACATCTAATTAACTCGCCAGTACTCCTCTCAGTGGACATGTCCTAAAATATAGCCCACATCATCGTGTAGCCCTCTTCTTCCTCTTTCTAAAGATCCATATATCTCCTTCCGAGAGTCCCACCAGGCGCCGCTAGAACGTTTTTTCCGCATGCTGTTTGGTCAAAATTTCGAAAAAATCGCGAGTTTGGTCCGGGAAAACGCCCGCTACGGGACGCCGTTGCCCTCTCGCAAATTCTAAACACGCCTATGACACCCACCCCTATTTGAACAGTCTATGTATCCATAGCCCTTTCCAGTTCCTCAGAAATAAGAGGTATAAATTTTCCAGTGGATTAATTTTCTTTCTAGTTCTTGCTGAGCAAGATGGACCAGTCGTCGTTGCAACCAGCGAACAGATGCATCAGACGGCAGTACCTCTCCTCGCTGCCGCCGCCGCCCCCGCCGAGCCGTTCAAATGTACAGTGTGCGGTCAGACTTTTTCCAGCCCTCAACAGTTCACGGCGCACGTGATGAACTGTCGGGGCGGCGAGCGAAACTTCAAGTGCGGCGACTGCGACGTGAACTTCTACAGTCAGACGCACCTAGACGTTCACGTGCTGATGCTGCACAAGGGGAAAGCGCCGGAGCAGTGCCGGTACTGCCACACGGAATTTGACAAGAAATCACGGTAATTATGAAGCATACTGTTTTGGTCTGGGAAAATCCTTGAAAATACAGGCTTATCCTGGAAAGTCAGGGAAAAAGATAATTTGATAAAAAGTCACGGAAAATGATAAAAATGAGGCGGAAAATCGGGGAAATTGGAAAAAGTTGCAAAAATAATCGCCGTGTGCCCATATTTTTCCAAACATATTTTTCGGTGATTCGTGTTCAAATAAAATTTTGTTATGTCAGGTTCCCAATTTAGATTTCTGTACCAAAAATAATGATTGGATTAAGAGAGTTTATTTAATGTGATTAGTGTAATTTTGTTAGCACTACTGCAACTGTGTCAGCACATTATATGTCAGCATACGTATGAATGTCCATACGCAGAAATGTTTGAATATGTGTAGTGGTAATGCAATTTCTGCTTATCTTGGTCATGGCAAATCAATTTTTGGTCAGGGAAAGGTCAGGGAAAATTATTTTAACATTCTGTGGGAACCCTGGATAACGATGTGGCAAATTCATCGAATCCGAATCTGATTTTGTAATGATCTTCAAATGCGAATTTCGATTTCAGATCATTTTCAAAACTGAATTTGTTTCAAATCTCAATTGCTTTAGCTGTTTTCTGTGTCATATCTGTGCAGTTTTTAATCAAATTCAGGCAGATTGATAAGGCAGGAGTGATTTTCACAAAAGAAGAGTTACCCGTCTAAGAAGTGAGCGGCCTGGTTGACAGTCTATGATTCTGCTAAAGTAACTCAAGAAATTTTTGTTAAAACCAGCAGTTAAAGGAGGATAGCAAGATTTTTCATGTACTATCCAATTTTCAAGTCCGATGAAAGTATACATTTTCACACAATTAATACTCGAAAAGCGTTTCTCATAATTAAATAATAGACTAAAAACGTACCATATATACCAGGGGTGTGCAAATTGCGGCCCGCGGGCCACTTGAGGCCCACCGAGAGAATTTGTGCGGCCCGCGAAGAGATTTGTCAACCTAATGAAAGTGCGGCCCGGTCGATTAACTGAGTGTATCCAGCTGAAGTCCGTGCCACCATCCCAAAGATAGTGCAGGTAGTTTTTTCTACTAGATCGGATGCCATTAACCCTTACAAGATGGTTGTAGCTTAATAACACTGTACTACACAGACTGTGTGATACACATTACTAATATGCATTGTAATGAAATTACCACTATCTGTCCTGAAAGTAGAAATATATGGTTTGTAATATAAGTTTTAATAACTTCTGAAATAGTTTCTTGAGTGTAGTAGTAATGATGTACGCAGGTGGGATGCAAAAAAAATCGTCATTATTCCTTTCTATACTTGACTCCTTGATCAAACTGCCTGTGGCCCGCAGGAATTGCGGGAAAGTTTAATGTGGCCCGGCTAGTCAGATAATTTGCACACCCCTGATATATACTTGTATACAAGTCGATGTGCATTTTAAGACCGAAAATTGCATCATTTTGTATATTACCTGCGTGCGAGTCGACCATAAAATATTAAGATGTTCCAGAGTAAATGATGTGGTTTATCACCTTCCCATTTGAAGAAAAAATAATTTAATCGATTTTTTGACAAATAAAATGCGCTTATACAAGGCCAGTGTAAAACTTCCTGCGGCAGCCGACAGGTGGCAGCACCCACACAACATTGGCGCTTTTCCATGTTCTGATCGAGTGCTCCGTCGCTAGTTTATTTACCGGTAATATATAAATTTTAACTTAACTTCACATACATTAAAATAAATTACAGTAATATTTGTTAATTTTGTGAGGTAATGTCAAGATGTGAACATTCTCTGATGTGAAGTATCACAGTATGAGTGTTCATTCAGTCTGGCGTATAATGAAGGATTATTTCTTTACGTATTTGTAGTGTAGACGACTCTTTAGCGACATCTCCCAAAAACGTCGTAAGTATAAGTCGACCCCAAAAATTTCACCTTAAAATCGCCTCCCAAAAATTCGACTTGTACATAAATATATACGGTAATTAATGGCAGGTAAGCCCAAATATCGATGACATCACAAACTAACATAATTCTCAACAGCAAAAACATTCTACGAGCGTGTTGCACGTGTTTGCTAAAGCGAAAATTGAAGTACAGTGCTGCTATAAGATATTCAGCGTGCTGTACTAAAACTAGGCAAGTTTTTAGATAAAAATTCAAATTTCAAATTTGCTCACGCATGAGTTGTCGAACGTGTGTAGTTAATCACAAACTAACACATTTGAACTGAGAGGTGCAGCACCTGTTTTTGTGCAGTGCATTTCCGAAATTCAGGCGCTAGTGCCCGTCTAACTAACGAATGGCAAAACGCATGTAACAGTGAAGAGCTAGTGACACGAACGTGAAAATGTGTTTGTGTGGCGATAATTCTTTCATGTAAGACATTTTTGAAAAAATAGCATGATTCCTTTCAATGTTTTAAAGGGTAGATTGTTTTGACCTGCAGTTTAAGATTGGGTTTGGTTTTGCTTTAATGGGAGTTTGGGCAAATTTCGCGTTTTGGCAGTCCGTGAGGGAACAGCTTGCTGCGTGTAGCACCCTCAGTTATAATTGCTAAAAAAGCAGTTTGTCAGTCCATATGCATCGATAATTTGTGTCTTACGTGCACTGCAGACAGACGAACAGGCAAACCAAGCTCATTTTATGCACAATACGGTTAAGCGGAGGGAGGGCACCTCGATAAGAGAAACTAGATGTTTTTCAAAATGGCGTCGCCTTGGCAGCTAAACGTTTTTCAAAATGGCGTCACCTTGGCAACTCACACAGTTTTTTGTTTTGTTCAAGTTTCCCCCCCCAGCCAATCGGCAGTCAAGGCGAGGAGCTACAGCAGCAAAATGAATATGAATATGAGTGTGAATATGGGTATGAATTACTTAAAATGAAATAGAATTCGTGTAATTAATCCTCTGATGAGAGACAGTAATTAATTACTTGTACCTTTCACCTATTCATTATGTGGCACTTATATTAAAGCAGAACTCAGTAACTGCCTGTGGTGTGTTATAAAATGTGCCCTAATTTTCGCTTTTGCACACATGTGCAACACGCTCGTAGAATGTTTTTGCTGTTGAGAATTATGTTAGTTTGTGATGTCATCGATAGTTGGGCTTACCTGCCGTTAATTACCGTATATACTTATGTACAAGTCGAATTTCTGGGAGGCGATTTTAAGGTGAAATTTTTGGGGTCGACTTATACTTACGACATTTTTGGGACATGTCCCTAAAGAGTCGTCTACAATACAAATACGTAAAGAAATAATCCTTCATTATATGCTGGACTGAATGAACACTCATACTGTGATACTTCACATCAGAGAATGTTCGCATCTTGACATTACCTCACGAAATTAACAAATATTACTATTATAATGTATGTGAAATTAAGTTAAAACTTATATGAGTATGAGTACGAATATGTCTCCTTCAGTACCTTTCACCTATTCATCACGTGGCACTTATATAGAAGCAGAACTTAGTAACTGCCTGTGGTGTGTTATAAAATGTGCCCCTTACTGCTGTGCTTCTCTCTCAATATTATTTGCCTGTAATAAATTAGCCTTGAAATCATTGTGCACAAGAAATCAATTAGCCTTGAAATCATTGTGCACAAGAAATCTATTAGCCTTGAAATCATTGTGCACAAGAAATCTATTAGCCTTGAAATCATTGTGCACAAGAAACCAATTAGCTTTGAAATCATTGTACACAAGAAATCAATTGGCCTTGAAATCATTGTGCACAAGAAATCAATTAGCCTTGAAATCATTGTGCACAAGAAATCAATTAGCCTTGAAATCATTGTGCACAAGAAATCAATTAGCCTTGAAATCATTGTGCACAAGAAATCAATTAGCCTTGAAATCACTGTGCACAAGAAATCAATTAGCCTTGAAATCATTGTGCACAAGAAAAAATCTTTCGCTTTTCCAAATTCTTTCTGATTTTATTCGTAGCCTGATGGAGCATCTGCAGAAATGTCGCGACAAGAGGAAAGCGGACAGTAGGGCAGCCAGGAAGGCCGAAGAAATCTTGGAGTCGAGAGCGAAAGCTCAGAGAACGGAAGCGGAGACGTCGCCGGAAGACTTGTACTGCTACTTCTGCGCGAAGCAGTACAAGAACGCGTACAGTTTCAACCGGCACAACGACCGGGTGCACAAGTGCTCCGGGAAGAGCCTGCAGTGTCCCGGATGCGACAAGATTTTCTACTCGGTGAACAAAGCCACAGAGCACGTCGGCCCGTGCGTGAGAACGCATCAGCGGGAGCAGGTGCGTCGTTACGAACCCCCGGTCGACAGGGAGATTGACGCCGATGAAGGTTCCGCGGAAGCTTCCCTGCAGGGATCTGACGTCGGATCAGAGAGCACGACTGAGAGCACGAAAGAAGCGGGCGACACCCTGCGCAACATCATCATGCGCGCGACCGCGACAAGCGGGGGTGACAAACAGTCGGTCCTACGGGAGGTGCTGAATAAGAAGCTGGACGTGGCGGTTTGTAAGAAAATCAAATCCTATCTCTTGGAGGAAGAGGAGGCTGCGGCACTTCCCGCTGTCGCATTCCCGGATTCTTCGCCGGCCGGTGCGGAGTGTTTCTCGGCGGTTCATTCCATTGCCGGACCGTCTTCCTCCACTTCTTCCGTCTACCAGATAAATCAACTACCTCAGCAAAGTCATCAACCCATGACAATCGAAACGGTAAGTTGTAAATGCGTTTTCACAATCACCCGTTCAGTGCGGACATTTGTGTGGCAAAATCGTCTATAAGTCTGTAATTTAGCTTTTCATTATTCACGTATCCTGAATCTCCTGAGAGAAAGAGAGGGAGAGAGAGAGAGGGAGAGGGAGAGAGAGAGAGAGAGGGAGAGAGAGAGAGAGAGAGAGAGAGGGAGAGAGAGAGAGAGAGAGAGAGAGAGAGAGAGAGAGAGAGAGAGAGAGAGAGAGAGAGAGAGAGAGTAGAATCGCATCAAATAAGACCTCAAAAATAATGTCCAGAAATAACAATAATTAATAACTAATAAGCCTTTTCACAGTTCCAGCAATTGATGATGATCGGAAGAAAGTCTGACCACACACTGTACACATTTGAACGGCTCGGCGGGGCGGCAGCGGCGAGGAGAGGTACTGCCGTCTGATGCGTCTGTTCGCTGGTTGCAACGACGACTGGTCCATCTTGCTCAGCAAGAACTGAAAAGGAATTAATCCATGGAAAATTTATACCTCAACATTTCTGAGAAGTGCAGGAAGAGCTGGATGCATAGGCTGTTCAAAATGAGGTGGGTATCATAGGCGTGTTTTAGAAGAGATTTGCGAGAGGAGCATGGCGTGCATGCTTAGTAGTTTTCCAGGACCAAACTCGCAGTTTTTTTCGAAATTTTGAAAGCTGACAACCTTTGGAAAAAACGTTCTGGCAGCACTAGTGGGACTCTCAGAAGAAGAGAGATATGGATCTTTTGAAAGGAAGAGGGCTGCGATGAAGTGTGACTATATTTTGGTTTTATATCCCACTAGAGATACTTTAGCTGAGGTCTATTAGATGTTCTATTTTCGACAATTTTCACTTGGAAAACTGCTGACGCAAAGCCATTGTTCTGACGTCATCCATTATACTCTGTCTATAACTTTAATTCAGTAAAAGCTGCTGTTGGTTTTGCATTGTAAATGAGGACTGTGTAGGTTGTTCGCGTATTATTGATTATAAGTGTATTTATGTAAAATTTTTGCAGGGCACTTTACTAATTTATATTAATCTACATCTTATGTCACTTATTTCATCTACACAATGGTTACCGCAATATCCTTCTTCTTCACTGTGCCTTGTCAGTGATGCTGTTAATATTTATGTAGATCCACTGTGGCCTCACTGTCGGTGGTCTGTAAATATAAAGTTTATTTTTTGTCTCGTCGACAATAGCCAAAAATATGGTTATATTTCGTCTTGATTATATATACTTGCTTATATGCTCACATCTCGGTTTGCCAGACAAAACCGGAGGGACATCGGTCCGAATTTGTCGATTGTCCGTATTTATCGATATTAAGCTAATACAGTGGGCGCCATGTATTAGACTCACGTTGATGTAGAATTAATCGCGTAATTGTCTCAAAAACGTCTAGTATGGGCCACTCCTATGCAAAAGTATGTAAAAACTGTCGGCATTTGACTTAGATAACTCCGCATAATTGATTCCATATTTTTATGCATAGAGATACGTATGTATGTATGTATGTATGTATGTATGTATGTATGTATGTATGTATGTATGTATGAAAGTATGTATGTATGTATGTATGCATGCATGTATGTATGTATGCATGTATGTATGTATGTATGTATGTATGTATGTATGTATGTATGTATGTATGTATGTATGTATGTATGTATGTATGTATGTATGTATGTATGTATGTATGTATGTATGTATGTATGTATGTATGTATGTATGTATGTATGTATGTATGTATGTATGTATGTATACATGATAAACAAAGTGACTATGGCCTCATGTTTCATAAACGGGGCTATGTCACCAATGTGACTTTAATGGTCGATTTTCTCTAAATTTTCTATATCCATAAAAGCGAGGGTTGGCAAACCAAAATATGAGTGTATATAGTTCTATATATCAAAAATATTATACATATATACATGTAAAATATATACATTTGAGAATATAAATACCAAATTTAATTTGTTCTGGAGGCTTTCATCTTAGAATTTCCGTTTTTACGAGACAAATTTCTTGATTCATTATTTATAAATCGCGTAATTCGCGTATAAATCACATGATGCTACGAAATGCATTCTGGGAGGACCACTGTCGGGCGGCACTTTCGATTCTCTTTTTCACATCTTGAATATTTTTTCGTTAAATAGGACGGAAATTTCTTCGAAGCCCAATTCGTATTCTGATTTTTT
>JAQGDQ010001681.1:20000-29812 GCA_030141605.1 Tubiluchus corallicola | reverse complement strand
AAAATGGCATGGTAAAAATGGCACAGGAAAAGTTGGCATTACTGCAAAGTAGGTAAAAATGACACAAATAAAAAGGCACAGGAAAAACGGTACACGTAGCAAAATATGTGTTTAGGGTTAGAGTTAGGGTTACAGTAAAATAAATATTTTAGTTAGTTTTACTTCTGCCAAGGAAGTTATGCTTCAGCTTGTTTGTTTGTTTTGTTTGTCTGTTTGTTTGTTTGTTTGCTTGCTTGTCTGTTTGTTTAGTTGTTTTTATCTGTTATGGCAGTAAGCCTGTTACGCAAAAACTGACTCACAAATTTTCAAAAAACTGTCTAAAAACCCGGGTTTAGGGCGCCAAAATGGGACTGCTTTGGACGGTTTTTTTTTCGTTAAACTTGGCCGAACACCACGTACAAGAAAACCGCGAAGCACTCAGAGGATGTCTCGGAGGGAAGGTTTAGTAATTCTTCTTTGTTATCTACACCTGAAAAATATCTTTGCATAAAGAACATTACAAACAATTTCCGCAATTGCAGTATACTTATATTACCAAACATGAAATCGTAACGTTAATAATTTATCAGGTCTTATTAATAATTAATCAGAAACTTTCACATGTAAGATGAAAAAAAAGTAAAATTAACACCAGCGGTCCGCACCATTGAACTCTGCCCTCTTTTTCGTCATTAACTAATGAAAGTTGAATCGACTTGTGAATATGATTTCTTCGCTTCGCTCTGAGCAATAGATCTGTCATTTGAAAATCTTCAAGCACAAGAAAACCCTTCATAAACATAAAGCTAAAAAATTGTGTTAAAAATGAGCGCGCCAAAGCGTTAATGATGATGATAAGTCTTTATTAGCCTCGTTTTGCAGGCAAAAATATCTGTACTAACATTCTACAATTTGACATAGACACTATACAGAGTGAATTCTACAATAATACATTTACGGATACTGTAATTAGTTTTTCTAATTTGTGCGTATAACATTTCTTACAGTGATATTAAACAAGAAGTATTGAAGTGCGTGCTAAAATCAAGGTTATTAATGCAGCAAGTTTCCTGTGAAGTAACATAAAAATGCAGATAAATTGATATACCATATTAATTAAATTCCAATTCAATGTTTAAATCCACAAGAGTTACAATCAGTGAAGAAATCGCGACTTTAAATTGATTTTACTAATTACGCGAGACGCTTAACGCAATTTTATCGCTCAAACTTTCTAACATTTTTCTCAAATATTAAAATAAGCTCAGCTTCCCGGAAGAATTGGTTTTTCCTCTAACCTCCCTATTTGAAATTCCGATTAATTACAATTTCAGACTATTTCTGGTTCTGAATTCCACGTCTGATTTCTTTACTCGGTGATCCTCGAAAAGTAATAACTGTAAACTGACAATTTAATATTCAGACACAATCGTACGCTATTATTGCCGTTTGTGTGTGGCGTAATACTAATATCGCCACGAATCAATATCAGACAACAACAATATCGTTGATAGATCTTCAGCTGCTGAGCATATTTGGTTTTGTCTCCTGTCACCTACTTGACAGAATCCTAATCAAAATAATTACACATTTATTGCCAATGGTGAATCAGCAGGCAATCATGACATCTATTGTAATCATTATTATGGTTAAAACTTGATCTCCAATGACATATTATGCTAAAAGTTGTGTCATACAGAGGCCTACAAGCAAATTAAATTCTATCTGCACATGTAACAGTATGGTATTGTTGGCAGTTTTATTTGGTTGTCCACTTGCAACCTATAAAGTATTCTATAAAGAGATCTGTTTCGCCGTGTGTATCTAGTTTTCTTTCTTATTTTTCATGCGCAGGATAAAAATTTTACGCATCAAACAGGCTATTATGACTTCATTATATTGTTGCGAAGCCCTCCGAGCAGTTAACCTTCGTGTGACCGCGCTGCATCCTAGCAGGAGGGAGTGCTCAAGAAAAAAAGACAAAAGATAATTAATTAGATTCAAACTATCCCGTACCTACCAAAATGACAACCACTCCTAGGCACTGGAAAGAGCAGCACACATGGCAGACGTGACAACCAAGACAGAGACGTAGAAAACTACGTGCTCACTGCTTTTATAGCAAGTGACGCGCATGCGCAAAGCCAATCCTGACTAACCGTGTCCGCAACAAAATTTTAATGTTTACCTACTCCTTGTTTTTAGTACTGCTTATAAATTTCTGACGCCTTTTATACATATAGTGCCTATGCGAACGTATAGTAAGGATTTATGTATCAGTTTTAAAAGCTGTCTAAGCTGAACAAAATAAACTATGTTTAAACTAAGTTGTAAGTTAAAGGAAGACAGGATGATTTTTCGTATACTACCCCATTTTCAAGTCTGATAAAAAGTATACATTTCAACACGGTTATTACTGCAAAGCAGTATAGATGAAAGTCTTAATTAACGACGGGCGAGCCCAACTATTGATGGCATCACAAATGAACATAATTTTTCACAGCAAAAATATTCCCCAAGATAAAAATTCAAGTTTCAAATTACAAACTAACATATCTGAACTGATATAACTGAACTGAAAAGTACAGAGGTACAGCACCTGTTTTTAGAGCACTGCGTTTGCGAAATGTAGGCGCTGGTGCCGGTCTAACTAGCGAATGGCGAAATGCATGTCACAGCGAAGAACTAGTGGCGCGAACGTGAAATAGTAGGATTCATTTCAATATCTTAAAGAGTAGATTGTTTTGACCTACAATTTAAGATTGGGTCCGGTTTTGCTTTTAACAAATCGTCGTGTCGTCTGTGAAAATGCAAAAATTTACATTTTTATGTAAAAGTTCGCCTTGCCATACGTCACTGAGACTCATACATCAGAGTCTAAATTAATTTGCTATGACGTCATCATTAGAACCTTGAACATGATTGAATATGACATCGGACGTGCTCTCTAGGGATTTTGTAATCAGATGTTTGGTATCAGATTAATTCTTACACGTCAAAATCTTAGTCGGGCTTGTCTAAAAACGCCCTGCAATAGACGGCTATCGATCCAGCAGTTATTGATTTTTTGCGTCCTCCAAAGTTTTGAGCAACGTCAGTTAGCAAACTCCAATTGATTAAGGGAAGCATTTCATTTCATTTCTCCCGTGAAACTGGTGTATTAAAATCGCGAAAACTATAAACCCACAACAAACAGGTTTCCTTTTATTTAATAAAAGAAGTTTACGATACAATACAACATACAACATGTTGCAACCAGACATTAGATAGAGGTATCCGTGCAGTCATACTGATGAGAAGTTTATGCCCAGTTTTACAAAAAAAAGAAATCCATAACTGAATTGAATTGAGTTGAATTACAATTTATTTTTGTTTATCATATTACAAAAACCACATCCAGTCAACAACTAGAAAACAAATATAACATAACAATAACAAAATAACAAACCTGCTGGATAAAACAAACTGCAAACTTTCAGACCTTCAAAACAGAATATGAACTAGAAAGGTATTTACTTTCTGGTTAATCAACACATGCTATAAGAAAGTATACAAAACTGAGAATCAGCTCTCTTGCTTTGTGTTTTGAAAGAGGGAGGTACGTTAAACCTAGAAAAATCCCAGCTGAGAATCGTGTATGCTCATACTGTTTAAGAAATGAAATCGAAGACGAAAACTTTGTTATAAAGTGTCCATATTACAATGATCTCAGAGAGAAAATATATAATGACATCAATGCAATTATGCCAAATTTTTTTCTTATGTACGATGCTCATAAATTTTTATTCCTAACCGGAAGTAATAATTTAGAAATAATTGAGGCATTTGTTGATTATGTTGAAAAAGTGTTTTAATACATGATGAACAGTATACTATGTAATGATCACATAATTGAAAATGAAGCCAACTGAATGACAATCTGTTATAAATACTAATCATTCATTAAACTTCTTATATAAATGACTAACAGATATTTATCAACAATTCTTTGTTTGTAGTATCGACATATTTCTCTCTCTCACACACTCACGCACGCAAGTACACACACACACACACACACACACACACACACACACACACACACACACACGCACACACACACTCACTCACACACACACACACACACATATATATATATATGTATATTGCTTTGAAGTAAATCACAAAAAGTTTTATTTTAAATTCAATATTACAGAAAAAGGAAAAGACGTGGCAATTTCTTCGCTTCCAACGAGTAGACTAAAAACCGTGCCCAATTCAGACTTGCTGTCCTATTACATACATATAACGAAGCCAAGTTTTACAAGCAATTCTAAATAAGTACAACTCTAGATTAAAGGGCAAGCAGAGAAAAATCTTCAGAACATATATATATATATATATCTTCCGAACGAATAAAAAATCGTGCAAGCGAAAAGAAGTACTGATGTTTGTTTTCCTAATATATATATATAATATTGCATAATATAATATATTATAATATATTATAATATAATATATTATAATATTATATATTATATTAATAATATAATTATATATATATATAATATAATATAATATAATATAATATAATATAATATAATATAATATAATATAATATAATATAATATAATATAATATAATATAATATATTATATTATATTATATTATATTATATTATATTATATTATATTATATTATATTATATTATATTATATTATAATATAATATAATATAATATAATATAATATAATATAATATAATATAATATAATATAATATAATATAATATAATATAATATAATATAATATAATATAATATAATATAATATAATATAATATAATATAATATAATATAATATAATATAATATATAATATAATATAATATAATATAATATAATATAATATAATATAATATAATATAATATAATATAATATAATATAATATATATATATATATATGTATTAGAAAATAAACATCAGTACTTCTTTTCGCTTGCACGATTTTTTAATTGCTTGGAATTACTTCTAAGATACAAATAACCAAGCTTGGGCGTTCCATACAATACGAACAACACTTTACACATTTTTATACAAAGCCACCCAAGGTAAGGGCTACAGTTTGAAAATGGAGATATGAATATACGCCGGCTGGTAATTTATAATCAGGTTTGTAAAAATTCCTTAGCTTCAGAAATTAGTTACAGGTTTCTAGTTCTCTGCCAAGAAAAGGAAATATTTCCTATTCCAAGTTTCTCCGTGACAAAAGGAACCAATTGAAGTTGCTAATACCGCTAGCCCTTTGCAAAAGAAATCTGTTTCAAGCTCTTTTACAGCAAAAGGATCTTAGTTCAGTTCCCACCCAGTGCGTTATTTTCTATCAATTATGACAAATTACACCACAGTGAATGACCTGAAATAATTCATACCATTTATAGATTTTTTTTAAAAATAACTAATTCTACTATTTTATGGAGCGTCTAACCAAAGAAAGCAAAAACAAAAATGTCAAAAATGTAAAAAATAGCAAAAGTCAACGCTAAGCGCAACTTCCAAATTCCTATTTTATTCCAAGTTATCTACCAGATGGTTTAGTCTAGTGGTAACGCATCCGCTTTCCGTCTGGGAGGTCGTGAGTTCAATGCAGCGGCCGGGTCATACCAAAGACTAAAAATGGCACCTGCTGTTGCCCTGCCTGACGCGTGGTATTTAGAGTAAAAGTGGGGTAATAATAGTCTCTGTTATGTAGTTGTTGGTTGTTGTTTACAGTCGGTGCAAAAACTCTTTAGAGCTTATGTTAATTGTGGATCCTAAAACCCGACTAAATAAGGATCATTATTATTATTATTATTATTATTATTATTATTATTATTATTATTATTATTATTATTATTATTATTATTATTATTATTATTATTATTATTATTATTATTATTATTATATCTGCGACAAAAGAAACATTTGTCGAGTTCCATTTAAAATTTCCATTTCGTTATAATGAAGTAGTTTCAATTCCACATTTCTGGAGAAGGATGTAATTCCTGGAACTTTGTTCCACGAACGAGAAGGACGTAATTCCTGGAACTTTTTGTTCCACGAACGGGAAGGATGTAATTCCTGGAACTTTTTGTTCCACGAACGGGAAGTATGTGATTCCTGGAACTTTGTTCCACGAACGAGAAGGATGTAATTCCAGGAACTTTGTTCCACGAATGAGAAGAATGTAATTCCAGGGAACTTTGTTCCACGAATGAGAAGAATGTAATTCCAGGGAACTTTGTTCCACGAATGAGAAGCATGTAATTCCAGGAACTTTGTTCTACAAACGAGAAGCATGTAATTCCAGGGAACTTTGTTCCACGAATGAGAAGCATGTAATTCCAGGAACTTTGTTCTACAAACGAGAAGCATGTAACTAAAGGGAACTTTGTTCCACGAACGAGAAGCATGTAATTCCAGGAACTTTGTTCCACGAACGAGAATATAAGATGTTCTTTCTGAACTTTCTGAACAGTTCTTTCTGAGCATTATCCAACTGATGTGATCAAAACGAAACACAAAACCGCGAGTGCATAAATTAGACGGTGATCTTGCCTATCCTTGATTATCCTATCTCTACTCTGTCACAGACTTTTCCAATTTGAGCTGCCACCACGCTGAGAATCTAGAGTTACGAGCGGATATAACATTGCACTTGTATGCCTAATCAAGCCAAACTATAAGCAAAATTAGGAAAGCAGTTGCCGTTCCGCTGTAATTTAACTGTGCGGCGATATAATCATAGTAATTTTCATCCGAATTCAGCAAATTCGCGTTCAAAGGACGAAATGGAAAAACGTCGAGTTTTCTGGATTCTTCCTGCTCTGAGAGCGGGAAAGGAAGTTGAAACGCAAACTGAAATAGAGCGAACATATTGCGTCCCTAACTACAATTATTCCCGTGAGTTAAACAAAGCCAATACTACTCAGAGCATGGGACGACAATTAAAGGACAAGAACAGGCATTTTCAACATATGTTACAAAAAACTTTCCGTAGAAAGAATATTATTGCTTAGCGATAGGCTGACTTGTTTGAAAGAGATTAATGTAGGTAAAAACGACGCAGGTAAAAATGGCACAGGTAAAATGGCATGGTAAAAATGGCACAGGAAAAGTTGGCATTACTGCAAAGTAGGTAAAAATGACACAAATAAAAAGGCACAGGAAAAACGGTACACGTAGCAAAATATGTGTTTAGGGTTAGAGTTAGGGTTACAGTAAAATAAATATTTTAGTTAGTTTTACTTCTGCCAAGGAAGTTATGCTTCAGCTTGTTTGTTTGTTTTGTTTGTCTGTTTGTTTGTTTGTTTGCTTGCTTGTCTGTTTGTTTAGTTGTTTTTATCTGTTATGGCAGTAAGCCTGTTACGCAAAAACTGACTCACAAATTTTCAAAAAACTGTCTAAAAACCCGGGTTTAGGGCGCCAAAATGGGACTGCTTTGGACGGTTTTTTTTTCGTTAAACTTGGCCGAACACCACGTACAAGAAAACCGCGAAGCACTCAGAGGATGTCTCGGAGGGAAGGTTTAGTAATTCTTCTTTGTTATCTACACCTGAAAAATATCTTTGCATAAAGAACATTACAAACAATTTCCGCAATTGCAGTATACTTATATTACCAAACATGAAATCGTAACGTTAATAATTTATCAGGTCTTATTAATAATTAATCAGAAACTTTCACATGTAAGATGAAAAAAAAGTAAAATTAACACCAGCGGTCCGCACCATTGAACTCTGCCCTCTTTTTCGTCATTAACTAATGAAAGTTGAATCGACTTGTGAATATGATTTCTTCGCTTCGCTCTGAGCAATAGATCTGTCATTTGAAAATCTTCAAGCACAAGAAAACCCTTCATAAACATAAAGCTAAAAAATTGTGTTAAAAATGAGCGCGCCAAAGCGTTAATGATGATGATAAGTCTTTATTAGCCTCGTTTTGCAGGCAAAAATATCTGTACTAACATTCTACAATTTGACATAGACACTATACAGAGTGAATTCTACAATAATACATTTACGGATACTGTAATTAGTTTTTCTAATTTGTGCGTATAACATTTCTTACAGTGATATTAAACAAGAAGTATTGAAGTGCGTGCTAAAATCAAGGTTATTAATGCAGCAAGTTTCCTGTGAAGTAACATAAAAATGCAGATAAATTGATATACCATATTAATTAAATTCCAATTCAATGTTTAAATCCACAAGAGTTACAATCAGTGAAGAAATCGCGACTTTAAATTGATTTTACTAATTACGCGAGACGCTTAACGCAATTTTATCGCTCAAACTTTCTAACATTTTTCTCAAATATTAAAATAAGCTCAGCTTCCCGGAAGAATTGGTTTTTCCTCTAACCTCCCTATTTGAAATTCCGATTAATTACAATTTCAGACTATTTCTGGTTCTGAATTCCACGTCTGATTTCTTTACTCGGTGATCCTCGAAAAGTAATAACTGTAAACTGACAATTTAATATTCAGACACAATCGTACGCTATTATTGCCGTTTGTGTGTGGCGTAATACTAATATCGCCACGAATCAATATCAGACAACAACAATATCGTTGATAGATCTTCAGCTGCTGAGCATATTTGGTTTTGTCTCCTGTCACCTACTTGACAGAATCCTAATCAAAATAATTACACATTTATTGCCAATGGTGAATCAGCAGGCAATCATGACATCTATTGTAATCATTATTATGGTTAAAACTTGATCTCCAATGACATATTATGCTAAAAGTTGTGTCATACAGAGGCCTACAAGCAAATTAAATTCTATCTGCACATGTAACAGTATGGTATTGTTGGCAGTTTTATTTGGTTGTCCACTTGCAACCTATAAAGTATTCTATAAAGAGATCTGTTTCGCCGTGTGTATCTAGTTTTCTTTCTTATTTTTCATGCGCAGGATAAAAATTTTACGCATCAAACAGGCTATTATGACTTCATTATATTGTTGCGAAGCCCTCCGAGCAGTTAACCTTCGTGTGACCGCGCTGCATCCTAGCAGGAGGGAGTGCTCAAGAAAAAAAGACAAAAGATAATTAATTAGATTCAAACTATCCCGTACCTACCAAAATGACAACCACTCCTAGGCACTGGAAAGAGCAGCACACATGGCAGACGTGACAACCAAGACAGAGACGTAGAAAACTACGTGCTCACTGCTTTTATAGCAAGTGACGCGCATGCGCAAAGCCAATCCTGACTAACCGTGTCCGCAACAAAATTTTAATGTTTACCTACTCCTTGTTTTTAGTACTGCTTATAAATTTCTGACGCCTTTTATACATATAGTGCCTATGCGAACGTATAGTAAGTTTGTAGGGGTGATTGCATGTGCTGTATATAGTAGTGTGTTTTATTTATTCTTTACATAATGCTGTCTTTATCACAATGAAATTACTCGGATCGTGGGAACGGTAAATGACGTTCCATAACGAGGCCTATTTTGCCGTGATGCTAGTCTTATTCTCGTTCACATTGTTCATGTAATACGTTCTTGGCCAGTTTTTATATTGCAACGTCAAAAATATGGAAAAATGGATCACATGGCAACGAGAAATGGCGTTCCAAGTGACATATCTGGAGAGATATAGACAGGAAAACTCAATAGGCGAGTAATCCAATGCTTCGCATTCCAACCTAGTAAGAACATAGACGACAAAACCGAAAAAGACATTATTTGCGCGTGCCTAATTGTTCAAGTTTGTACTGCATTGATTTTATGGTAAACACAAACAATTCACCATCTGCTGCTAGGGTCAACAAATAACTGTAATAATTTTTCTGTAAGAACGCGCAGAA
>JAQGDQ010001681.1:0-15000 GCA_030141605.1 Tubiluchus corallicola | reverse complement strand
GGTTTACACAATTCAAGTTTACACAATTTAAGTTTACACAATTCACGTTTACACAGTTTAAGTTTAAGTTCAAAATTTCAGTTTCCGAATTTTTCTGGGGGCAAAGTCAGTTATAGTTTCGACGAGAGCTCCACAAAAACACGTCAGCTCAGCAGTGTAGCAACATTTAAAAGGCCCGTTCCAAGCTCAAGCCTAAGGCCCATAAAATCATAATCCGCCGCTGTAAAAATGTTACAGTTATGGTCATGTCGCAAAATGTTGCGCTCGCAAAATGGTCTGTGGAAACTGTGCAGAAAATCATAAGACGGAGGATTGCAAAAATGATGAAGAAAAGTGTAAAAACTGCAAAGGTGGTCACAGATCTTGGTCAAGGGATTACCCTATCTACAAACAGGAGCAAGCTCGCATAAATGGGGAAGCAGACGACACATGCCATGTTTGCTGGTACAAACAACACTTTGAAGGTGTGTCAAATAAACATAAACAAATTTTCTAATCACTCGAAATTAGCAGTTGATACCTTTGTCAATGATCATCAATGTGATATTGTGGACTTACAGGAGATCAAAGTGCTTGAAAAAGATATAGCGCAAGTATCTTTATCCAACTACATCAGTTACGCAAAGCCATCCAAAGGATATTCAGGTGGGAGTGGTCTAATGATTAGAACTGGCTTCTCCAGCTGCAGAGTGCCTGAACTAGAACCTCCTGAGTTAGATACTGTCTGGGTTATCGCATACATTTATGGCAGGAAATATTTGATAAACCCTGTATATATATAAATCCTAACACTTCTCAACTAGTGGAAATATATGTGCAAAATATTAAAAATGCTTATAAATTTGCGGAGACTCATGGTATAACCAATTTTTTAATCAGTTGGTGACTTAAACGCGCGTAGTTATGCATAGGACCACAACTTGAACACTCATGGAAGTCTTATAAACGATTTACTTGCAAATAATAATCCGTTATTGCGCCCAACATAGAAACTTTTCGATCGATAACCGGAAAGAGCATCATAGATATCATTTTAGCATCAAGATGTAGCCCTAGTGGTATTTTATCTAAAAAGAGATAAAGATGCATGCCAGGCATATGTAAATATTGTTAGAGATGTTGTGCTGAAAAAATTGTTATAAATTAATTCAAATTATATTTACAGAAAAACATGTACATGTACTGAGTTAATCGTTATATAAATCATAGCGCAAAATATGTACATATTTTAAATTTATTCTTAATAGACGTTGTGAAAGTTAAAATTGTGGTTTTGATGTATATATGTAAAAGTTATGTAAAAGTTAAAAAACTGAAACACTACTAGTAGAGTATGTATGTACAAGATTGGCATTATGTATAATATTGTAATCGTAAATAGCTATATTTTGTAAACGAACCTCTTCAAATAGAGGGAAACAACGTATTTATTGTTTAATAATTAGACTTATAATAATAAAAAAATCTCTCTCTCTCTCTCTCTCTCTCTCTCTCTCCCTCCTTCTCTCTCTCTCTCTCTCTCTCTCTCTCTCTCTCCCACCTGTCTCTCTCCCTCCTTCTTTCTCTCTCTCGATTTCTCTCTCTCTCTCTCCCACCTGTCTCTCTCCCTCCTTCTTTCTCTCTCTCGATTTCTCTCTCTCTCTCTCTCTCTCTCTCTCTCTTTCTCTCCCACCTGTCTCTCTCCCTCCTTCTTTCTCTCTCTCGATTTCTCTCTCTCTCTCTCTCCCACCTGTCTCTCTCCCTCCTTCTTTCTCTCTCTCGATTTCTCTCTCTCTCTCTCTCTCCTCTCTCCGCCCACTATCCTCACTTCTATTTCAAAAATCATTGAAAACTAGAAGGAAGCCCCTCACTTTCCGTCACGACCACTTCAGCTTTGCACTAAGCATCGTTTGAAATGAGACAAGTTCATTTTCTTCAAAACTGATGAAGATGGAAAGACGCCAGCTGGAAGCTGAACGATTAAGTAATGAAGTACCATACTTTAACCATACTTTTTTCTCTCATCTAGCACTGGTTAGTGCAAAAAACATAAGTGCTTCTTAAAACAGAGCAATCTCTTTCATGCAGGAAACACTTCTATGGTACTGCGTTCGAGGGCCACGATAGTCGATATATAATCTAACGGCGCGTTCAGACTAGCGAGTTTTCTGTCATGAAATGTTCTCTCTGACAGCGTACTCGCAAGTGTGAACTGTTTTACGAGTTACTGTTGACAAGTTATTGCAAACTGTCGGACACTTGCTATGAGTTGATTTTCTGCGAGTTACTGTCTAGTATGAACGCTTTGGCGAGTTACTGTCTAGTATGAACGCTTCGGCGAATTACTTTCGACACTTCTCGCGCATAGAGAAGTGAGTGTCAGCTCGCGCTTACTGTCAGAGAGTAAACCGCAGCAAGGTTTGCTCTCTAGTCTGAACAAGCTTGCGAGTTACTTTGCAAATTACTTAAAGAGAAATCTCGCTACTCTTTACACCTTGTTACTGTATCTTGACAACAGGTACAGAAATAACTATGTACTCTAAGCGATTTTGACTATACAAATGACTTCTACGCGTGGAGGCAAATTTAATATTCAAGCTGATTACGTTTTTTGCGTAGGCAAACAAACAAAGTTTTGTTAAAGTTTGGCGCACCCCTTTATGTTGTGTACATGAAATGTATTAGTTACTGCAGAGGTGTTAATGGCACAGACATTGTGGGTTGGCAAATTTTTGCTGTGGATTTTGTTGCACAAACTGTTGCTGTGGAGTTTTGTTGTGCAAACTGTTGCTGTGGAGTTTTGTTGTGCAAACTGTTGTCATGGAGTTTTGTTGTACAAACTGTTGCTGTGGAGTTTTGTTGTGCAAATTTTTGCTGTGGAGTTTTTTGCACAAACTGTTGCTGTGGAGTTTTGTTGTGCAAACTGTTGCTGTGGAGTTTTGTTGCACAAACTGTTGCTGTGGAGTTTTGTTGTACAAATTGTTGCTACGGAGTTTTGTTGTGCAAACTGTTGCTGTGGAGTTTTGTTGTGCAAACTGTTGCTGTGGAATTTTGATGTGCAAACTGTTGCTGTGGAGTTTTGTTGCACAAACTGTTGCCGTGGAGTTTTGTTGTACAAACTGTTGCTGTGGAGTTTTGTTGTGCAAACTGTTGCCGTGGAGTTTTGTTACACAACTGTTACTGAAGACGGCAGTAAATTTCGCAGCAACTATTTCAACTTTCACCCTGATCTTAGACGTCCTTCAACTGACCTTGGTTCCCTGCCGATCTACACGAAGCTCGTCTCTTCCTAATCGCCTACATCAGGTGCAAATGCATGTAGGCCAAATTGCCATTTTCCTTCAACGTGTCACAAACTTTCAAACTTGTCTCATTCCTGTAAGTGACAAGTGCACATCAAACTCTCAGGTTGCACTTAGTAATTAAGGCACTCGAAAAAGTCTCCAAATTGCCGCACGCTGTGCGCATGCGCAGTTGAAGTGCGACGCGCACTGCGCACGCCGAGGTGCCCTTTCAAGATCCCTTCCTTCAAATGTCCGATTCATTGGTCCGGAAGCAGCTTGAGCAACGTGTCCGTGAGAAGAATTGATCGCAACTTGGTAGTAGAGAGAATCAAGACGTCGTCGGAATACATAGGCAAAAAACCTTTAACAGGTAAGAAAGTTAGTTGAATAAAATCATTAAAGAAAAGGAAAACCCTATAAACATGTTGGGTTTATATTATCATTATTATTTAAACTTAGAAAAATGTAATAAATAATTTACAAAAAACTGTAAAACATAAATAGCTAATTTATACTACCGCTGTATAGAAATTTTCAGGGGTAATGGTAGCCAACATCCACCATTCACTTAAAAATTATGACGTAACTGGTGGACTTCGCCGACTAAATACGTCGTGTCTTTCCGTAAGTGCGCGCTGCTTAAACTAATTCAAACATGTGCAGTTTACCTAACATTCATGCAAAAGCATCGCAAAATTAACGATCTAATTTATGTAAAAACTCATTATAATTTTGATCGAAATTGGCAGTGTGCTGCTTTTCTGCAGTTGACGAACGACGTCACTGGTGGAAGAATGGGTGTTTACAATAAACATGAAGTGATCGCAACTTTAAAGTGATTTTACTAATTACGCGAGGCCCTCACCACACTTTTATTACTAAATCATTTTAACATTTTTCACGAACATTGAAATAAGCCTAACTTCCCGGAAGGCTTGACTTTTCCTTTAAAACTATCATCACGGCAGGCCAGACCACTTCTGCAACTAAAATTATGCCTCTTTAACCTGATCATTTTTCTAAATCTGAGTCTTTTCACGGCGCGAAAATTGCACATATTGATCACGTCATCAATCTTGATACACTATTTCCATTTTTACCAATCCTTAGTCATCGTCGTCGTCATAATCACCATCACATTCATCATCAGTAACGTGAGCATCATCATCATCTGCATTTGCTGTCCGTGGTTATCTTGCTAAAGCAATTTGCATTTGATGTTTATTTTTTCACTTATTTAATCCCACCATCCGTGTTGAAAGTTTCTTCATAATTGATTTTCTTTGGCTTCACTCGTAACACTGTAACATACATATCTTTAAATTTATCGATAAATTTTTGTAATTGTAGTTGTACCTTTATGTGCATTTAGTGTCCCGGGACAGCGGGCCAAAATGTGAAATTATACAAAAATGCCAAAATCGCTGTTAATGTTACCTGAAGAATGATTCCCGAAAGTTTACCAGCAGTATCCTGTCAATTCTCCTTTTTTGGGCTACCAGACAGGACTATAAATTACATGTATATAAAGATATTTGATGCAAAAAGAGGACTTTGGTTTCAGAACTTTGTTAATATCCCCTGGTAAGATGACCTGTGTGCTTTCACTTTTCTTAGTGAAAAATATTGATAAACTACAAAAATGTAAGAAACTAGCTTAAATTTTTTATATTAACTAATTTGTTGTTGCATACTTTGAGAATTTTTCTCAATAATCACGTTCCTTTCAACAAAATAGTATTTGAACCCTATGATACCTAGGCTACGCTCACTCCCAGTATTCCCATGATAAAAATCTCTTTAAACTAACCCCTCCGCTTATGTTCTTAAAGCGTTCCGACTGTTCTTTATGCATCAAAAAGGTAAATTTATCGATAGAATAGCAATAAATGAATTTTAGTAAGAAATGTTCGTGAGCATGCGCGCCAGTGTCGCTCCCATTGTTTCTAACCGACCAATCAACGAATGACATCCGCTGTCTTTGCGTAAAATCAACCATTTGCCTGCTGTCGCTGGATTTTTGCCTCGGTATATTGTGAATGTATTGTCATTTTTAATAAGTGATCTCATTTTATCATCTAATTTAATTCTTGGTGCTTTTGCAAAAAAACTAACCAGATTCAGACTATTTTACCTTTAGATTGGTTTTATGCACATTAGCTTACAAAAATTCATTTTTTTGCAATTTTTGTTTACACTGCTCTTCAAACAAAAAATGTAAAAGTTACTTTATATTGTCAACGGGAAAATGGCTTCGTTCAAAATGTTACACGATGAAATGGATACATAAGTAAATAAAAATTTGAAACTCATTTTGCAGAAAATATACAGGGTGTCCAAAAATGGAGACCCGCGAGACATACAAGTTATTACAAATAGCTAAAAATTTGTTTTTATGTCTTTTTTCCTAATTTTTCTGATATTGTAATCTATTATAATCTTTTTACATTAAAAAGTTAAAATCACGCCAAACGCTTCGACAGGCTGCTGCTGTCATAATCAGTGGCAAATTTACAAACATGCAAACAGTTTATATAGGTAGAGCACTAATTACGTAGTTAACAGAAGCCAAATAGGTAATGATTAAGCAGACCTGAAGAAAAGAGAGCTTTGCTATTTGTTGCTCTATCACTTTCTTTTCTTCAGGTCTGCTTAACCATTACCCATCTGATAATTTTGTAAATACATAATTAGTGCTCAAGTTACTGTATTAATTTCTTTACTTGTCTGTTTATTCATTACCTGTTTGGCTTCTGTTAACTACTTAATTAGTGCTTAATAAGCTCTGCCTATATAAACTGGTTGTATGTTTGTAAATTTACCACTGATGACGACAGCAGCAGCCTATCAAAACGTTTGGCATGATTTTAACTTTTTAATGTAATAATTTTAATAAAGTTGTGTTGTATTTAACTATAAATCCTTTTAATTGACTATTATAATCTGTTTTTCTAATTATTATCATTTTTCCCTCAAGAAAAAAAAGTTCTTAAAGAAATGAGTTAAAGGCCTCACTATGGAGTCCTTCTGCGCGCGCAGTGAATGTCTCGTGACAGATAGCAACATTATGTTTATACGAGTGAATCAAAGAGCCTATATGTTTTGCCAAAACATCTGTGGCCCCTAATGTCAGGACATGTGCACTTGAAGAACGCAAATGGTTGCACACAAACTTAAATACCTTGGTCATACTGTTTGCAATGATTTGAAAGATGATGAGGACAAATGAGGACCGAACGCAACTGTTTTTTTTTTGTCCGCAAAAATACTAAATAATAAGAGAGTTTAGTAATTATAATGCTAAGATTAAATCGTTTCTCTTCAAAAATTACTGTTGTTCACTATGGATTAATTTTGACGAATGTGCTCTAGAGAAACAATGTGTGACATGCAACAATGGCTTAAGAATGTCATGTCATGCAACAATGGCATAAGAACGTCATGCCATGCAACAATGGCAAAAGAATGTCATGTCATGCAACAATGGCATAAGAATGTCATGTCACGCAACAATGGCATAAGAATGTCATGTCATGCAACAATGGCATAAGGAAGGTTTTTAAACTTAAAAGAACCTTGCTTAGACTCAATCTCATTTTAATTTACTGTCCAAAATATACATTTTCTTGCCTATAAAAGTTAACAATTGTTCCTTATATTTGAATAATTAGCTTAGAAAGTTAATTAACGGCAACCGAACACAGCTTTTGCTTACGTCAGAAACTAATCACGGTTTGTGCAATGGCAAGCGTCTTCCTTTGCGCATCAAGCACGTTTGCGTGAGGTCTACAGTACTGTTTAAACGCATGATGTCACGAAAAATGGGTTCTACATCATATGACGCTAGAAGCTAACACTGCAGTTCAAGATCATGCTTATCACGGTACCGCCTTCTATTTGTCGGCAACGCGCACGTGACAAAAAGGCGCCGCTGCCAATCTTAGTAGATTCACTGAGCCGCGCGTAGCTTAGAACGTTTAACAAAATTTGAGTATCCGAGGTAATTATTATTTAATCTAAGCTTTGATTTATAAAAAGCTAGTGTAATTTTCAGTATTTCAGACCGTTCTTTATTCTGAACTAAGGTTTACAGAATCATCCGGTTTTCCTTTAATTAAATATGCGCCTCAGATGAATATAGACTCATCTCTTCCATATTTCTGTATACATGTGTAACGACGAGTTACTTGAAGAGTTACTTGACGAGTTACTTGGCGAGAAAACTTGGTAGTCTGAACACGCCTTAAAAGCTTTGATTATTTATCTTTAAATTATTACTGTCGATCAACGTTTCAAATGTTATGCGAAACTGTGACAAAGAATCGATGTTTACAATTTTCCGATAACAATAACAATTACAATAAAACGAGACTGGTGTTACGATATATGCGCGTTTTGAATATTTTATTATTACGAATTTACGATTCATAATTAAGGTTAAATATCACAGGATTGATTATAAAGTTTGAAAGCAAAATCACTCCGAGAAAATAATATGGCAGCAGCAGTAGTGGTAGTAGTGGTAGTGGTAGTAGTAGTAGTAGTAGTAGTAGTGGTAGTAGTAGTAGCAGCAGTAGTAATACTAATATTACTAGTACTACTACTATTATTCCTAGTAGTAGTAGTAGTAGTAGTAGTAGTAGTAGTAGTAGCAGTAGTAGTAGTAGTAGTAGTAGTAGTAGTAGTAGTAGTAGTAGTAGTAGTAGTAGTAGTAGTAGTGGTGGTAGTAATAGTAGTAGTACTTGTTGTTGCAGTAGTAGTAGTAGTAATAGTAGAAGTAGTAGTAGTAAAAGTAGTAGTAGTAGTAGTAGTAGTAGTAGTAGTAGTAGTAGTAGTAGTAGTAGTAGTAGTAGTAGTAGTAGTAGTAGTAGTAGTAGTAGTAGCAGTAGTAGTAGTAGTAGTAGTAGTAGTAGTAGTAGTAGTAGTAGTAGTAGTAGTAGCAGCAGTAGTAGTAGTAGTAGTAGTAGTAGTAGTAGTAGTAGTGGTGATGGTGTTGGTGGTGGTGGTGGTGGTGGTTGGTGGTGGTGGTGGTGGTGGTGTTGGTGGTGGTGGTGGTGGTGGTGGTGGTAGTAGTAATAGTAGTAGTAGTAGTAGCAATAGCAGCAGTGGCAGCAGTAGCAGCAGCAGCAGCAGCAGCGGCAGCAATAACAGCAGCATCAGCAACAGCATCAGTAGCATATATGATAACGACAGTTGCACTACCCCTTACATATGATTGTTCTATCTAAAGCATCTTCTGCCTAACAGCTAAAAGCGTCTTTTTGGATCTCAGTCGTTGAGTGCTCAGATTTACATGCATATTAACTAATTAGTAATCAGCTTAAGGCAACATTTGGTAAAATTAGCAATAAATGCAGCAGTTTTGAAATTAAAATGGAAATTAAACATTCTGAAATCACCTGTTTTTGTTGGTAAAACTAAAGGAGAAGAAATGGAATTTTAAAATATGCCCCAAACAACTTATATAACTTGTAAAAAGTAATATTACTTGGCACTATACTTGCCAGTTAGAAAAGCCTAAGTAACTGGAAAAGAAAATTTATATATATATACATATAATGTTTATTTGCCATTAAAATACATTGATAATCACTGATAAAAACTTTACAGAGATGATCAATCAGTGTTAGTTAATAAAAACTTGCACTACTGAAGGCAAATGCGTCAGTGCAATCTAAACTACTGTGCAGTAATGACGAATAAAATCAAACATATTTACAACTATGCACAAAAAAATGAAAAAAAAACTATGATTTAATTAATATGGCCGTGGGTATATGAATTCTGAATTAGTGTGTATGTTGTCGTACTGGTGTGATGGTATTTCATATCTGGTTAATATTAGTGATTTTAATTTTGTTTTAAATGCTGATAGGGACTTGATTTGTTTAACCTGTAATGGTAGAGAATTCCAAAGTAAAATTGCTTGTTTGATTACAGAGTTCGTTCCATAGTGGGTATTTGTCCTAATTTGTTTTAGATTGCTTGTTCTGGAATTAACAATAGGATTTGGAAAAAGGTAAATCTGTTATTCTGGAATAGTTTTCTGATGTTGTTAATGTATTTAAATATAAAAAGTCGAGTAAAATATTCTTTGTGTGCTTCAATGATTGGAAATTTTAATAATTTAAATGTTTGCACAAACTGGTAAAACGTCGCTGGTTCACCAAAGAACATTTTATTAATTTTATTGACAAAATAAAGTAATTTCATTTTTGTTTAGTTAATGGACGGAGCCGCGCGGATGCTCTGATTATTTTTCGTAACTTAACGCGATGTTTTATAAATTTGCTTCAAATTCCAACTCAACGAATAGCTTTAAAATGGCTGCGCCTTACTTTCAACACGTGAATTTAAATTTACAAGTTTTAAGGTCTGTTTACATGGCGCGTCCAACGCGTACTTCTAAGACTAAGGCCATTTCACAGTGAGAATGCGCAGCAATGAGATATTCTGCCGCCAGCTAAAAGCTGTGCGTCCTCCTCGTGAGGAATTTGGTAGAAATACTGCATGTTCTATTTGCGCGAGGAATCTTCGCGGAATTTAGTCTTAAATTTGATTACTCAATTACTTCTTTCTTGTTTAACGAACAACAGCTAACATGTGTCAACATAAAATTCTAAGATTTAATCTTTCTTGTAACAGATAGACGATTTTATGCTTTATAAAAGCAACGTCGGTGGTCACATTCGTGGAAAAGGAAAATAACGCGCAGACATACATATATATATATATATATAATTATTAATTATATATATATATATATATATATATATATGTATGTACGCGCGTTATTTTTCTGTTCCACGAATGTGACCACCGACGTTGCTTTTATAAAGCATAAAATACATATTATAACTGTACTAAAAACTATATATAACTAATTATATATAAGTATAATAATTATATATAACTAATTACATATAACTATATATATATATATATATATATATATAATATATATATAATGGAAATAATGGAAATAACGTAGAAAGATGTGCATAAAGAAAAGAAAAGAAAAGAAAATTGTACCTCATACATGTGATTGAGGGAAACGTCACAACCACAGTACATAATTAATCTGACATAAGCAAAGTTTACATAGTGGAAGAATCATTATTAATAAGTATTAGGAGAATAATGACTGTAGCGTGAAAACAACCTTAGATTTAGAGAATAAAACAAACAGGACTGGCTGAATTTCATAATGTTTCAAACAGACTATTTTAACTTTACAAAGTGTGTTTTAAAAGCTCCAGTATACTTCAGATAGAAGCATACATGTATCTCTTTGTAATGTGTGCCACATTTGCAAATAAACTAGCAAAGCAATGTTAGCAATGATGTTTATATAGTAATACTTTAAATTTGATGAAAAAAATCAAAGCAAAACTGACTTGGCAATATATTCCTTCCAAGGAAGTCACCAGTTTCTTAATGGTCGCATTTCTGCTTGTAAATTGACAGCAGCTAAATCACGATCATTTAAACAAATATACGATTTAAAAAAGTAGTCGTTTATTTAAAACGACCTCTATCGTCGATAAAGAACTTTAACTGTTCGTGTTATTTATGTAGATGATCAACATTCAACAAAATTTATCTTATCGCAATGAATAATGGATTCTAATCAACATTGATGTTTATTTTCCAACCCTGTTGTGCGATTTATAAACAACAGAAAATTTCAACAATTAAAGCAAAACCGGAACCAATCTTAAACTGTAGGTCTAAACAATCTACTCTTTAAAATATTGAAAGGAAACCTACTATTTTTTTCAAAAATGACTTACGTGAAAGAATTATTACCACACAAGCACAATTTCACGTTCGCGACACTAGTTCTTCACCACTGTTACATGCATTTCCCCATTCGCTGATCAGACAGGCACTAGCGCCTGCATTTCAGAAACGCATTGCACAAAAAACAGGTGCTGTACCTCTCACCTCACATGCGTTAGTTTGTGACGAACTACACACGTTCGACAGCTCATGCATGAGCTCAGCGGTAAATTTGAAATTTGAATTTTTATCTTAAAACTTGCCTAGTTTTAGTACGACACACTGAATATCTTACAGTAACGCTGTACTTCAATTTTCGCTTTGCCTTGTAATTCAATTTTTTGCTGTTGAAAATTATGTTAGTTTGTGATGTCATCAATAGTTGGGCTCACCCGCCGTTAATTAAGTTTTTAATCTATCATTTGATTATCAGAAACGGTTTTGCAGCGTCAATTGTGTTAAAATGTATAGTTTTTATCAGACTTGAAAATGGGGTAGTATGTAAAAGATCATCCAATCTTCCTTTAACTGTTTTGTGTAGCATAGATTTAGTACGTACAAAAATATCCATTAGAAAATGTCTCATTCTATTGGCTTCCTGGGCTATATCAGGTTATTGTTGTCCGTTTGTCTCGTAAGTCCACAAGGGAATTCACACTGTAAAGACGCTATTCTTTTCTTTTTTTCGAAGTGCAGCACACCATAAGCACGTGACCCAGTCTCAGCCATGCGATTGGTCTGGACCGTGCATCCTGCTTAGAAATTACAATTTATGTTTTGTGCATACGTCTATCGCATGAGTCGTGAAAAACGTATGGCGAGTACAGTTTACAAGGCGAGTTCTGGACGTGTATGCGTCTGAGTCACGCGGCAGAAATAAGCAAAATTCGCGCAGTGTAAACAGAGCTTTATACAACTTCTCTCCTTGTACAAACTCGGTGTGCAGTACGACAGCATGTAGGTGACATGAATGAATGAATGAATTCATTTATGCGAGTCCTTTGTAGGAAGAGAAAGGAACATTATACTATCAGGTTCTCCTCCGTTTAGTACAGCAATTGACTATTAACGTTACATGATAATTATCATATATGATAACGTATAAATTTAAACAAAATAAGTTTAATAACAAAATAATAAATAACTTAAAATCAGGATGAGTGCAATTTGTTGTAAATAAATTATGACATTATTGCTTTGATGCGTTTTTAATTATTAAACTGATAACTTGATAAGTTGATACGTAATTTCAAGACGAAATTTTCAACATTATAATTATAAGAATTCTGTTAGCTTGTCCTTTAATCGTGACGCAATATTCATAGCTTCTTAACAAGCTTTTTGACAGTCTATTAAAGCTCTACTTTGTGAGCAATCAGAACAGTTTAGTACCCGAATTTCACGTCAATATGTGTGGGAAGACCGAAATCTAGCTAGTTTTACGCTAAGCCCGATGAAGTGCCTAAAAGTCACGTGCAGAATAGATTATGCCTTCATACAAGGTAAACAGCCAGGACCAGCATGGTAAATGAAACAACCCAGTATGAGTGACGAACCCGGCAATTATTCGTCTATTCATTGACTTCAGTTGCTAAGTACATATTATGTAACCAGTCAGCTAACGTCCCACCTCGCATTCATCACACACACATGCGCACACGCACACGCACACGCACACGCACACGCACACACACACACACACACACACACACACACACACACACACACACACACACATATATATATTATGTTATGTTATGTTATGTTATGTTACGTTACGTTACGTTACGTTACGTTACGTTACGTTACGTTACGTTACGTTACGTTACGTTACATTGCGTTACTTTACATTACATTACATTACATTATAATATATTAGGTAAGTTGCAAAACTTTAAAATAGTTTAAAGTAACGAACTTACGGAAAGCCACGATGTGCTTTCGAAAAGTCACGAAGTCCACTAGTTGTAGAACCATAACCTTGTGCTTTATTGACAGATTTTGCAAATTTCTTCGTTATAGTTAAAAACAACACAACTTTATTAACTTTCTAACTATAAATGTTTTTAAGTACCTGTAATATATTTCGTGTGCCTTTCGTTATATTTAGTGACAACAGTAACACAAACTCAACATGCTAAGGGACTTGTCTTTTCCTTTAACACACCACAAACAGTTTTAGTGACAACAGTAAAACAAACTCAACATGCTAAGGGACTTGTCCTTTCCCTTAACACACCACAAACAGTTTAAGTGACAACAGTAAAACGAACTCGACATGCTAAGGGACTTGCTCTTTTCTTTAATGACTAGAACAATAAAATGTTCCCCGATAAAAGTCTTCTTGTCAAAACTTTCATGTGCAGTCAAAGGTTCTTACTGCTTTTATTGATTTTAAAATTAAGAATGATCATTATTGTCAAGATTAAACAAGTTTTTGAGTTTTTCTCCACAATTTCACAATCTCGTGTGCATCCTTGGAGTCATCTATCTTATTTAGCAAAAAGCAATCTGGTACTAACCATGGACTTTTATTGCTTTCCAAAGGCAAAATATGTCGAGTTGTAAAAATTTATATGTTTTAGAAGAATAATAACGGTGAAAGCTGTAGAAGTAGCAGTAGTAGCAGTAGTGGTGGTGGTGGTGGTGGTGATGGTGGTGGTGGTGATGGCAGCAGCAGCAGTAGTAACAGTAGCAGCAGTGGCACTACTACTAGTACACAGAACTACTACTGCTGCTGCTACTGCTGCTGCTGCTGCTGCTACTGCTGCTGCTGCTGCTGCTGCTGCTGCTGCTGCTGCTGCTGCTGCTGCTGCTGCTGCTGCTGCTGCTGCTGCTGCTGCACGCTTATGCTGCTGCTGCTCTGCCTGCTGCTGCTGCTGCTGCTGCTGCTGCTGCTGCTGCTGCTGCTGCTGCTGCTGCTGCTGCTGCTGCGCTGCTGCTGCTGCTGCTGCTGCTGCTGCTGCTGCTGCTGCTGCTGCTGCTGCTGCTGCTGCTGCTGCTGCAGCTGCTGCTGCTGCTGCTGCTGCTGCTGCTGCTGCTGCTGCTGCTGCTGCTGCTGCTGCTGCTGCGCTGCTGCTGCTGCTGCTGCTGCTGCTGCTGCTGCTGCTGCGCCGCTGCTACTACTACTACTACTACTACTACTACTACTACTACTACTACTACTACTACTACTACTACTACTTCTACGACTACTGCTACTACTACTACTACTACTACTACTACTACTACTACTACTACTACTACTACTACTACTACTACTACTACTACTACTACTACTACTACTACTACTACTACTACTACTACTACTACTACTACTTACTGCTACCTTACTTTTATTAATTAGCCAAAAACAGCGGAATTTCAATGATTACTTTGAAGAAACGAACAACAAAGCCACACCTTGAAACCCATGGGACCTTCTATAGTAAACAGTCACTTCAAAGCCAAATTTGTTGCAAACTTTGTTGGATTTTATCACTCGCCATGTTTCGGAGGGGTGTATAACCGATGTGATTACTGTGAGCGTGCTTAACAATTGAGGTTAAGTAACGCTAAGACTGGTCAGTAAATGGTTTGGTGATCATCGGGTTCGGTACTCCTTCTGAGCAGTTTTGTAGGGATAGAATGCATGCATATCTGAACTTGAACGAGAGACGTCCGCCAACATTGCGTCTAATTTTTGTAGGTAATGATTGGTACTACTACGCATAAATATTGCTCCAGCTAGAAAACTTGAAGAGTTCAAAAGACCAACAACTTTAAACGTCAGACGTAGTTTTACTGTGGCAGTTTGGCCACCTGAACTTAGGCATTCAGTGACAGGACTTACTCAAAGGACCGGAACCTCTTTAATTTTCAACCATAATCTTCAAAGATTAGACGCAATGCTAGCAGATGTCTCTCACCCTTGTTCAGATGTGTGTATATCTTACACCAACAAAACTGCTCAGAA